>CM045885.1:67780362-67987862 GCA_025169545.1 Anguilla japonica
CTGATTGGCTCTGGCGGTTATCGCCCCGCCCCCGCAGTGAGTCGGTTCTCGCGGACATGCTAGCACGAATGATGACCAGATTGCGGTTATTTCTGCTGGGGAAAAGCAAGCAGTGAGCAGTGTGATTCTCCTCCTGCCTTCCATCTCCCCTCTTTCGCCTTTTTTCTCTTCTCCCTCTCTCTCTTCTTTCCCCCTCTCACTCTTCCTCCCTTGTGCTTTTCCATTTCTTACCTGTTCCTTTCTTCTCCATTCCTCTCTTAGCCTCTCTCCCTCCCTCTATGTTCCCTTACCCCCTCTCTCTCTCTCTCTCTCTCTCTCTCTCTCTCTCTTTCTTGAAACCCCTATCCCCTTCTGTTCCTTTCTCCCATTCCCTTTCTCTCAGTCTCTCTCGCCCTCGCACACTTCCCACACCTTCTCACTTGTTCCCTCCCTCGCTATTTCTCTCTCTCCTGCACTCCTCTCCTCTCCCCTCCCTCTCTCCTCTCCCATTGTCCGTGTGCAGGCAGCTTCTCTCTCTGAAAGCAGATCAGTTGGCTGCCTCATCAGCAGTGTAGAGGAAACCCTGCTTCCAGGCCCATTTTTCACAGCCACACTCACCAAACTCTCAGGGAAATATCCCCGGGAGTTTTGTCAATGTCTGTACAGAGGGTTTTTTTTTTTTTTTTTTTTTTACTGGATTTTTTATTTATTACTGTAGAGCAAATCACATTTTTTAAGGACCTTATTTACAGATCAATCGTGAACCGATTTCTGGCCAAACATTTTTTATTTCTCCCTCGTACATTTTCCCTGGGTGACATGACACACAATGGTGACATCAAATAGTGATTCAACGGAATTTTCAGCGTTTACATTGTAGGTAGTCATCCTCGTAAGCAAAGTTTTATTTAAAAACTTTTTAAATATTGACCTCTGAAAGCACCAAAAACGCGATTCAACAGCCAAAACGCATACATTGTATTCTTTTGCCTCCTCCGCCTTTACTCAGTGGAAAAAATTGAGCTCTTAAATTGTTACAACTGATTTGGAGATTACCGCACACATCGGCAACCGGACGCCTCCGAGCCGCGTGGCGTTCCGAGTCTCTGAGGCCCCCGTTAAAACGAACGAGGAGCCGCCGTTTCTAGACCTTTCCGGCTGCGGAGCGCTGTACCTCCACGCTCTTCAGTTCAGACGGCACCCCACGGACCGTCTCCTGTACCTCCAAACCTTTTAAATTCGTATTCCTGTGCGGCCAGGCCTTCGCGACAGACCTCCGTCACCCTCCGCCCCCCCCTCCCCTCTCGGTTTTCCCCCTCCCTTTCCTTCCGGTACCAAGGTTTTTTTTTTTCTTCTTTTTCTTCTTTCCCCCAGCTTCAGGCCCCTCCTCTTTTCTCTCCCTCCCGCTCCCCTCGCTCTCTTTTTGGCGGCTCCTCTTGGGTGGGTGCGGAGAGTGGCGGCGCCACGCGGGGGGTTGGGGGTCGGGGGTCGGGGGGGGGGGGGGGGTGGGGGTGGTGGCAGCGTGGCGGAGATCTGGGAGAGGTCCAGTTGGCCCGCCCGCCCGCCGCCGCTGCTGTCGCTGCTGTCGCCGGCGAGGTGGAGCGCAGCAGCCGTGGTGAGTAATGGAGGACACGCAGACATGTGCTCAGGGGAGGCCCTCTCACTTGTCGGGGGATTAATTAGCATGGACCGGGGGAGAGCGCGTTCGCGGCGACGTCACTCCCAGCCGCTGGCCTGCACCTCTCCCGCCTCGCGTGTGAAGACCCGGTGAGAACGCGCGGTGAGTCAGGAGGGCTGTGTAATTACTCAGAGCGCAGTGCGACTGCGTTTGCGCGCCCGCTTGGATGAGAGAGATCGCTTGTTTCCCCCTCCCCCCCCCCCAACCCCGCCGCTTCTTCACTGCGTCTGTTTTGGGCACAGAAGGGTGAGTCGTGTCAGTTTCTTTACTGAAGGTGAGGAAAAAGGGGGGTGAGGTGGAGCAGCTTCAAAATGGCGGCTTGAAGCTCACACACCGCTCTGGTGGAATCAGCTGTGATTATCCTGAATCGTTTTAGTGAGACTCTGGGTGGGACTGTGCGCTCTGCAAAAGGTTAGAGGTGTGCCTATGCCCCCGGGCACGCCTGTACAGGTTGGCAGGGAAGCGGGTTCAGGCAGGTTCTTGGGCATCTTGGCAGAAGAATACGGTCCTATCTGTTAAGCCCACCCCCCCCCGAATCCCTCAGACGGTAGGCTTCCCCTCTCCCTGGGCTGTCGGTCCCGCGCCCGAACCCGTTTGACGGCTGGGCTTCGCGAACCTGTGCCGTGCTTTTCACAACAGAGCGCTCGGGTGCTAATTACTTGTTTGTGGAACCATTTATGGCTTCTGCATGTACAGCACACTAGCTGCCATGTTGCATTTCCCCCTTGCACTCTCTGGTATCTTAATGCCGTCTGAAATGTTTTGAATTTTAACACACACAAGCATATTTATACACCCGCGCGCACACGCACACACACAAACACACACACACACACACACACACACAATATTCCTATTGCTCTTACACGCTTTATTAAACAAAGAAGCGCTTGCGTGGCTGCCGCATCAATTAATTGGCCACAAATCTCCCACTAAAATGAGCCATTACGGAGCCAAATTGCTTTAAGTTTATATAATTAATTAATAAAAATGTGTGATGAAATGGAGACTTATCAAACAAGCGCCGCTCGCATCTAAGCAGCGCTCTCGCAAGGCGTGCTTATTAAACTGGGTCCCGATGCACTGTTTATGGCCTTCAAAAAAAAAATTATGAAAGAATCTGATAAGCGGAGTGAAGAAAAAAAAAAAAAAAAGAAGAAGAAGAAATGAGTTTGTATAATTAGTGATGGTTAAGTGCTTCTCGCCCGGCAGAGAGGGGGAAGTTTTCCAGCCTGGGTGTTGTGAGGGAGACCCGGGTTGTGCTCTTGTTTACTCCTCGAGGAACGACGGCGGAACCGCAAAGCTCACATCTAATAAAGATGGCGGCCATAAAAAAAAAAAAAAAAAAAACAACACACAACGATTCCGGGTCCTTCCGCCGCTTCCCCTCCCCTCCCCCGCCCTCCCCCGCCCCTCCCCGAACAGTCGAGACCCGCCGGCTGCAGCCTGGAAACTTTTTCAAAAAAAAAAAAAAAAAAAGAACCATTAAAGTGGAAAGCGGCTTTAAGTGGGCTTGCCGCTGTGATATTTTCATAAAGCTACCGCCGCGGAGCTCCTGGTGTCTCCCGCTGTTTCTCATTTAAACTGCAGCGAGATGTCTGTTCAGAGAGGTTCACGCGCGGCCCCCCCCCCCCCCCCCCCCGGATGAGCCCGAACGGACCACAGGCGCCTCACGAGAGCCCGCACGTCAAGACTCGAAAAACATCCAGCTTTGGCAAGAAATAACGTTTTTTTTTTTTTTTTTTTTTTTACATAGTCGGGAACATCCACTGCAAATGACCCCAACGTTCGTAAAAGGTCAGACGGTACCGGTTCTGTTTCTTTTTTTTTTTTTCAAATTTAATGATTATTTTTAAAAAATTATTCTTATTTGAGCTGTACCGGAGGAGACTGAACAACTTTCGGACTTGACTCGTGACCCTGCGGTATCTGGCGTGAACCTGCCAGCCTCGGTCCGAGCTCAGCCACGCTTCCTTTCCCTGTCTGACATGGAGGATGAGTGCCTGTGCCTCCAAACTCAATTTCTCCATATATACAGTGATGGAGCTCATGCATGTGGCGAACGTCTTACCACCTCGGCTTGCTAATCTGGTCTCCCGATGCTGGAGGCAGGCTCTTCGCTCCGGCAGGAAGTGGATTAAGTTTAGCATCTAATAGCCGATTCTGGCGTCGTATCCTTCTCTGGCAGGCTACCCTTTCGTATCGTTTTTTTCCCCTTGTTTCCCTTAATTGAAGCTTTCGAGTGAAATATTTTGTTTTCACAAATGGTTTCACGGCTGCGGGCTGGGAAGGCGGTTTAGACCTTTGTCGTTGGAATATCTCATAATTAGGAATAAAAATAGGAAGGAAAGGCGAGCGCCATGTTTTATTCAGCGGCGGGGTTGGCGTAGGTCTTCGTCAGGCCCGTACAGCAGCTGGTGCCAGGGACAGAATCGCGCTCTGACATCTTTACTGTGAAGAAGGCGAAGCAGAGGGGAGACTCTCCCCTCTGTCACCAGAATACCACCGTCTTTGATGAAGTGTGTGTGTGTGTGTGTGTGTGTGTGTGTGTGTGCGCGCGCACGCGTGTGTCTGTATGTATGTGTGTGTTTGTGTGCCTGTATGTGTGTGTGCGTATTTATATGCATGCGTGTTTGTGTGTGTTTATATGCATGTATATGCGTGTGTATATTTATATGCATGTGTATGTGTGTGCACACGTATGTGCGCACGTGTGTGTTTATATGCGTGCGTGCGTGTGTACACGTTACAGCCATCTTACAGCCTGGCCCAGTGAGCACGTTACCGCCATCTTACAGCCTGGCCCAGGTATCAGGTCTTCCTTTTCTTCTCGCTACAATGCCGTTTGTTTATTTGTTGGCAGGATCAGCCCTGCCTTGTAAATACAGATTCCTCTCCTCTCTCCCTCATTCATGTCTTTAAATCAAGCGCAGGATTGTGCTGGGAAAACACCGAAACGCTCGAGGTCAGAAACAAGAGAGGCGCTGCTCGGGCCTTGAGCTGCGCGAGGACTCTGAAGTTGGAGCAAACACCTTCTGTTGCGCGCTCTTTTTTCTCCTGCCGAACGGCGCGCTTTCTCTCTCGCGCTCGTGTTCTCGACCGGGTTCCTGTACGAGGGGAGCGTAGAGGGCCTCCCGCCGCAGAAGAGAGTGATTTGTAGCCGAGCGCCGTTTCCATTTGAATCTCACTGATGGGGGGAAAAAAAAAAGAAAAAAGAAAAAGCCGGGCGGCGAGTTATTTCTGTCCGTCCATGACCATTACGCCGCTCATTTGCTGAACATCAGCGGACGGCGTTTGGGCCGCGCGCGCCTGGAGGGGTCTGACGTGGCGGGAGAGCCGCCGGGGAAACGGGGGCGGGGCAGTAATCTTAAGGGCGCCGATCGGCGAGGCTGCGGAGCGGTGATAATGCGCTCTCTCACACACACACACACTCTCTCACACACACGCATGTGCACACACGCACACGCACACTCACACGCACGCACACTCACACACACACACACACACACGCATGTGCACACACACACACTCACACGCACACTCACACACACACACACACACGCATGTGCACACACACGCACACGCACGCACGCACACACACATACATACATACACACACACACACGCATGTGCGCACACGCATACACACGCACGCACACTCACACACACACGCATACACACACGCACTCACACACACACGCATGTGCACACACGCATACACACGCACGCACACTCACACACGCACAAACACATGCACGTGCACACACACGTACACACACACACGTACACACACACACACACACTCACACACACACACACACACACGCTTGTGCACACACGCACACACACACATGCACGTGCACACACACGTACACACACACACACACACTCACACACACACACACACACACGCTTGTGCACACACGCACACACACACATGCACGTGCACACACACGTACACGCATACGCGCACACTCATGTCGAGCAGGATTGAGTTTACACAGGACACGCCCGCTAAACTTCCTAATGCCGTGCGCACCTCGGGGTTTGTCAGCGCAGCCAACATGAGGGTCTGATTGGGCACGGAGCTCTCCCTGAACGCTCTGTTAACACTCCCTGAGCACCGATCGCCTGTCCCTTAAAGACTCCGCTCACAGGTGTTTTTGTGTAGGAAGATGGCGCCTATGGAACGCAGTCTGTTGCAGAGGTTGAAATGAAGAATTCGGCCTCTCCTCGGTTCAACCCCGCTGTAGTCTGAGGACAAGAGCGTGAAGAAACATCCCCCCTTCCCACGAGTAACGGACACGATTTTGGCTGAAGGCGTCACGTCGATCCATAAATTCACAAACTCGCCGACAGCGTTTGCACCTCCGTGACGCGGCGTGACAGAGCGTGTGGCAGTTGGGCGCAGTAACACGTCCCTGCTCGGTGGCTGTCGTCGGGGTTGACGCGGCGACGCGGTTCAGCCAGGCTGGCGTGTGCCAGCGAGTGAAAGATCTGAACTCCTGAGCACAGAGCAGCACACCACACAGTACAGCATGTCCTGGGCTTCTTTTTGTTTTTTTTTTAACGGGTAGACTCCATCTATCCAGAGCGCCAGCCTCTTGTCGTGATGTACTGCTCACCCGGGGTGGCCGGTCGCTTTGACCGCAGACTGGGAGCAGCGCCGGTCGAGCTGCGTAATTTAAAGAGGGACCGGAGCTGAGCCCTGGAGCGGACGCTGCGGCCGGCTGTGTCCCCCCCCCCCCCCGCCCGCTCTGGCTTCACCTCGTTACCGAAACGCTCCCCGTGCGCCCGGCCAGACACGCCTCGCGGACACGGCCGTACCGCCATTCCTCCGACAAAAAAACAGCAAAAACAGGAAAAAGAGAAGGAGAAGGGAAGGCTTGAAAACTGAGCCGGTTTATAGATGGAGTCCTCCCTGTGTAAATCTGTGGGCAGAGATGACAGAGAAACAGATGAATATGTGACGATGTAGGAACAGGGCGTTGCCGTTCCGCTCCGGGGTCAAGGTTCACGTGTTTCCGTGCTTAAACGCGGCCTGTGATTGGTTCAGGTGCTCAGATGTGCGGCAGGGGTGAGGAAATGAGTGTGAGGACGTCTACGGCCGCCCGCAGGGCTGCTAGCGTTAGCAGGTTCAGGAACATGACCGCAGACCCCACGCCGTGTCACACATTTGTAATAGCAGTAGCCCCGCCCACTCTTCCTCTGCAGGCAACATCCAGTACCCTTGTTTTACGGCCGTGCATCTTACTGCATCGGTAGACATCTCCTTGCATCCCTTATAGTAAAATAGTTCTGGAAAATTCCGTGAAAAAAATGCAAATGCATATGGCAACCTGCTTGCGTTTGTTTTTATTATTATTATTGTTTTTTTAATCAGGCTGAGGCCGTGGGCTCTGAGCTGGAATGTGACAGAAGCGTCTCCGCGTGTGGGGGGGACTCTGGGTAGCTCCCGCGATTCGACATCCCCCCCGGCTACGCTGGGCTCTTACGGTTCTCACAGCCGTAATGAATATTATTTCCCGTGGGGGGGGGGGGGGGGGGGGGGGGGTCGGGAGAAAGCGCCGGGGTCTTAACTCCATATAAGCTGTGACGTTATTGAAATGATCTCGCGTGTGGCGGGAGCCGATCCCCCCTCCCCTGTGTAGCCATTACCGCCGGCAGACTCCGTATCTTCTGCCTCGCGCCTGCTCTTGCTCTTATAGCAGGCCTTTCCCTGCCTGCCAGGCTCGCAGGCTATGGTGCAGTGATACGCACTCTGCGCAGTATGCATTTGGGTCTTATAGCAGGCCTTTCCCTGCCTGCCAGGCTCGCATGCTACGGTGCAGTGATACGCACTCTGCGCAGTATGCATTTGGGTCTTATAGCAGGCCTTTCCCTGCCTGCCAGGCTCGCAGGCTATGGTGCAGTGATACGCACTCTGCGCAGTATGCATTTGGGTCTTATAGCAGGCCTTTCCCTGCCTGCCAGGCTCGCATGCTACGGTGCAGTGATACGCACTCTGCGCAGTATGCATTTGGGTCTTACAGCAGGCCTTTCCCTGCCTGCCAGGCTCGCATGCTACGGTGCAGTGATACGCACTCTGCGCAGTATGCATTTGGGTCTTACAGCAGGCCTTTCCCTGCCTGCCAGGCTCGCATGCTATGGTGCAGTGATATGCACTCTGCGCAGTGTGCATTTGGGTCTTATAGCAGGCCTTTCCCTGCCTGCCAGGCTCGCATGCTATGCTGCAGTGATATGCACTCTGCGCAGTGTGCATTTGGGTCTTATAGCAGGCCTTTCCCTGCCTGCCAGGCTTGCATGCTATGCTGCAGTGATACGCACTCTGCGCAGTGTGCATTTGGGTCTTATAGCAGGCCTTTCCCTGCCTGCCAGGCTCGCATGCTATGCTGCAGTGATACGCACTCTGCGCAGTGTGCATTTGGGTCTTATAGGAGGCCTTTCCCTGCCTGCCAGGCTCGCATGCTATGGTGCAGTGATATGCACTCTGCGCAGTGTGCATTTGGGTCTTATAGCAGGCCTTTCCCTGCCTGCCAGGCTCGCATGCTACGGTGCAGTGATACGCACTCTGCGCAGTATGCATTTGGGTCTTATAGCAGGCCTTTCCCTGCCTGCCAGGCTCGCAGGCTATGGTGCAGTGATACGCACTCTGCGCAGTATGCATTTGGGTCTTATAGCAGGCCTTTCCCTGCCTGCCAGGCTCGCATGCTACGGTGCAGTGATACGCACTCTGCGCAGTATGCATTTGGGTCTTACAGCAGGCCTTTCCCTGCCTGCCAGGCTCGCATGCTACGGTGCAGTGATACGCACTCTGCGCAGTATGCATTTGGGTCTTACAGCAGGCCTTTCCCTGCCTGCCAGGCTCGCATGCTATGGTGCAGTGATATGCACTCTGCGCAGTGTGCATTTGGGTCTTATAGCAGGCCTTTCCCTGCCTGCCAGGCTCGCATGCTATGCTGCAGTGATATGCACTCTGCGCAGTGTGCATTTGGGTCTTATAGCAGGCCTTTCCCTGCCTGCCAGGCTTGCATGCTATGCTGCAGTGATACGCACTCTGCGCAGTGTGCATTTGGGTCTTATAGCAGGCCTTTCCCTGCCTGCCAGGCTCGCATGCTATGCTGCAGTGATACGCACTCTGCGCAGTGTGCATTTGGGTCTTATAGGAGGCCTTTCCCTGCCTGCCAGGCTCGCATGCTATGGTGCAGTGATATGCACTCTGCGCAGTGTGCATTTGGGTCTTATAGCAGGCCTTTCCCTGCCTGCCAGGCTCGCATGCTATGCTGCAGTGATATGCACTCTGCGCAGTGTGCATTTGGGTCTTATAGCAGGCCTTTCCCTGCCTGCCAGGCTTGCATGCTATGCTGCAGTGATACGCACTCTGCGCAGTGTGCATTTGGGTCTTATAGCAGGCCTTTCCCTGCCTGCCAGGCTCGCATGCTATGCTGCAGTGATACGCACTCTGCGCAGTGTGCATTTGGGTCTTATAGCAGGCCTTTCCCTGCCTGCCAGGCTTGCATGCTATGGTGCAGTGATACGCACTCTGCGCAGTGTGCATTTGGGTCTTATAGCAGGCCTTTCCCTGCCTGCCAGGCTCGCATGCTACGGCGCAGTGATACGCACTCTGCGCAGTATGCATTTGGCTCTGAGATTTTCGTGGCTTGAGTCTCAGGGAAGCGGCTGCTAATTTTGTACCCTTAAGGAAAAGAGCATCCAGCTTTGTGTTTTGTGTTTACACCCATATTATATGTTTGTGTACCCTGTGTACTGTGTGTGTGTGTGTGTGTGTGTGTGTGCAGGTCCATGCGCACTCGTGCGTGTTTATGACTGCAGATAGATGATGAAAGGTCACTGTAAGGTCATAATTTATTTACAGAAAATTCTTTGGAAAGTAAAAAAAGCGCAGAGTTACGTCATTCGCCTCATGCACTGTAAACATCAGCACCCGCAGACCAAGCGTTTTTCCTGCTTTTTTTTCCTTTCATTTTTTTAATTCATTTTTTTTAAACAGACAGCTTATTTTTTCAGCGTATCCCAGCATGCACTCCTGCGCGCACCAGAAGCTGTCCTGCGCGCCGCGGGCGGAGAGTGCGTTGGCGCGCGCGCGTGGTCTCTGCTCACAGAGAGGGCGACGGTCCCGCCCGCGCTCTTGTTGCCGGGTCCAGCGGGGGGCAGGTGGTCCGGGCGGCGGTTCCGGAACGCTGCTGTTCCCCCCCACCTGTTCGTTTTCGGCGCGCCGCGCCCCGCCGCGCGTCCCCGCCGCGCTCGGAATATTCCCCGGCGAGATTTAAAACGCAAGACTAAACCTAATAATGCGGCAGAAACATTAGAAATTACGAGGATCTCGTCAATTTCCGAGCGGCGGAATTGGATTCTGCTGCGCGCCGCTCTGCGTAGGTGATGAGTTATCTTATGAAATGTATATGCTGATAACTTTATACCAAATCACATTCCATTTAAATGCATTAAAAACCTGTGAAATTGTTAAATTAATTCTGCACTTTTCTTTCGGTGGTAATGAAATTAGCTGGTAATGAACTGAAGGGGAACAGGAAGGCAGTCTGGCAGATGAGTGCAAGGCTCAAGCATCGATACAGATATGTGAGTAAAGGGAGTGTGGAAGACAGGCTGTGCGGTTGGACTGCGGAAATGTTCGGTGTCCTGGTGACCCCCCCCCCCCCCGGTCTTGGACTGCAGCGGGATGGTTCAGAAATTGGGTAAAAGGCTGGGGGGGTGCCCCGAGGGTTCCTGTTTCTCCATTTCTGCAGAAGCGAGAGAGGACATGTCTCATCTCCTCTCTGCTCAGGAAGACCTCGGTGCTCCTGCCTGTGGAATCAAATGAGTTTCATGTCTAAGGAGGGGCTGTGTGTGTGTGTGTGTGTGTGTGTATGTGTGTCTGTGTGTGTATGTCTGTGTACGTTCATGTGCGTGTGCGTGCGAGCAAACTAGTGAGTGAGTGAATTTAGACTGTAAATGTTGTGACCATTTTGAAACGTTTCTAATGGATATAGAAACACAGTGATCTTAACAGTATGATGACCCTCTGTGTGTATGGGTGTGTGTGTGTGTGCGTGCTTGCATGCGTGCTTGCGTTCATGTGTGTGTGTGAGCGTGTGTGGGTGTGTGTGCGTGCTTGCGTGCATGCATGCGTTCGTGTGTGTGTGTGTGAGCGTGTGTGTGTGTGTGCGTGCTTGTGTGTGTGTGTGTGTGTGCGAGTCTGAGAGAGGCAGATAGAGTGGCTGAAAGTGTGTTACCTGGCTGAGTGATGTTGGTTGTTAGGGAAAGCGCTCTGTAGCCCGGCGATGGCCTACTTTCAAAGTGAAATGGCGCCTGTTGGAAGGAGGAATGCTAATACAAAACTTAATATGCGTGCATATCTGCCGTGTGCAAGGTGGTGGGCCGCGGTGTCGGAGAGGGAGAGAGCGGGACAGAGTCGAGGCGAACCGCCCAATTGAAGTTCCGCGGAGATGGACGTGACGGTTGGCAGTTGAGATGTTGCGGGGCTCAGTGAAGAGGTCAAATTGTTTCTTCTTTGAGTGAAACGTCTGGTAGGATTACGCTCCTGGTTCCGATGTCAGGCTGAGTAAACGAGCTTCCTCGGACTGGTGTGGGGGCCGCTTGCAAATCGCTTCTGGCACCGCGTTCTGTATGCCCGACAGAGCCCGTGGTGCCAGGGAACTTATCAGACTCGCCGAGTGTTGAGGTGGAACAACAAGAGGAACATAATTTTTCGTGGGGTGGGCTGTGGCTAGAGCGAGCAGGTCGTTCTTTTAACTTCTCGCTGTCAGCAGCCTGGACGGTCCCAGGATCTTGCTCGCCTCGGGGTAGTGGCGGAAAAAAATGAGAATAACTTTCTCGAAAGTGCAGCAAATGTTTTTTTATTTTTTTAATTTTTTTATTTATTTATATAAACAGAGGGAGGGCAGATGTGTGAAAGTGTGCTCTGTGGCATTACTGATTCCGTTTCAACATAAACTCCCTTTCAGGCACCATGAAGTGCTCACGCCGGCCAGAGTAATGATTCGCCGGAACCGGAGGGAGGAGATTAAAGACTCCCTCTGTTTTTTTGGGGGCTCGTTTGATGTTGCCGGGGCTGTCTCTTCGCGCAGTGGCTCTCTCTGACGAGCATCACGGCCGGCGCGCTCCCACGCTGTTCCGCGCGGCCGTCTCCCGGGCGACCCCGCCGGGACGGCCCGCTCTGCGGCGGGAGATAAGAGAGAGCGCCGGGGCCCGGGACGCGGGCGCCGCCGAAGTCCGCTCGCGCTCCGCCGCTGATTTCGGAGGAGCTTCTGTGGTCCTGTTAAGACAATACAACCCCCCCCCACTCCCCCCCCCCCCCCCCAACCCAAACCCAAACCCCTGCCACCCCACGCAAATCTTTCGGAACGCTTCGATTCAACCCTCGTTTTACTCGCAGCGCAGAAACCGCGAGCCGCCCTCGGGTCTGGCTCGGTCTGACCAAAGCAGATCAATGGCTATCGATGAAGCCGCGGCTGCAGGAGTTTTAGACGTGGAAGTCAGGGGCTTTTCTTTCGGCGAGCGTGACTGAGCTGCTCCTCTCCGTTTTGAGGCTCGTGACTGAGCGCTCGGGTTCCGCTGTCTCGGCCGACCTCGGGTGGCACGGCGCTCTGGAACCTAGACATGGCAAAGACCGGACATCTGCAGGGAAGCAGAAAACATATCTTTAGCTTCCCTGTACCTCCTGTCACAGTGCCCTTAGTGTCCCTATACCTCCAGTCACAGTGCCTTTAGTGTGCCTATACCTCCAGTCACAGTGCCCTTAGTGTCCCTATACCTCCAGTCACAGTGCCTTTAGTGTGCCTATACCTCCAGTCACAGTGCCCTTAGTGTGCCTATACCTCCAGTCACAGTGCCCTTAGTGTCCCTATACCTCCAGTCACAGTGCCTTTAGTGTGCCTATACCTCCAGTCACAGTGCCCTTAATGTGCCTATACCTCCAGTCACAGTGCCCTTAGTGTCCCTATACCTCCAGTCACAGTGCCTTTAGTGTGCCTATACCTCCAGTCACAGTGCCCTTAATGTGCCTATACCTCCAGTCACAGTGCCCTTAGTGTCCCTATACCTCCCAGTCACAGTGCCTTTTGTGTGCCTATACCTCCAGTCACAGTGCCCTTAATGTGCCTATACCTCCAGTCACAGTGCCCTTAGTGTCCCTATACCTCCAGTCACAGTGCCTTTTGTGTCCCTATACCTCCAGTCACAGTGCCCTTAGTGTGCCTATACCTCCAGTCACAGCGCCCTTAGTGTGCCTGTGTCCCAGTCACAGTGCCCTTAGTGTGCCTATACCTCCAGTCCCAGTGCCCTTAGTGTGCCTGTGTCCCAGTCACAGTGCCCTTTAGTGTCCCTGTACCCCAGTCACAGTGCCCTTAGTGTGTCTGTGTCTCCAGTCCCAGTGCTGTTTAGTGTCCCTATACCTCCAGTCACGGCACCGCAGTGCACCTGAAATCACTGCCAGTAAAAGTGGAATGAAGACACACAATTTTTATAGCAAATCTCAGGCTTGGCATCCAGATGTTGCCACGAGGTAAAATGGAGTGATAAGACTGCGGCCGATGCCAGTACTTAAAGTAATGCCGACAGTGATCCTTAAAGGGGTTTAGCCTCCGAAATGTCACGCTTCCTCATAAGAGTGCAGCAGGCTGCAGTCCTCTGGCACCTCTGATGGCTGGTAGTTTCCAGTCATTTTTCCCCAGTGTAGTTTGTCAAAAGCACGTCGTATTTTGCTCAGAGAACATAGACATTTAAACCCATTTTTTGGTGCAGTCACTTTATTGTGCTTTACTTTGCAGTCTGAACACTCACTCGTGCGTATCTGGCATAGTTTGTGTCGGGTTCACAGTAAAATTGCCAGTAAGACATGTTTGCTCCTAATGTTTTGTGGAGGCGCATTATTATTTTGCTTTGATTTTACATGTTGCTTGGCAACCACATCCCCAGCATTACTGCTGAGAACCTTATCAATGGAAGAGACTTGCGTTATTGTTCGCCCGCTGTAAATTTGCCAAAAAACATTTTTCCACGAGCCTCTTTTCGTGGCCGAAAAGCAGTCTTGACGTGCATCTCCCTTTTACCGTAAACATTTGTAACAGGCCGGATATTGTCAGTGACAAAGCTTTGGTGCTTCTGGAAACTGTTTAAGAAACCTAAGACCTCATTTGTTTCAATGACCAACAGGCAATTTCCAGCCCCGTAGACACACTGGAGCCTCCGTTCTTTCATGGCGAAGGAAAAAAATAGAACACAAAGAGAATACTCTCCGCGGAGGACTGACACCTCACGTTCCTGCTTCGTAGCATCCAGATGAAATGTTGTTTCACGAAGGGGGCAATTGCTTGGAAATGAGGAACGATAATGCGTACTGTAAGCAAGCTTTCATGGTGCCAGCGAGAGTGGGGAGCGGAATAAAGTGCAGTGTTTTATAGCTTTTTTTAAAAAATGATAAGCTTCTTAATAAAAAAAAAAAAGCCTCCCTATGATCTTACAGTGGGTGATTGCTTATATCCTCTTACGATATTTGTTAGAACGAGTGTTTACGAGTGTATGTGTGCGCGTGTGTTTGTGTGTGTGTGTGTGTGTGTGTGTAAGAGGGATTGTATTTGCATGTCGAGAGAGAGTGAGAGAGAGAATATAAGCTATATATAGCCAACGCTGCATAACATTGACATCCAGGCCTCCCATATTCTAATCATTCATCATGTAGGCATTTATTTTTCCCCAATCAATTTAGTGGTGCCACAGAGCTGAGCCAGTTTCTGCTTGAACGCACTGTTAGGATATATGGCTTCACTGCTTCTGGGCTCTGGTAGCAGACGGCAGCCATCTTTCAAAAGTACATTTGAAGAAGTTCTTTAAAATGCCTCCTCATTTAATTGGAACGGATACATGTAAGCGGGGATATTCTTGCTAGTTGTACAGTTCTGTGGTTTCACCAGACATGAATGTGCAGTGTAACGGCTGTGGACAATTTGGACACAAGGGTTTATTTTAATTCAAATTCTTACCACAAATAACAATAGGTATTGATGACAGAAAATTAGTTGGACAATTTTTAGATGAATGGCATATTGTAAGCGCAGTTCCAAACCATAACAAAACCTTTGGTATTTCTCAAGGCTGGTCTGTGTTTTTGAATGTCAAAGCCACAAAGGAAGTGGTGTTTTATTTCTCTGGAGTGGAGAGGCTGGATGTTTTTGGAGAGGAGCTGTACATTTTGATGGCGGGTGGGTGAGGGGGATGGGGAGGGAGGGGGCATAGGTGGACCAGGAAAGACCTTGACTGTCTGACCAGTCTGGCTGCAGAACGGATGTAGGACTGCTTCAAACAGGCAGGGGGACCCAAGGCGGGGGGGTGGGGGGTGGGGTCAGCTATCCCACAGGCCCCTGCAAACTTCAAAGCAGACTGGGTGGGCGGCGAGGATCAGGGGCCATCCTGAGGGGAGGGGCAGGCTGGTGGGCACAGGCCTGGGGACGTAAGCTGCCATGACCTGTTCTAGCCTCACGCAACTGACGGTCTTTTCTAAAAAACAACACCAGGCCCTGCTGCTCTGCTACCAAGCAGATTCCTTAGCCAGGCCCCTGCAAATCAAATCAAACCCCCACTACCCCCCCCCCCCCCCCCCCCCCCCCCCACCACCCTAACCCTAACCCTAACCCCCCCCCCCCCCACCCCATCATTAATTATCAATTTGCAAATCTGAAGCAAACACTGTTTAGAAACGCTGTTTGGAAATGTGGTGCTAAACCCCCGTGAGGCCGAGAGTCGGATACAGATTGTGTAACCGACGCCTGCGTGTCCGCAACGGGCTGAATCTGGCTGAATCTGGCTGAATCTGGCTGAATGGGCTGAATCTGGCTGAATCTGGCTGAATGGGCTGAATCTGGCTGAATCTGGCTGGCTGAATCTGGCTGAATGGGCTGAATCCGGCTTCCCCCAGACCTGAGGCTGAAGTGGCGTAATCCGTGGCTGATTTGGCCCGTCGTGCGACGCCGGCGTTGTGCCAAGATCAGAGGGACGCGTTCCTGCCGTCCGGCCCCCCTCTCCTCCCCTCGGTCTGCTGCCATTCATGTTCAAAAGGGCCCGATCTTTTTCATCACCTTATTACGAGGAGCTTGCTCACGCCGCCCCTTAATTTGGACTTGGGTTCGACCGCAGCCCTGGAAGGGATCTAAAATGCGTATCTGTTCGGGTTGGAAGAATTTCAGCGCGCATCTGTGGAAGCCTACTGTACCGTGTTTTTGCTGTGTTTGGAAGCCCGTGACCCGGATGCTGTTTTGACAGTTCGGTTTGATGCACTCTGTGGGATGTGTTTGCTTCCAGACCGTAGGTCCCTCCTGTGGGGCCCAAACTCCAGCATCAGGGCCTCACCTTCCTGCGTGTTCGCCAGGGGCCGCGCATAGGGCCTCTGATACCAGGGCCAATCAATTTACGTGGAGTATAATGGGTAAGGACCTGGTCTTGCAACGTAAAGGTTGCAGGTTCGATTCCCAGGTTTTGTACACTGCCGTTGTACCCTTGAGCAAGGTACTTAACCTGTGTTTCTTCAGTGTATATCCAGCTGTATAAATGGATGCAATGAAAATGCTATGTAAAAAAGTTGTGTAAGTCCTTCTGGATAAGAGCGTCTTCTAAATGCCTGTAATGTAATGTTATGCCTCTGATTCCAGCTCCTGTCCCAAATACAGACCTCCTCTTATTTCATCATTATTGTTTTTTCAAAAGGAGAAAATGTCCCAGTCTGCTTTTTCATTGGGCGTTTCTACAGGCAACCGCGAAAGTGATAGGCCCATTAAAATGAATAGATCTGATTGGTGGAAAAAAAGGATGGGGCTAGCGCTTTCCTGCACAGATGAGCCATATTGTTCCTAAAGCTCATTCATTACGTTCATTACATCAAAATGAATGGACATTGAGATAGGGAAAGCTAAAAATAAGCTTTCGTCTGCCATTGTAATGAAGGCAATTAGTCAGGATACTTGTAACAATTATTGTGATGGTTATTAGTTTTTAAAAAAATTGTCGAAGTGGAAGTAAAAAGCTCGAATGGGTGTGTTTTTTTATACAGAGAGTACCCATTAACAATGTATGCATGCTTTATGGCAGTTTGAAAGCCATGGAGGCAGTTTCCAAATCATGTAGCTGTTATTATTACCTGGGTTAATGCTACCCCACAGTAATCCAAGTACAGCAAAACCAGGTCTCCCGAACTGTTCATAATCCAGCCAGCTAAGGAAATGCCCGGAGTCTGCATTATGTGACAGAACTATTAATACACAGTTTTTACCTCACAGGGGTTCACGATCCTGTTTACTGTCCACCGAGCAGCGCAATCAAAGCCTTGTGTGTGACCGTGTGAAGAGATTTAATTTCCACTTTGCCCGGGTTTTTGGAGGTGAAGCCCGGGCTCTTTTTCGGAAGCGCCCGTTTTCAGCGGCGGTGCCCTTTAATGGAAGCGCGCCGAGCTCGCGACCGCCGCCGCCGCGTCTCTACGCCGCCGCGACGCGTGCCATTAACCTGAACAACGAGGACGGCCGTCGGAGCGCAATCCAACGCCATCGACTACTTGTTTTCGTTGGGAGGGAAACTGTAAAACAATTGACGTTTTTTTTAGAAAATGCCATATCACAGTGGCTGTAATTTCTTTCTCAAGCAAAGCATTTTTTTTTTTGCCTGGGCTGTCTCTCTTTCATATACAGTTCCATTTGCATTTCGCCGTTTAGCGAATGCTGTTATCTGGGGAAAATTGCGGAAAGGTTAGGAAAAGAGCAAGGGCAATATCAATTTGTCCCTGTCACAATCGATGCTCGTAATCACCGTGTAAACCTGTGACATAATGTTAAGCGCCATAGTGTGTACGAGAGGTAGGCTGAGGATTTGGTCCTGTGTCTGTTCCTGCGTACAGTTTAAGGAGGTTCTGAAAACGCTCCTTTTTGGCAGCGTGTCAGCACAGCTGCTGAATCCCTGATTGAGTTACCTCCTGTGGGCGTGACTGTGAGCCCTCCAGGGTCCAGGATCGCAGGAAGTGGTTAATCTAGAACATTCTGGACTGCTGCGAGAGCGAGTGGGTTTGATCTGGGGGGGGGGGGGGGGGGGGGGGTGGGGGAACCCTGTGGGGCAGGCCCAATGAGGGCCGGGGGTGGGGGTTTAGCGGGACCCCACACGGCTCGCCCCTCTGAGGGGTGTAGAAACACAGCTGGCTCTTTTTCGCCGTATTACTGGGCCCCACACTGAGCCCCTCTCTGGCTGTTAGCTCACTCTTTGTTTTTTGTTTTTTTTGTTCATGTTCTTTCCCCTCTTTCCTGTTCTTGCATAAACATCCCAGTGGATACTGTGACTGGGTGAAGCAGACAAACATTACGAGCCCGAGACTTTAAATAAAGCAAATTTAATCCTCTCAGTGAAACGGCGTTGCCTCGCACTACTGCTGCGCTCAGCGATGTGTGTGTGCGTGTGCATGTGTGCGTGCGTACGTGTGCATGTGTGTGTTTGTATGCTCGTGTGTGTGTGTGTGTGTGTGTGTGTGTGTGTATGCATGTGTGGTGTGTGTTTGTAGGTGTGTTTGTTTGTGTCTGTGTGCGCATGCGTGTTTGTGTGTGTGTACGTGTCTGTGTGCATGCGCGTATGTGTGTTTGTATGCTCGTGCGTGTGTGTGTGTGTGTGTGTTTTGTGTGTGTATGCATGTGTGGTGTGCATGTGTGTGTTTGTATGCTCGTGTGTGTATGTGTGTGTGTTTTGGGTGTTTATGCATGTGTGGTGTGTGTTTGTTTGTGTCTGTGTGCGCATGCGTGTTTGTGTGTGTGTGCGTGTGTGTGTGCGTGTGTGTGTGTGTGTGCGTGTGTGTGTGCACGCGCGTATGTGCGCCTTCCTCTCAGTTTTCAAACCCAGAGAAAGCCTGCTGTGAGTCATCGGTGTCACCAGCGCGCGTTACCCCGTGAGCGTCTGAAGGCTAGTCATCAGGAAGTGACACACGGGGAAAAGGCCAGTGTTGCAATGGAGTGGGGAACGGGCTCCTTCCTGAGGGCTCGCCGCCCTCGCTGTCGGCAGAGGATTGTACGGGTTTGTGCAGAGCAGCAGTGCATGCTTTTCTGGGTGCTATTGGTCTTTCGGAGGATTGGAGACCGACAATTACGCCGCGCGGATCTGCTCCACCGTCGATGCTTCGGGATAAGCCCAGCTCCTCCTAACAAGCTTGATGCCTGTGTGCCGAGAAAGAAAAGTCTTTTCTCTCATCCTTCAGCAAACCTTGACGTTTTGCTGTGAAGTTATTCTTAAGTCATTTCACACCACGGTGGACAAATAGGATCAGTCTACTGGTTAACCTTCAAAAAAAAAAAAAAAAGGATTAAGCTCAACCACACTTTTAAGCACAAATCCTGTAATGAGATGGCATATTCCATCCGTGCACCTTTCAGCGAACGTTCTTCATTTGTCAGTGTCCTCCTCACTGCGGATTTATCGTCCTCACGAACGAGCGAGGCTTCTCGGCTCGAGTCGCGGCGTCCGCCGCCGTACCTGAGCTTCAGAAGCGGCTCGGCTGTAAATGTGTCAGCGCACGGACCCCGCGGCCAAACTCTCGATATCAAAGTCCAAACGGGTTCAGATGGCAGCACCCGTGTGGTGTGTGTCATTGCTTCACGAGGAGAAGTAATGCCTTAATTGGCAATTAGGTCTTCCGTCATCTTATGGCACGGGCTTGAGAGAGCTCCGGAGGCTCCGGCACTGGCAGTCATTATTTTCAGACTAACCGCCGAGCCGTTCCGTGTCTTGTGGACTAGAGTGAGGTCCAGCCGCGTGAGGAGGAAGTCAAGGAGGCAAACGGAGAGGACGCTGACAGAAATATCTATTTTAGATATTTAAAACAGTGCATCTTTAATTGTGTTCTCATAGTAACGGCGAACTCAGAGCGCCTTCGGGCCAGCGCAGGTTGCCAGCCTGGCGGACGGCGGGCCTGTCGGCCTGAGATGCGGACGCGGCTTGATTGGCGTCGAGACCGGGAATGACGCCGTCACACGCCGGGAAGCGTGAAGGCGGAGGAAGCGCTGCCTTTCCTGGAAAAGCACTTTTTAAGAAAGATGTATCTCTCTGTTTCCTGATGAGGGGAGAGAGAGAGAGGTATGAGGGGGGAGAGAGAGAGAGAGAGAGAGGTATGAGGGGAAAGAGAAAGAGAGAGTGAGGTATGAGGGGGGAGTGGGGGGCGGTGGACTGGCTGGGCGTGCGCTGGCGAGCTGAAGATGGCGGTTGGGCGTGCGCTGACGAGCTGAAGATGGCGGTTGGGCGTGCGCTGACGAGCTGAAGATGGCGGTTGGGCGTGCGCTGACGAGCTGAAGATGGCGGTTGGGCGTGCGCTGACGAGCTGAAGATGGCGGTTGGGCGTGCGCTGACGAGCTGAAGATGGCGGTTGGGCGTGCGCTGACGAGCTGAAGATGGCGGTTGGGGGGCTGCGCTGACGAGCTGAAGATGGCGGTTGGGCATGTGCTGACGAGCTGAAGATGGCGGTTGGGTGTGTGCTGATGAAGATGGCGGTTGGGCGTGCGCTGGCGAGCTGAAGATGGCGGCTGGGCGTGCGCTGGCGAGCTGAAGATGGCGGCTGGTCTTGCCGTCAGCGCGCGGCGGCGGCGCATGCGAGCGCTAATAGACACCGCAGGGACGTCAGTCATCCGCAGGGCCGGATGCTTCTCATCCCCGGCCGTCACGTCCGCCTGAACGCACCGCTGCTGGAGGGCGCTTAAAACGGGTCGGCGGGGGCGAGGTGGATGGGTTCGGGGCGGGGCCCCCGTCACCGGGGCCCGTCTTACCCGTCCGCTCGCTCCGGAGGCCGGTCTCCGGGTCCCCCTCGGCTTCTTAATGCTCCCAATTTACCAGGAAAAGGGAGCGAGGGCGCCTTGTTTCCACACAACCTATTATCAGTGAAACGTTCAGCACAGCAAAGGATTCATTAATATAAGAGGCTCAGCCTGTTCGCGGACGCACTATTTATTTTTGTTGGCCGATGCCTGAATGAAGGACACGGTTTTAGCACGCCGTGTTTGGGCAACCTTATATTCCTTTCATTGTCCCATAATGGCTTCATCTTGTTACCTCAACCTTGTGGCTGAAGTCTATTTTCTCCTCTAGACTAGAAGAGATGCCAGGCCCCTCTTCCTCAGTGATTATAAAAAACTAATAAAACCCTGAATGCTTTTTGTGCTATAAAAAACGAATGGCTGGTACACAGATTGCGGTTTTCTTCCTGATTTAGCTCATTAAAAGGCCCCAGTTCTTGGTGTTGAAAGTGCACACTAAAATCTTCCATCGACTTCAAAATCTTCATTTGAGTAAGAAAACTTAGAAACGGCTCGAAATCCTGGATGCATCCTGTTCAGGTATCTGGAGAAGTCGGGGACGGCCTACAGCCACTGGAAAAAATATCCATCCAATCACATAACACACTGTGTTTTATGCACGCTGTTTGGTTTGTGGTTCTGTCGAACCACAGCAAAAACAGAGAAAGCGCTTTTGAATAACAATGTGTAAGATACCGGCGTAAAGCGGAAAATACGCTCCGGAAAGAATCAGAGGAAGAGGAATTTATTGAGCTGTGGCGAGAGCGCGAGGGTTTATTTAATCTGTCGGCAAACAGCTACCACTACAAATAAGAGAAGAGCGATAGGTGTGGAGGAACAGCCTGCCGGGTTTGATGGGAACCGGTGCTGACTTTGTGTGTCCTTGAGTTTCGGACCCTGCTTCATAAACCTACCCGGGAACGTCGGGGGCCAGCGAGCAGCTCTCTGCAGCTCCAGAAATCATCGCTGCCGTGCCCCCACTGATCAGAACTCATGGGTCTCATCAGCTCTTCCCGTACTCTGGTATCATCATCGTCGCACTTTTAGTTATTTAGCCGAGTGGATTACAAACAGAGGGCTTAAACTGAGAGTTATTTGTGTCTTAACCAAGTGCCTGATGCAAACTTGCAACATAATGGGTACAGTATTTTATTTATTTTTTTTTGATAAATGTGTGTAGCAGGGTTTTGTGGGAATAAAGTCACTGCCAGAGTCTCCGGTCATGCCCTGGGGTTGGCTCAAGCTCACTCAGGTGGAGGGGAGGGGGGGACCAGCCTCCCCGCTGGGCCTGCCTCCCACACCCCCCCCCCCCCCCCCTTCCCACAGCTCTAGGCCTATTACCAGCAGCATGGGCCCTCTCTGACTCCACACTGAAACAATTAGGGAGGCCTGGGGGGGTTGGCTGGGGGGGGGGGGTGGTTAGTGTGTCACCACCCCCACGCCGCTCGCTCGCTCGGCCCCGCCCGGCCCAGGCCAGCTGCGGGACGGAGTGGGAGACCTCGGCGAGCGGGAGCGGGGGGGGAGCGGAGTCGGGGGGTCGTCGGCCGCTCGGCACGCCGGGGGGGGAGGAGCGGCGCTCTGCCGTTACCTGACACACGAGCGTGCGGGAGACGGCTCTGATTATCGCCATTATCATTATCATTAGCTCCCCCTCCTCCCGCCATCATTACTGGTGATGATAATTGCACGGATGAGGGCTCGACTTCATCGTTCGGAGGGACCGCTTCTCTCCCCCCCCCCCCCCCCCCCCCCCCCACCCCCTCAGCCAGCTGCGATTTCCATTCCTTTCACCTTGGCTGTTTCGTAGCCCGGAGTCAGCTTGTCGAACCCGTGTGAAGGTCAGGTGGTAACGAGAGAGTCGTGGCAACGGGGGGACACCCCCCCCCCCCCCCCCAATAACTTGACGTCTGAAAGCTATCAGACAAGATTTGAATTACCCTCATTCAGCTGCCATCAGGTATTCATAATGAACATCTTTGTACATCAACAAACAAGGAGGCTCCTTTAAGGCCTGGAAGAGGAATCTTGAAATTGCTTCCCTAATAATAGAGTTCTTCTGATGAATGGCTGCAGACACTAATTTTCGAACCACATAATCAAAATCCGCTTGAATAACCTGCAAAAACCTCCGCTCTAAGTTTGGTCTTTGTTATGCTTCGCTCGGATTCAATTTGTGTGTGTATTTTTATTTATTTATTGAGTGCTCTTATCCGATCAATGTGGGTTTGCTGATCCAAAAGAAAAAGAAACAATTTTAGACCCCTGAATGAAGGAGAAAGGATTGCTTTTTTGAGAGAGGGAACATGTGTGAAGATGGAAGATTAAGGGAGGTACAGAGGGTGGGGGGTTTGTATCCAGACAGAAAATTGTCTTTGGGGTGTGTGGCACAGACTTCCATAAGGGGGCAAATTGGTGCAGATTGACCGGTCATATGCTGTTTAGTTTTTTCTGATTGGTGGAGGTAAGCCATATTGTGTACATATAGTTCTGCAGGACATATTCGACATATTCAAGTCTAGTGTACTTTAATATATGATAATCTTGTAACTCCATCTTGTAACTCATGTAAAATGGTTTACGGTTTGATTCCTTCCAAGGGCACTGTAGTTGTACTCTTGAGCAGTGTATTTAACCGGGTTTGCTTTAGTAAAATATCCAGCTAATAAATGGGTTTTATGTAAAAAAAAAAATTAATCTGTCTTAATAAGAGAGTCTTGAAAATGCCAAATTGTAATGTCAAAAATGTATATAGCTTTTTTTGTTGTTGTTGTTGAGAGAAAATATAATTTCCTTGGTGTTTTAGTTAGATAGTTACGGATTCATTCATTTAATCATTTCACTGACACATACAGGTTGATTTTTTTTCCCCCTTCATTTCTCCACTTTGTAGGTCTGACCCAACACGGCATTTAGTGTTTAATGGCATTTATGTGTTAAGTATAAACGGTCATTGGAATCATATGTTAGTGCTAGCGAGCGCTACCAGAGCTCTATCCCAGGGTAGATCTGTCTGAATAGACCCCCAAGCCAAACTTACCTCAGCCCAATAGTTCATGTGAGACTTATTTAACAAAATATTCAATATAGTAGAAAATTCAATAAGGGAGGCCTTGAGGGTCCTTGAGGCGAAATTGTTCCTTGTAAGGAGAAGATTCTGTTGCAAGTTTGAGACCTCTGCAGTATAATAGTGATTTTTTTAAATGAATATTAAAAAAAAGAATGGGATTGAAATTCCTTTTTTATTGCGCCACCAAATGTCTGATCAATGGCGTTTGCCCGGGGCGGGGTTTTTCAAATAAGCCTCCGTTTACCTGAAAAGTTGAATTTCATTTAAAAATGTTTATTCAGCTTATGGTTCGTAATTAAATCTGCAAGTTGACTGGCTGTAGCAGCCATAATGTTTTACATAATAACTGAAAATTACTGTGGTTCATTCAGTGTATTAAAAAAAAAAGAAGTCTTCTTGCAATATGATTTGTGCCAACACAAGTTTTCTTTCATTTTACTTGCATATTGCAGTGTATTCCAAACTCGAAGCAGTAATAAATGCTGGTGCATAATACCTAAATTAAAAATCCAGGGGGAAAAAATGGACTCTCAACACTCAAAAAGGTTCTAGCCACCAAACCAGGTGAGGGTGATGGGTTAATAAAAGATTTGAGCTCACGGTAGGATACCCCCAATCATACCAGTCAGAATCAAACAATCTGTGTTGTAGGGGCATTTTTAGACTGGCAATACGGAGGAATAAATGAACAGGGAAAAAAAGAAAAGGAAAAAACAACAGTAACAATTTCAAGAAAATGACATTTTTCCCCCCTTTCTCTCACACACGCTTGCTTTTGTGTCTCGATAATATTTCTCTTTTGTTGTCATTTTGGCTGATGAAATGGGTCAAGGGGGTTAGCAGTTTAGTCTTTATGGGCCAGCATCAGAGATAGCGGTCTCCGTCGAGCCTGTTCTGCAGAAGACAGGGAGGCAACATGCAGTGCATGTTTAACAGCAGGATACCAGGGCCCAGTAAATGGTCAATTAGACCGGAGTTCCGCCGCTTTACAGAGACATTAAACATAATACCCAATCTGGTAATGTGGCCGAGTGCGGTCACCAACTGGCGATCAACTGACGCCAGCCAGTCCAACAGCCCCCATAAACATCCCGCCCTAATGCGGAATCATTTGTGACAAAGAGCCCTTCTCCGTTAAGTACCCGTTATGGAAGTGTATATGGATATTGGTTGGAGGAGCGACGCGCAGCGCAGATCGTGAGTGATGAGGCCCGTGAGCGAACTCGCTGAGGCGTTGGGAGCCGGGGGCGAGCGAGCGGAGGGTCAGGGCGGCGCGCACGCGTGTGAGGGGCTGCCGGTTGGAAGCGGGCTGAGGGGGGATTGTTCGTTGAGAAGGGTGCCACACGTTAACCGTTGCGCTCTGTTAACTGAACACTCGGGGAGCTGTTTGAGACAGTATTGTTTTATGTACTGAGAGTAATCGTGTAGCAATGTGTCCGCAGACACGGCCTTCACTCCGAAGGGGAAATGTCCGGTTTGAAACTAGCGTCTCTACGTAGCAACGCCGCCGCCGCCGCCGCGCGAATCTTAATGCTTCTGTGTACAACCCCTCAGACTCTGACCAAGCTCAAAACAAAAAAATAAAATAAAGGGGGGGGGGGGGGGGGGGCCCAAAAGGGCTACACGAAAAAAAAAAAAAAAAAAAAAAAAAGCGTGTCCAAAATCCGAAAGAATGTGGAGTGTGAAGAGGGAAGCGGGGACTGTAGACAGAACTCGTCTCTTCGGAAAGGAGGCTGGCAGCTCGCTGCTCCGCTGTACTGATCTCCAACGCGAGGCGGGGAGAGATGGAGGGTGCGTTACATCTTTTTAGGCAGCCTGCACACTGGGGGGAATAAATTGAAGGCAAGACTCCACATTGTCTGCGGGGCTCAGCGCTGGCCGCTCCTGCCTCAGACCCATTTGCACAAGGCCTGCCAATTGACACACCCCCAACCCCCCCCCAACCCCCCCGATTTAATCGGAGGCGCTCGTCTTGTGTTTCTCTCGACCCCTGCGTCTCCCCGGCCGGAAGTGCGCATGTGGAAGCGTTTATCTTCGCCGTGGCGGCGCTGATCGTGGCCTTTTTGGAAGGGGGAGTGTAACATTTCGCGGAATGCCCCCCGCTGCGAGGATTGGGCCCGGTAAATAATTCCAGCGCCAGGGAGCTGCGGACTTTTTTTGAAGTCGGAGACTCCCCCCGGGCCGCCCCCCCCCACCCCCCCCCCGTCCAAAGCTCGCGGAAGAAAGCGCCGGCGGGGGAGGCGGGCTAATCTCAAACACACCGATGACTTTTCAAACAAATGCTGATATCCCTTTTCATCCTGTGGACTATCCCGTCCGCCAAGAAACTTCACTGCCCCCCCGCCTCCCCCCCCCCGCCCCAGCCCCCCACCACCACCTACGGTGAAATGAAACAGATTTTTGTCGACTCTGCTTACACTCATGTGGGCTTTTTTGGTTATCTTGGCGCAGGTTTCGCTTTTAGTGCCGCTGCGGCACTGCAGTGGTGAAATAGTGTGTGTTTTCCTGCGACTTTGAAGTCCCCAGTGCATACATTTCTTAATCTTCTCGGTTCTTTTGTTATAAATAAGTCGATCATCGTGGGCCAGCTGCGTTTCTGTGTTAAACACAAACACACGCGCACGGCTTGCGGTTTTCCCGAGCATGTTTTAGATTAGCCTGCGACAACATGACCTTCCTGTAATGAGTAAAACGAGCCGCTTTCATGCGCTCCAGCTTTTCTTCGTTACAGCGCCGGGTCTTTTCCGTGTTTCTGTTTTCGAGACCGCAAAGCCGCAGAAGGAGATTGCTTATGTATCGCGGGGTAATTTGTTTCTTCGGCGTGTTCTGCAGCAAATTCCGTATTGCTCTATAGAGCTCTTGTTTAAAAAAAAAATAAAAATAAATTAACGAGTCACTTTTATTGATTTTGTTGTTCGTAGAGCCTGACGATAGGCGCCAACCGCGTCGTACCGCCATGCGCTGCAGACCACTTTCCCTTTTCCCGCTTCTTTCCACGCGACTGGAAGGAGAAACGGCGTTTTGTTTACGGCCGCGCGATCTTCCCCGGTGAATTTTTCGTCCGTGAGCGCTACTCGCCGCCATGCTAACGGGAGCCCGATTAATGCTAATCAGCGTTCTCCCTATCTCATTCGCTTGCGATTAGGACTCTGCCTTATCTCGGTGCCGCTGGCCCTGACAACCCGTCGGAGAAACGATCCTTTCTGCGGAGAAACCGGGGTCCTGCTCTCTCTCTCTCTCTCTCTCACGCGGTGTCACGCAGCCTTACCGGTGCGGAGCTCGGTTATTCACGCCGTCGACAGGGAATCTGATTCAGAGCCCCTTTGAGTGCGCGGCTGAATGGGAGATAACGGAAGCGAACGGGGGCTGTGAGCACCTTTTAGAGTCCCGGGGGGACGTCAGAACGTGCTTTTTCCCTCTCGTGTTTTGCTATCTGCCTGAGCCTAAGTAACGTATGCAAGGCCAGTGTGGGTGCTTCGCCTTTGTTAAGCCCTGAATGCGATTCTTCTCCAGCGATAAGCGGATATGCCTCATTTGAAATTTTCTAATCTGTTTATGTTTTGTGGTCTAAGCAGACTAGGTGGCCTTGCGTTAGCAAACTCTTATTCATGCGAAGATGGCACAACGGTCAAAAAACAGTTCTTCTGTAGTGTTTATGCTGTGATGGAAAACTGCATTGAGCCAGCCTTAGTCGTCAATAACAAAAAGGGACAAAAATACAATCATAATGCTTTAAATAATTGACACATATGTATTATTTATTCATGTATGTTGAATTAATAGGAAATGGCCTAAATTATTATACAATAAATAATGAAGGTTATCCCATAATAACTGAACAGATATAACTTAAGTAGCAACACATATGAACATTATTTGGACATTATTTAATAATTGTGCATTTTTTTTTTCTTCTTTCAAATATGTTTAATTGTGGCCATCTTGCTCCACTTTGAAAATGCAATAGAAATAGTTTGAGTCCTTGAAAGTGGATTCCTGTAAATAAAAGTTGTCGGGCCTCCGTTGTTTCAGCGACTATACTGTGGACTGTGAGCACCTTGAAGTTTCTTAAAGGATCCCACATGGCAGAACAAAGGGACATTCACGGGAGGAAAACGGTGTAATCGTTTGCTATTACATGCAATCGCATGTCATTCCTTAATAGGTGGTTTGAAGACCTTTCGGTTTTGATTATTTCATTATTTATAAAGACGTGTGGCCATTTGAAGATATAATAATGAATTTAACCTTGGCTGGAGTTAAACGGCCAGCGTGCGCGTTGCCGTAAGAAGCGTGGGCTTTGTGTGATCCAAGGATGCTCGGTGGGAACAGGGAGGGAGATATGAGAGAGAACTGCGTCTGTTATGCATTATTAAATGCATCTGCCAGTTAATGAATTATGTGAAACGCTCTTGTCGGTGAGGGGGAGGACAGCCGAGGAGATGAAGGGTGAGTTGGGGGGGGGGGGGGGGGGGGGGGGGGCGTCCTTCAGGTGCAAGGGCAGGAGGTCCAGACAGGGAGTAGGAGTGAGGGGCGAGGGGTTAGGGGCTGGGCGGAGCTTGGCGTTCTAAAATGTCTGAGCTGTCTTCGCTCTCCGCCCCCGTAAACGCTGCGGCCCTCCGAGACCTCAGATAAAAAACCGCGTTTGCTGAGTTCGAGGGGGTGGGGGGGAGAACTAGTTTGGGCTGCTCCGGGACCCCGGCCATTACGGGCCGGTGATGTCACCGCTGAGGGGTTTCTGCTCCCCAATAACAAGCCGGTTTGCATTTTCGTCCTGAGAATAGCCGCCCCGTGTGAAAGCACAAGGAAAGCACAAAGGCCCCCCCCTCCTCGAACCCGAACGAAACGAGATACGTTCCCCACGTAGCAACAATGGGAGTCGCAGGAAGGACGTATCCTTGGAGCTCTGCATAATAGTCTGCCTTTAATGAACCATTTTCCGTGATTAATTTATTTTTGCTGTTGCCGTTATTGAAAATTTTTAAATATGCGTGTATTATAGCCGTATGCACTAGAATAGCATTACGTAGTTTATGTTGCTTTGTATAGGATTAGACATAATCTTGAAGAACCCAGTAGTAAGATTACCATGATAAAGGAGGGTTTTTTCCACGAAATACAATAGTATACTTTATCACGCAATATTGCAGGAGTTCTTCACTGAAATACAATTATGCAGCCCACCCCCCCCCTCGCTATGTCTTGCATTCAATTTCATGTTTTGTCTTGTTGTTTCTATTTTTCTTCCTATACAGTTTGCTTAATAACACTGAAAATATCCCTCCTAATGTCTTGGAACAAGAGACTGTCGCGGCTCGTTCACTAGTCAGACGCACTAAAGCTTCCGCTCAGGCAGTAACATGCAGAGATGGGGGAAAGCAAACACGGCAGGCCGGGCAGCAGCAGTCAAGAAACAAAATGGAGGCCCCGTGTCTCCTCTATTTCAGGCTTGCGAGTGCGTGTTCAGGGTGTCGCGGGCGCGACCGCGCGCCGTTGTAAACAGGCAGCCGCTCCTCCCAGCCGCGAACCGGCGGAGAGACCGCACGCGCGCGCGCTGGGCCGGCACCCACGGCGCAGCTCCTCGCGACGCGGGGGGGGGGGGGACGTCGCCTCTCTGACTGCCGCTGTGAGCAGATGCAGATCTTTTCCGCGGAGCCGCGGCTGTGTTTGTTCTGGGTCTCCTCTGAGACTCCTACCTTTGGGCTAAAATAAACAGAGGAGCCGCCGTGATTAGCAGCGAGGCGCGACGGCTCTCCCAGAAGGCACTGGGAGGGGAAACAGCCTTTCCGTCTGCCACCCACCCGAGCATTCCTGCAACTCCCCCCCCCCCCCTTTTCTCTCTCCACGCCCACTCCACTCGCATTCCAGGACGGGATTCTCAGTCCTGGGGGGGCCGAGCTCCGGTGCGGGGGCCCTGACTCCTTCCCCGCTCTCAGTTAGGGAGGTGGCGTTATGACAGGAAGTGGGGGGGCGAGGGGTAAGCGAGGGGGTGCGTATTGATCTCTTACATGCGTGCGGGATGGCCTGCGTGATGAGACATATTGCCGCATCCGTGAGAAACATGCTGAGTCAGCGCGATGCGGTTTTTTTTGGACTGGTCTGTCGAGCCTCAGCATTGCTGTGGTGTTCGGTCCCAGACGACCACATCTGTGCTCGTTCCACCCCTATTGGAGTGGTTGCAGTAGCATAATTACTTCCATAACTCTGGGTTTGGACATTGTGCAACTGGGGGGGGGGGGGGGGGGGTGGATGGGAAATGTTCCTTGATACCAATCCCATGAGGCATCCACAGAGAGAGGATGTCGTTTTTTATTCACAGGTTAAAACGCTTCCATCTTGTGCAATAGTTCTCCAAAGCCAAACTTGTTTTGTGACTCCATTGTGCTTCCAGACCTCGAAGCTCCCCTGGTTGGAGGTTAGGCCCATAGATTTGTCCTTCAGGTCTGCTCAATGAATTTATAACCAGCAAAAAGAGTAAAAACACGAAAAACAAGTTTGCACAGAAGACAGCTGTGGCTGTTGTGTGAGTTTGTGTGTGTGTCTCTTCTCAAAATTGGCATTTCGGAATCTCATGTGTAACGTTTATTAGAAAATTTTGAAACTGTCGTCAAGAGTAGACTCTAAAATCCAAACCACATGTGCAAAATATATGTTGATTGTGAGTATCTGTTTGATTTAGGTCCTAGGTAGAATACTACATTTTTTACTCTATATCCGTAACTTATACTGAAAGTAAGTATACCTTTCTAATCACTACAGGGTAAATGAGTCTGAAGGGGAATACCATTAGTAAGAGATGAGCAGCTACCATCCAATTACACATCCCTTTAATGTTCCTAGACCTTGGTTGATTTCCACATACATTTGACAATTTCTTCTTCCTAAAGTTCTTTAAGTGAGAACATAAATTGCCTATACTCATTTACCCGCTGCTAATGGCACAATTAGTCTTCAATCATGAAGTGGGTCATCTTGATTGGTCTGAATGTATTCTTAATTATTCATTGTTCGTTTATGCCGCAGCGAATAGAAATGAGCTGAGGAATCTGCAAAGTGGAGAAAATGGCGTACTTTCTCATGGCTTCGGTACTGATCACTTTCTTCTGTCTCTGTCTCTCCCTACCTCCCTCTCTACCTCCTTCTCCCTCACGTGTTTCACTCTCTCTCTCACCCTCACCATTTTCTCTCTTTCTCTATCTCTATCTCCCTACCTCCCTCTCTACCTCCCTCTCCCTCACCCTTCTCTTTCTCTCCCTCTCTCTATCTCTCTCTCTCTCTCACACCCTCACCACTTTCTCTCTTTGTCTCTCTCTATGTCTCTCTCTTTCCCTCTCTCTGCAGTGAAGAAAGATGTGGACGAAGTGGACGACAGGAGGGTGAACCAGTTCAAGAAAAAGGCGAAGGAGCTGAGGATCTTGGACTCCAAAACGGCTCAGAATCTTTGTAAGTGTCCCCTCCCCTGCCATCCTTTCCTCCTTCCCTCCATCCCTCCATCCCTCCCTCCAGGCATTCGCATTTGCATTCAACCGTGCGACAAATTCAGATGTTTACGTTGTCTGCGGAATGCCACTAAAATCCCCTAACGGCGCTACCTGAAACAAAATGGCGGTTTCCTTCGCTTCTTTAGAGAGCACGTTGATCCTGCAACCAAAGCTGGACCTGCCTTTATCCCCAGTATGTTTCAAGGTTAAAAAAATAAAAAATCTGGAGAAACAGCATGCATGATTCATTGAAAAATGTGCATAGAAAGTTTTTCTTTATGTTCTTGTATGAGAAAAAGATGACGAATATGCACATTGGAAAAAATCATCCAGACACTACTTGTAAGTCTTATATTTGCTTATATTCACGCCTATACTAATTTATGTGACAGTCTCCCTCGTTGTCAAGCAAAGTGCGCAATTCTCTCTCACACACCTGCTTTAAAAACTGCAGCTAACCATCATAAATTGGGTTTTTTGAAAATTAATTAAAATTCACAAATTAATAATTTAATCAAATGGCAACTGCACGACAGCTATGAGACGATTTACAACCACATATATAGCACCTTTCTGATTTTCCTTGCATATATAATATCTTGGGCTTGCCTTTAATTTCACTATCGATGATAGCAAATACATTGTCCTGAAGATATACAATGAGCTCCTTAATTTTTCTGGTAAATTCATATTTTTTCTTGATTTGACTCTCTATGCCACAATTTTATATTTATAATCAACTACTGTCCACAGAAGACTTAACAAACAACTACAGGGACCACCCAACAAAATGCAAACCACTAGTTAGCTGCAGTAACAGAATGGTCTGGTTACGGTTTGCTAATGAGTGTCTAAAAGAGCCTGCAGAGTCCTGAAAAATGGATGGATGAGACCAAGAGCAAAGTGTGGAGGCCAAATAGAACTGCCTAAAATCCAAAGCACACCCCCTCATCTATGAAACGTGGTGGGGGTGTTATGGTTTGGACATGTGTGGCTGCCACAGGTACTGGCTCACTTGTCTTCATTGATGATGTAACTGCTAACAGCAGCAACAGAATTAATTCTGGAGTGTGCAGAAACATCTTATCTGCTCAAGTTCAGGAAAATGCCTCCAAACCCATTGGATGGTGCTCCATCTTAGAGAAGGTCAATGATCCAAAACATACTGCTATGGCAACAAGGGAGTTTTTCAAAGGCAAAAACTGAAAAATTCTTGACTGGCCGAGTCACTCACCCGATCTGAATCCAATTGCACATGCGTTTCGTATACTGAAGAGAAGACTTAAGCCAACTAGACCCTGAAGCAAGCAGGAGCTGAAGATGGCTGCAGTACAGGCCTGGCAGAGCATCACCAGGGAAGATAACCGGCACCTGGTGATGACTATGGATCACATACTGCAAGCAGTCATTGCATGCAAAAATATGTGACAATATACTAAACATGACTACCTACCTATGTAACATTAATATGTCCCAAATGTTTTGGTGCCCTGAAAAGGGGTTGGGGGGGGGGGGGGAATGGTGGGGTTGGGGGGATATCTATTATTAGTGCTGTAATTTCTGTAATCATAGTTTGATTACAAATCAAAAATTGTCAACCACAAAGCCAAATCAAGAAAGGAAAAAAAAAAAAAAACACGTCTTTGTCCCAAAAATGATGGAGCTGACTGTATGCACGCCGTATAGATTACCCTGTCCTTCTCAGGGCTCTGTTCTGCACATGTCCATTTAGATTCGTTTCAGAAATTCAAAGCGGCTCTCAGAAATGCCCGAGAGCGTGGCCCCTCGCCGGCCCTTTGTTTTCCCCCGCGCCGCCGCTTTGTTGTCTCTGCATTAGCGACGGCCGAATTACATCCTGCGTGCTACCCCCCCGCTCCTTTCATCTTCCCGGCGCGCCCTCCCTCCTCGCCAGACGCTAACCGCAGCGCCGGCGTCCGCCTCGTGCGTACTTTTTTCCCGGGGCCCTCGGGCGAAAAAGGACCGTATACGCGCGAACGGGTGAACGGGCCCGTCGCGTCCGTTCGGGTTTCCGTGGCGATGCGGACGAACGCTCGAACGCCGTTTTCCTCGAAGGCGGCGTCCGCGTGTCCGTGGAGGAACGAGCCGCGGCGCTGACGGACGCTCCCGATTTTTTTTGCGTTCGGGGGAAGGATCGATGGGAGAGGTGGGATCGGTGCTTTTTCAGCGACGGGCAGGCCGGAGTCGGTGCCGACGGATCACGTCCAGCTCCTCCTGATACCTGTTAGGCTGTGAATGTGAAGGAGGCCCGGCGAGAGAGCGGTGTGCTCAGCCCCTAAATCTCGAGGCGTGTTCCTGGGCGCGCTGACGACGGCTTCTGCTTGATCTCTCCTCGCCCCCCCCTCGACCCCCCAGGACCGAGCAGCGCGAGGCTGAAGTGCCGCTCGCTGAGTCTGGAGATTCCGGCTTCGGTGTTCTGCGGCCATTGGATATCGACCGGAGGCTTATGTTCTCCTGTCACACATGCTGTCCTGCTGAAATGGCCTAACCCCACTTTCCCCTTGTCCCCCAAATACCCAATACCTAACCTCAAAAAGGTGTGTGAATGAATTCATTACTACAGCCTGTCTGTGTGATGGATGAGAGGATCATGGAATGCACGTTTTGTGTGGGTTGTGTGTCTAGTATATCATACATTCCTTCATACATACATACATACATACATATATACATACATACATACATACATACGTGAATGCGTGAGTAGATGTGGGTGTGTGTGAGATGCATACATATTTGTATTTGTGTATGTGTGTGTGTGCGCGCGTGAGATGCATACGTATGCGTATTTGTGTATGTGTGTGTGCGTGCGTGTGTGAGATGCATGTATGTGTGTGTGTGTGTGTGTGTGTGTGCATGTGTAAGTCATCCATATAATTGGTCATGAAGCTTCTCTCACATGCAGCTGTGTGTTACTGCAGCCAGTCGCACTGGAGCGGTTCTTGTATGCAAGGATGAAAACATCTGAACACTTGAAATATCAAGCAGGAGTGTGATGAAGCACTCTCCTCTAGCGCTCACAGGAATCCGCTAACTGTACGCTAACTCACCCAGACTTCCAGCCTCTTTATAATATGAAGGGAAAAAAAACCCACGGCCGGTAAACCTCTGAGAAATAAACAAACATTCACCCCCCCCGCCGCTCCCCTCACCCCCCGCCCGCCCGCTTCTTTGGGGCCGTATTTCAAAAATGCTGTCAGGAAAATCGGAGCCTGGATTCCTGCCCGGAGCCCGATACACTCACTTCCTAAAGTGAAACTGACAATTAAGCTACTTCATTTAGGGGTAGGCGGGGGGGGGGGGGGGGGGGATTGCACGGGGGGGGGGGGGTAGGGGAGAGGGGAGATGAACAGAAGGGACACGAAGGGGGGGACGGAACAGGGAAGGTGTTGTGTATCTGCCATGTTCGATTACAACCCCAGGCAGATGGAGTCCCCATTTTGTTTCCCTTTTTTTTTTTTTTTTTATTTTTTTGGTTTTTGCGAGAAACGACAACAGCAGCCACAGATCTCACCTCCGGCGCTACAGAGCGATGGGTTTGCAGCGCGTAGCCTCATGCCGCGCTCTGTGATTGGCACATTTACCGCCAGGGTGCGAGGAGGGTGCAGAGTTTAGCAATCGGCTGCCCTCGAACCCAGGGCACTGCCGCCAGGAAGGAGGGGCATGGAGAAGGCGGAAGAGAGAGAGAGAGAGAGAAAGGAATGAGATTGAGGGAAAAAAACAAAAATGTTTCGGGTCTTGACTCTGTCCTGGGGGCTGATAGTGAGGCTCTCCCTCAGTTCTGTCCGGTCTGGGTTACGAGGTTGCAGACGTGAGGAGGAGGAGGCTGGGTTCTGGGAAAAAGGCTCACGAGGCCGCGCTGGACAGCCAGACGGGCGACGGACTCGGGACGGGGGCGTGCCGCGGGCTCCGGAACGCTGCGGCGTTCCCGTTTCCGGCCGTCTCCCGCTCGCTGGGTGACTCTGCGCGCGGCGGGCCCCAGACAGTGACTGGGCGGCCGCCATTACGCCCCGGTCATCTGAGATGGAGAGCCGCGCTGATCCAGCCTCCCCCAAGCCCTCTGAGTAGCCTGTGAGTAACCGGCTCTCCCCCGCCCAGGCTGTCTAATGGCCTCCTACGGGCGGGCCCCCGCTCTCAGTTATGGCTGTTTAAGGAGCGTTTGCTGTAAAAACAGATTTTGCTCTCCTTCCCCCCCCTGTACTCTGGGACTGGGCGGAGGGCCGCTCGGCTGTAACAATGAATAAGGCCAGCCAGAGCAGCGAGGCCTCTCCCCACCTCAGCGTGGCTCATTTGCAGTGAAATGAGTAGGGGCTGGGGAATTGGGTGGGGGGGGGAGGGGGGGGGGGTGGGGGGGGGGGGGGCTGCTCAGGAGATGCAGTCGGTCTCCCGCCACGCAGAGACAAGGCCGATCCGCCCGTGTGCGGCCCCGTATTAATGCGAACAGACGCGTACCCTCCCTTGCTCTCTCGCTCGCTCGCTCGCTCTCCAAGTTCCAACGCTGTTCTTTTGTTGTTTCTCCTCGTACTTTAAGTGCTCAGCAGAGAGTCTCAGAAAAAGCTTCAAAACCTTGTTTTGGCACGAGCAGCGCTCATTTATAAAAGTGAGCCCTGAGCAGTAAGTCCCTGGATTCTTAGGTGGGGGGGCGGCGAAGAAAGAATCCTTGCAAATTATAATATTTGCTGTTGCCTACAAAAATCTGTGTACTCTGTTTTTTGCTGCAGATTTTCTGCAGATTACTCTGTTTACCAAAAATACACATCTGTTTGTTGATATATTGTGTTGGTTTGTAGTAGATAAATAGCATAAATTGCTGAATAAACAGTATATACTGTATTCATCAATTTATCTACCTGTCTATACATTATATATATATATATATATATATATATATATATATATATATATATATATTTTTTATTTTTTATTTTTATGTGTGTGTGTGTATGTTCGTGTGTGCACACGCATCTTTCTCCACAAGGCTAGTTCAAAAAAAAAACTCAGTCATCTCACCTAGTGTAAGAGTTTTTAAGGTGCAGCTTATAGTGTTGGGAGCAGTGGGGGATGTAACGCCCCCCCCCCCCATTTTTGTTTGTGTTCTAATTGAATCTGCTGTCACGGAATCATGTCTTCATGTTTATGATAGGTGTGTTTTTTTTCCTCTCACAAACATCACCTTTCTTCCTGGTTGCAGCGCTTGCCAGCTTGTCACCATTCAGCAACAAGTAGGTGGCAACAAAAAAAACAAACAAAAAAAAAAAACGACCAAAGTGAGACGAATGTAAGGGAGGGAGAAGAGGAACACCGGGAGTATTACCTGACCCGCGGTCTCTTATGGCTTCCCATCTTCCGGGGGGGAGTCTCAGTTAGCGGAAGGCCATAATGAGGGAAGGTGGGGAGGGCGGTGCGGTGGCGGGGTGCGGAGTCATTCGCCGAGCTGTCCCCGCCCCCACGGCGCGGCGCCGGGCTGGATGGGAACAGGTGCGTCTGCCGTCGGGCCGCTCCCTAATAGCCCCCGCGTCGCTGGCTTCCTTCGGGGAGAGCGCGCTAACGTGGCAGGCCTCCTCCGCCCGGGCCGCCCCGCGCCGAGGCTGAGACACCTGCCGCCGCAGCCGCCTAACCAGAGCGAAACATGCCCCCGAGCCCCGCGCGCTGTTCACGCGGTGGGGCCCACGCTCTCTCCTCCCCCCGCCAACCCGGGCGCCGGGCCCTTTTAAGATCGCGCCTTCTCTTCCTTAATCACCTTTCTGATTACGCGTCTCAGAGCCGACGTGCGCTCACGTCGTTTCATGTTCGGGCTCCAGGTTCAGGTGGGAAGAGTGAGGAGCTCTAGGTTCAGGTGGGTACAGTAAGGAGCTCTAGGTTCAGGTGGGTACAGTAAGGAGCTCTAGGTTCAGGTGGGAAGAGTGAGGAGCTCTAGGTTCAGGTGGTAAGAGTGAGGAGCTCTAGGTTCAGGTGGTAAGAGTGAGGAGCTCTAGGTTCAGGTGGGTAGAGTGAGGAGCTCTAGGTTCAGGTGGGAAGAGTGAGGAGCTCTAGGTTCAGGTGGGTACAGTAAGGAGCTCTAGGTTCAGGTGGGTACAGTAAGGAGCTCTAGGTTCAGGTGGGTACAGTAAGGAGCTCTAGGTTCAGGTGGGAAGAGTGAGGAGCTCTAGGTTCAGGTGGGTACAGTAAGGAGCTCTAGGTTCAGGTGGGTACAGTAAGGAGCTCTAGGTTCAGGTGGGTACAGTAAGGAGCTCTAGGTTCAGGTGGGAAGAATGAGGAGCTCTAGGTTCAGGTGGTAAGAGTGAGGAGCTCTAGGTTCAGGTGGTAAGAGTGAGGAGCTCTAGGTTCAGGTGGTAAGAGTGAGGAGCTCTAGGTTCAGGTGGGTAGAGTGGGGAGCTCTAAGTTCAGGTGGGAAGAGTGAGGAGCTCTGGGTTCAGGTGGGGAGAGTGAGGAGCTCTAAGTTCAGGTGGGAAGAGTGAGGAGCTCTTGGTTCAGGTGGGAAGAGTGAGGAGCTCTAGGTTCAGGTGGGTAGAGTGAGGAGCTCTAGGCTCAGGTGGTAAGAGTGAGGAGCTCTAGGCTCAGGTGGGTAGAGTGAGGAGCTCTAGGCTCAGGTGGTAAGAGTGAGGAGCTCTAGGTTCAGGTGTGAAGAGTGAGGAGCTCTAGGCTCAGGTGGGTAGAGTGAGGAATGATCCAGTTTTTCGACAGAAACGGTTTGGGGTGTCCGTCCTCATAATAGATGATGTGTTATTTTTCGTCTCCTCTCAGTGTGGAGAGTGACCCGGCCAATCTCTTGAAGAGCTGACAGTTATGAAGTTTGTTTCCTGCTCATTCTTTCTGAGCAGTGTGGGGCATCGAGGGCCGTGATCGAAGGCGTACGTCTGGTTCGGTGAAAAAAAGAATAAAGAGCGCAGTTAGAAAAATGACGGTCTCCTTTTTCGCCTTTTGTGTCCAAACAGCCATATTTCTGGGGTCATTCCGACTGCCTTACGAGGAGATCCGGGACATCGTGCTGGAGGTGGACGAGGAGAGGCTGAGCGAATCCCTGATCCAGGTGAGCCCGCACCCCCCTACCCCTCGCCCCCTCCACACACACACAAGCATCCCGAATGTAGTAAACCCTCCCGCCATCTCACTAATGTGCAGTGCCTACCCGATTGGCTTGGTGAAGTTCCCGCCAATATTGCTATCACCTGCCCACGGTGTTTGGAGGAAGGACGTGGTCACGTGACTTTATGATGTACCCTCAAGCAGCTGCAGTCTGCGCACCCCCCCCCCCCCCCCCCCCCCGAGCGCCATTCCTGGCCCCGCCCCACCTCGCTCGCTCACTCGTTCACTCGGTCGCCCGTTCCGCACGGATCTCTGTTCAGCCGCGCACAATAGGTGGTCTGGAGCGCGGCATGGCAATCGCTCCCGGCCCCGCCCCCCCCAGCCCCCCCCCCCCCCCCCCCCCCCCCCCCCCGGCCCCCCACCCTTTTGTCTTACGGGCGAGATTAATGATCTTCCCGCGGGCTCTCTGTATAGAGGCGGCTCCCTTGTTTTGTTCCCTCCGAATTGGGAGGCAAAGCGATAAACAAAGCGCGGCGGTTGTCTGAGGTAACGATGCCCGCGTTGGCGAGGGGGAGGGGCGGGGCGGGGCCTCGTATGAACGCTGCGTGCCCGTCCGCGGCTCGGCTGCGCGAGACTCCGTCCCTGGCGTCTGGTCTCCAGGGAGATGGAGGGAGGAGGAAGGCGTATGATGGAGAAGGGGGGTGAGGGTGAGGGTGGGGGTGGGGGGGGGGGGTCGCGCCTCGTTTAATCCGTACGGGCGGAGAGGTTAGGTTTAGGGTCCCTGGGCCTGGCGGACGGCCGAGGGGTCATCCTGCCGGTGCTGTGATCTCACGGAGACAAGACGAGCCTGCGAGCCGATATCGCTGCGAAAGGGAGCAGACCTCGCTCACAACCACCGCCCTCGCCGCTCGTGCGTTAATGGGAAGGTTAAAAACGTAATTTACAGCCTCCTCCTTCTCTTTCTTTTCCCTCCCTTTCTTTCTTTCCTTCCTTTTCTCTCCCCTCTCTCTCTCTCTCTCCCTCTCCCGCCCTCCCTCCCTCCTCTCCTCGGCAGCATGGTTTTTTTTCTGACGAAAGAGTGCAAACGGACTGTATTTAGATGTCATTTCCCTGCACAAGCCCACCCCCACAGGACTGTTATTCTGAGCTCTCATAACCTTTGATTGGCTCGGAAAGCCGCAGGCAGGGGGTGGGGGGGGGGGGGGGGGGGGGGGTTAAGGTTTTGCCTGCAGCAGCTCCACGGCTCAGGAGAGGCAATGAAGACATTTAGAGCCGTGACCTTTCTCTCCGCGTTCGCCCCCCCCCCTCCGCCCCCCCTCCCTTTTTCACCACGGCTGTGCGGGACGGACTTTCCTGCTGACCCCTTTCATCCCGTACCGGTGTTGGGGGGGGGGGGGTTGGGGAGCGGAGATTCAGTTATCCGGAGCAGAGTGTATCTGCCCATTATGTCCTTTATTGGTTCTCATGCAGTTGAATGGGCGAGGCCAAGAGGGAGGGAAAGCCGGGCTAACGTCTTTCTGAGCACTCCAGCCCCCTGACCACCTGACGTCTCATTTGCGCCCCCCCCCCCCCCCCCCCCCCCTCCCTGTCATACATCATATAGAACTGCCTGCTTTTCCACAACACATCCACTGTTAGCATTGCAGAAGCAATATTTCTTCTTAACGCAGAAGAAAAATGCTGTTTAATGCTGTGTTTTCTGAGAGACATTCGGGCGGGAACTTAAATAGAGTCGTTTGTTGGGTTCAGAGGTCGCTGTGCACTAAGGGCTGCGTCCGTGCAGAGTGACGGATGGCCAGGCGTGAGCTCGATTTTCCCTTTCAGTGGGCCTTGGGGAGCGGGGAGGTCAAAGGTCATGGTCGGTATCTCCCTTGCGCAGGGCTTCTTATTCAGGGAGATGCTGGGTCTCAAACAGGTAGCGGGGATCGATGTGTGCAAACAGACTTAGGACCGTTGAGGTTGGGGGGGGGGGGGGGGGGGGGTGAAAATCGAAAAACCCAGAGAGAAGCCAGGCACAAGCCTGCGCTTTCCCGACGGGCGGAAAGGATCCCTGTGCTCCGTAGGGTCCCGGGTACCCGGGCGCTGCTCCTGGGAGAGTCGCTCGCTACGGAAAGCACGCCGGGGGTTGAAAAGGGCACGCCCCGCTCCTGCGTTTCCGAGGAGCGAGCGAGCGAGCGAGCGAGCGAGCGAGGGAGGGAGGGAGGGAGGGAGGGAGGGGATGCGGGGAGGAGAGGGAGCCCTTTTTAATGTACATAAATCACATTCGATCACATCATCCCCGAGCCCCGTCGACATGCCTAATGCAATGAATTTGTCAGCGAGACGGCGCGCGCGTCAGCCTTGACGGACCCGCACAATGAGTCATCCTGCGGACGCGCGGGCCCTGATTGGCTCCCCTTACTCCACATTAAGCCCCATCACCGCCTGAATATGATGCACCGATTCCTGAACTCCGCCAGACATTACGCTTCACGAGCCATTCGGCATCGGGACGACTGCGCCCATCCGCCGCACGCCTGCCCCGCCAATTACTCCCCCCCCCCCCCCCCCCCCCCCCCCCCCCCCCCCCCCCCCCCCCCCCAGAGCTCCGCAGCCATTCCGTCTGGCTTCCGAAGGGAGGTTGCCAAGGAGACGTGGCTCCGGACGGGCGGGCCCCGCGTCCGATTTTAAGAACGTTCTCGGGCCGATTCGCCCGCGGTCGGAAAAAAGAGCCCTGGTCCGAACGATCGCGCGACTTCCTGTTCGCCTTAATTGAGGGCCATCGGCTCGCTGTCTCGGCTTTGCAAAGCTGACTGAGGCGTCGGAAACGGAGCGCACGGCGTCTCTGCCAGGCTCCAGAACTCGGCCAATGGGAGCGCGGACTGGGAAACTCTCGAGAAGTTTCTGAACGCGCTTGCCCCGCCATCTGGGTACTGCAGCTGTCATTGGCACCCCAGGGACTTGGCGGTTCGGGTCCGGTTCTCAGAATCATGCTTCCTGTTTCTTATGGTTTATGTCTGAATCGCCGTGGTCTTCGCTGGGTTTATTTGATTGGTTAGAAAACACAGGTTTTGCATCCTGAACAACTGAGTGGGTGGGTCACGCTTTCACCAAGGTATTAGCGGGGTGGTCTATGCTTGGCACACAAGGCTACTGGGCTTTGTCGAGTTCTGTGTAGTTATCACTGTGAGACTGTTTGCCTGGGCTAGATGTACCCAGGATGTTACTGGGATTTTAAAGCAATAAAGAAATAAAATTTTTGCAGAAGTACTCAATATATATTATCTTTATCTCAGTTCCGAAAGGTATAAACAATATATGTGGTTAATGGTTTCCATTTACCTCTGACCACATTTAACAATGAAAGAGTCATTGAATTTTTGTGATAAAGATGTTATTTATATAAATCCTCTATAATGGAGGCATAAATCATATTTGTCTGAAAAATTAAAATGAAAGAAAGTTTTCATACTGTAGTTTATTGATACTTATTGTTTTGAACTGACATTCTCAATTATTTTTAATCTTTTTTTTTTTATATTCAGATACCATACAGACAAAAAGACATAAAGCAAATACAGATGCTGAACAACAAATAGAAAGACAAAACGAGAACCAAATTTACAGTAGTTTCATCTCTGTTTATGAAAAACATCTCCCAAATGTGTTGTTGCTCTTTTACAAAAGTTTAAAAGGGGTCAATTTGACCGGAACCAAACACAAGAGTTTAAACAGCAGAGCCACAGGTGTGGTCTCCAAGGCTGTTTTGAAGAGGTGGGTTATGGGATAGGGTGGGGGCGGAGCCTCTGGGCTGTGGACAGCTGAGGGCCCGTGAGCCCCGCTGAGTCATTTCTGTCTGATCTCTGTGACCTCTGTGACATCAGTAACACTTTTAAACGCTATACTCTTGACAGGGGACAAGAGGCAGGTTGCCTTCCTGTCTTTTTTTCCCTTCGGATGTGAGGGGTGGGGGGGGGGGGCGGAGCTTAGGGGGGGGTGGTGGGTTTTGTTGCAGGGAAATGGACACAACCTGGAGCTTTCTATTCTTTCTGTTCTTCAGGCACAATACACTTCACTTTTAACAATCCCTGGCTGTCTAAACACATAAAAATCAAACCATCAATCAAAACGGTAGTAAAAAAAAAAGAGATCCTGTTGAAGGGTGAGGGGCAGCGAGGAGCGAGAGAGAGGATGTTTGATTTTATAGATGCGCCGAGAAGAAATATCTGGGTAATGCGGGGATTACGTCCGTTACACTGACAGAAATTCTATTTACGGAAAAATAAATAAAAAAACGAATTTTAGGGGGAAAAAAAAAAAAAAAAAAAAACGAAACACGGATCCCAAGGAGAAACGGAGTCATTGTCATCGTCAAGGAAACGGTGCCTTAAGTGAGATTTGCTCTGGCGTCTTAATCTTAGCGGGACCCCCTGCGTCTCCCTCGTCCCGTCGGGAGGGCTTAGCTGGCGTAACGGTGGCGTTTGGGTCCGCGCCCCGCCCCGGAGGCCCGTGCCAGCCGCGCGCGGCGAGGAGGAGCGACGCGGAGATCGCTAACGAGCTCTCGGAGGCCGTGTTCCGGGCCGCGGGACACCACCGGTGGCGGCGCCACTACCCGTCTGCAGCGGGAGCCGCTCGGCCGCGCGCCGCTAAGCCGCGATAAAAGCAGGGCTTTGCCCTTTTAAGAGGGGCTCGGGTTTTTTGCACCGCGAGCGCGCCGCGGCTCCAGCGCAGGTACCGGAGGTGGGACGCGTGAGAACGCGCCCCGCGTACGCTATTCTGCATCCTGTTACGGGACAGAGAGCTGATCATGATTCGTGCGATTTCTTAGTTGAGCAGCAGTTCGGTTAAGCAACTGTTCTTTTCTGCAGTTCGTTCGCTAATTTTGTGCGGTCTGTCGTATCTTGTTGAGTATGTTTTTGAAGTACAGTCATTTTTTTCTACCAAGATTATGGGGAACGAGAGAAAGCAGCGGTATATTCTCTCCCTCTTGCTCTCTCTCTCTCACACACACATATGCATGCACGTAAGCACATGCTTCTGCCCTTGCACGCACACACACACACACACACACACACACACACACACACACACACACACATTTTGTGATGTCCAGTTGCTGTCTCTTTTCAAATAGAGGTTTGAAGGCCATGTCAGAATGACTCCTCTGAATTACTCAGTATTTCTGCAAACAAGGTTGAAGCCATTTAAGTACCTTCAAAAAATAAATGTATAAGACTGTTGAAATTGCATTTGAAGGTGTCACCAGCCAGTAAACCAAGGGTATTATGTTTTCACTGCTATTAACAGTGGCATAACATAAAGCACTAAACCAGACCTTACACAGTCAACCTGCAAATAATCATTTAATTTGCAGTGTAGTGATTTGTATTTGGGTAGCTTGTGTTCAGTTGAATCGCATAAGTTCTATCCACACACAGATTTACATATCATTTCACATTATTATTATTATTTTTACAGTTTTTTTTGTTGATATTGTGTGAGCTCAGGGAGAGCAGACAATTATGGAGTTGGTTTCTTTTTGGTCATAAAGTTGTACTTTGTAAGATAACGATATATCAAGTGGATAAAAAAAAAAGGAAAGCGGCGTTTAGCAGGAGAAACTTCGCGGTCGACTCGGAAAGAGAGCACTTCCACTTTCTCACCCCTCCACTCGCACTTGGCCAGTGCCACGCACATGGCATCATCACACGGAGGAGGGGAATAAATAGTCAACGTGCAAGAGCTCACACGTTGCTCTGCGGAGGCTCTGTGGCTGATGTAGCTTGAGGGCTTTGCTTCGCTGAATATCAGGAAGTGTGGATTTTTCGTGTCAAACGCCGGTCGCTGTATTTAATATCGTTATCTTTTTTTTTTTTTTTTTCAAAAGGAGAGGCTAGTGATTACACAGGCAAACCCGCTTTTAATTCCTAATTAGTATATGTTGGTGCAAATGAGCCACTGAAAGGAGGCATTGTTGAGGATGTCATGTGTCTCTGTGTGTGTGTGTCTGTCTGTCTGTTTGTGTGTGTGCGTGCGTGCGTGTGTGTGTGTGTGCGCATGTGTGTGTGTGTGTGTGTGTGTGTAAATGGTAATAAACAGCATGTTAACCCATCCAACCATCCTCTTTTGCTTTTTAACTCTTTGAGACCACTGTTTGGCACCACTGTCCTGAAAGATTTCATTGCCTTGAAAAATACTGCTCATTCAACTATTTCTAGAGGTTGTGAGCAGCCCTGTAAGATATCCAGACCTGTACAGATACTGTACATATTAAAAATTATAATATAGTGTGAATCTGTCAAGACCTGTCTGCAGTATTAAAGAATGATGAAGTACAACTCTGTGCACATTCACAGTGGAATCTACCGCTGCTGCACTTGAGAGAGCTTATTAAAGATGACATACCAATGGTGTATTAAAATATGAACATACATGCGGTATTTTGAGGCTTTAAAATTAAATTATGAAAAACAAACTACCAATTTCTGTGTGTTTGTCTCGAGGCATAATGACTGCCTTTTTTATAAGGGCCTCTTTAGATTTGTTGGAATGTTATTGTATGCATTTTTAATATTTTATTTAAGCCCACCATTCTTCGACTGATGTCATTGCTCATGGGCTAGCTGAGACATTCATTTTTTTCTGTCCAAGGATCTTTTAAATAATCATTAAAGTGGTAGAAATCGATATAGCCCCTCGGATCTCACGGCTCCCGCATCCTTATTTATGATTTTCCCAGCACTCGGCTGATTTATAAAAGCGCCGGCACTCCCGCTATCGCCTTGGCAACTTGCGCGGCGCCAGACCCGCGCTTCCTGAGCGGTCATAACCGAACCACCGGGGGAAATATTTTCATGTTTTTACCTTCATTGCTTTGTGCTTTCCGAGATCTGAAACCGGGGAAGGAGCCCGGTAGCGGGGCCATCGAGGCGGCGGATGTGTCTGTTTCTGCGTCCCTCGGTTCCTGTTACAGCGGCTCTGCATGTACAGCCTTCCCCTTACAAGAGCTCGAAATAACAAACCTGAGACAAAGGTGCCAGTGTACCGGAACTTCACTGGAGTTAGCCCCTGAAAGCACCGGCTGTCGCGCCTTCCCTGCGGCCCACCATTGATCGGGCTCCACACAATAGCGCGCACAGGTGCGACACAAAGTTTGCTGGAGAGAAATTCACCAGATTCTGGCGCTTTGTGTTCCGACCATCTCACCCCGTCTCCTTCTCCTTCTCTCTTCCTCCCTCTCCTTCCGTTTCTCCCTCCTTCCCTCCCTCCTTCTCCCTTCCCATCCCTCCCTCTCTCCCTTCCCATCCCTCCATCCCTCCCTCTCTTCCTCTTCCTCCCTTTCTCCCACCCTCTCTCCCTTCATATCTCTCCTTTCCCCCCCTCCTTCCCTCTCTCCCTCTCTCTTTTCCTCCTTCCTTCCCCCTCCCTCTCTCACTCTCTCTCTCTCTCTCTCTCTTTGTTCCAGAGCCCCAGCACACACTCTGTATGTAGCCCTGGCCCTGTCTGAGGAGATGCAGCTTGCTTCTTAGGGAGGGCAGGGTTGATATTCCGTGTCACGAGCCTCATTTATTTATTGATTTTCTTGATGGTCTGACATCAAAACGCCTGGATAGAACCATTAAAGAGAAGGGTCATTTTGTTTTTCAAATACTAATGCATATTGCACTTGTTTTTTTTTTTTTTTTTTTTTTGGTTTCTTTCTCTGCATGTACCTTATTCCCACTCAAGGTCTTTGGCAGTGCATAAAAAATGCATGCTGTGACATTTTTGACAAAGATATGCAAAAATGCCTCTTTCATGGGAATCGCAAACTGTGTCCAGGGGCTGTTATTTGTCACAATAATGAAGACAGCATGCTTTTCTCTTTTTTTCCAGTTTAAGGGCATTATTATTCAGATGGATGATACTGTATCGGTCTCATGACCTGTAACAGGGAATATCTGGCTTTTAAAAATGTGCCACTCAGAACAATAAAATATGTAATAAGTAAATGTATGAGCTGAAATTATGTTTAATGTATATTTATTATTGACATTTATGTTTATGTCAGGTGACATTTTTGGATATTGCTTTAAGCTGAAAGCCAGGATACAGTCTTGGCCTTTGACCTACCTTTCTGTCTGACTGAAATATTGTTTTTAATTTTTTTTTTCTAATTTGAAAAAGGACAAAGTGGATTTTATTTCATTAGGTTTTCTTGCGGGCCGTGGAGACACGGGCGTCAAGGTGCATCATTCGAAAGGACGCCATTGCTGTTCGAACAGGGCGATTCAATAATTCAGGACCGGGCGATTTGTACGTTTTCTCAGTGATTAACTTTGCATGCCGGTTCCGGGGTCAGTGCGTGCGCATTTAAACATTAATTCTGCGCGTTAGCACGTTAGCACGTTAGCTCCCAGGACGTCGGCGGACCGCCGTTACCAGCTCCGTTTCTCCCTCCCCCCCCCCAAACTCCCCCCACCCCCCCCCCCCACCCCCCACCCCCCACCCCAGCGCGGGCGGCGAAGGCATATTTTTTTTTTTTTTTTTTCCGTGCGCCGACCGAACGGCTGCACCCCCACCCCCCTCCCGAAAGGGCCTTTTTGTCTTCGCCCCTTGCTTGTTATTATTGTTTATCTTGTTTGTCAATCACCCGGATCGCCTGCCATTTTCGCCGCGGCGGCTCCGCCTCATACATATTCATGGCGGCTCATTACCTGCCTCGCTCGTCGGCTGCCGGGCTCTTCCGCGGCCCCCGCCTCTGTTCCTGGGGCCTAACAACAGGTGACTGGAGCAGGCTGCCGCATTGTTGCCCGTCATTTACACCGCGCAAAAAAGCGCACATGTGGGATGGTGTGATAAGTGCGATACCGCCCCCCCCCCCCCCCCCCCTTCCCCCCTCTGTTCCCTTCCCCTGTCACTGCGTAAACAAGGGGATGCCTACCCCCCCCCCCCCCGAGCTTAATTGAAGCTTTATTATTTCAGCACAATGCGCGGGGACCCATTTCACATCAAACGGCCATTTAACAATGTAATATGAACTGCGTTCTTCTGATCAATTGAGTAACACACACAAAAGGAGGGCAGCAGATGTTGGCTGGGGAGCGGCGCTCGTTTTACGACGGGCGTCTCGAATAATAGCCGGGGCTCGGGGTGCTCCAGGTGTTTCTCAGCCCCTCATTTCACCAGCCAGGAAATACGAGGCGCGTTTCGACTGGCTTCCGAAGCGCTGCTTTTTACGGTCCCGTCGCCCTCAGCGCACAGTACCTGCTCTCCAGCCACAGGCCCGCACAGGAAGCTCCGCTTTGCACTTACTGTTCGTTTTGCCAAAACCGAGCCCTTTCCGTGTAGCTACATCCTCAAAATTTCAATGAGGTCTGCTGGCCAGTGCATTATTTTGCTCAGGAACTTAACTGCTTTCCCCTCATAAAATTCTATTTTGGATGTACATTTTTCCCCAAAGTCTCCTTGGAGCAAACGTTATTAGGATGCAAGTTGTAGTTTCATTTTTAAATTGCATTCAGTGTTTCAGACTCCTCCGACAAACGGGAGGTTACGCTGTGGCACATTATAGCCGCCTGGAAAAGGTACAGGCTGTATTTGTAATTTTAAAAAGTAACAGCAGAAGCTTCGACCCTTGGACAGGAAGCCCTCATTGCAGAATTTCAGGAGGTGCGATTGTAACCCTCGAGCACACGGAGGCTTAATTAACTTCCTTCTTCAAAGCCCCCGCCGCCCGCAGCCGCGTCCGCGTGTTTCCCGGCTGAGCGGCAGATTGAGAGCTTGCGTGAGCGGCCGGTTCAGATCGCAGACGTCCCCGGCGCCGAGAGGACGGCGCGGGCTGAGCCGCCCGTGACACGCGTCACGTCGGCGACGCCGCCGCCGCTCTCGAGTCCCCCCCTCGTTAACCGCCTTTAATCCCCCCCGAGAACGGGCAGAAAATTCGACAGACAGCTCAGGTGGCGCGCTCCCCCCTGAATTTCGAGAAAAAAAAAAAAAAATTCTCCTGAAAGACAAATTTAACGTTGCGTCAGGTCTGTCGGCTTTGCCAACTCTATCCCTCGCCGCCCCAGATATAATCCATTTTTTATTTCTCATTTAGTTTAATGCGATTTTGGAATCTGTCACCCTCGGTTTGTCGCCTGCCAGTCTCCAGCAGTAATGAAGCTCGGCTAGGTGCCGTGGTGTTCCCGTCGCTCCCGGTGCGGAGATCTGGATTGGATTACGCCATAGTGCCGTTCGGTAGATTAGTTTTAAGCGAACAGTTTCGATAGTAATGGTGTCACATTTTTTGCCCATCTGAAGAAAAAAAAAAAAAAAAAACTTAGAGAAGTCAGGATAAATATATATATATTACTCCTTTGTAATTACTTCGGATGATGGAAATGATGGTTTAATCTATGTGGCTAAATCAGCTCCAGAAATGGAAGTTAGGAAAATTTGAACTTTAAAATGGAAAACATTCATTTCAACATATCGGCTCTTCTGCCACCTGTTTTGATCAATTGATTATTTATCAGCATTAGCTGTTGGTGTTGCATGTTTACACCTTTATTAAAAATTGAAGTAGTGTATCATTCTGTCAGCAGTGACAGCTGCTCAGGGGCCTGTTTATATCCCCTCTTGGCAAATTCCATTCTAATGGGATAAGGAGTTTATTTATTTTTCCCTCATAACATGGTGTCATAAAAAATGATTCTGTACACATATTATGATGATTTGACGTGAGGAACATCTGCAAAATTCCGACTTGTGATAAGCCAACTACTGGCAGTCTGTCACAGTCTGGTCCTGGTCTTAAAATCAGGACTTTAATAAGATTTTTTTTTTTTTGGATTTGTTTTTCATCATTGTTTACTGCTTTTATTTTTTACCAGAATCTTCAAAAACCCTTAAAAATGAAGATGATCCATCCGTAGACTGGATTATAGCCGTGGGACTTATAAAGTGAAATTTGTTTTGATCTGCGTCTCCTGTTTTTGGATGTTAAATAGTGTTGAGACTTTTTAAGGAAAACTGAAGCACATCCCCTTGTTTACTTGAGCTAGCTACTTTTTTAATGAGCTAGTTGGTATGATGTCAAAAATTAAGAAAAAAAGTATTTTATCTCAACTTTGGCATTGTTATATTCATATAAAAATATGTACAATACATTGTAAAACATGGTTATATCCAATTAGAAAATACATGTCTAGGTTAATCAGGATTGACCTGAATTCAATTGAGATCTGTTTTTCTTCTTCTGATTATTTCAGTGTGTAGAGATGTACATTGCAGTTTTAGAAAAGGCTGACATGATAGGACTATATAACACCGGCAGTTTCTGCAAAATGTCAGTTTTTTGTGGTTTTGAAGGTCGATAAAAAACCTTTCTAGCTCACCTTTGCTGAACACTGCCTGTCCTTGTCCAGCAGCTGAGCTTCTCCTCACATCCCAAGTCTTTAATCTTATAATTGAAGCCTTGTTTTTTTTTTTTTTTTTTAATTTAAAGAGGTTCAAATTAAAGCTGCGGCTTTAGCTTTCACAGGATCTTTTAAAAATCCCTAACTATTGATTCACACTCAGGCTGTGCCGCCATTTTAAGACTTATCGAGATGTCAAGTGCGGGAGCCGCGCGATTCGCATTATCGCAAAATAAAATGAAACGCTCCATGATCTGTCTTGAAAGATTAAGCACCGGGGGAAGGAGAATCCATTAAGAAGAATTAAGTTTAGCAATTAGAGCTCTCCTGCATGTATGAAACAGTCGTGTCTTTTCCCCCCCGTCTTAAATGGAGGCTGTTCGTTTTTTTTTGCGCTGTGCTCCCATGGGGTGGATAGAGAAAAGAGCCAACTCCAGACTCCCCTTGTACATCTGCTGAGATTCACAGTGATTTCTCCTGTTGTTTGAATTCTTTGAGTTTAATAAAGAGTTTATTGCTTGGAGAACATTTTTATTGATTGTGCTGTCCCTGTGACTGTAATTTGAGATTTGTTGATCTTCCCTATTTTCTGACTTTACTGTTGGGAATATGCTGTGCTGAACAGACAAAGCCATCTATAGATGAAATTTATTTTCACCATGATACAGGGGAGGGGGGGGGATAGAAGAGTTGATTCACATGTCTAGTACTCCAGATTCCTTTACCTTATCAACAAACCCCATTTTGCCCTCTGCACATGAGGTCATTCATTTTTCCATCCATCCTTTCTTTTTTTTTTTAAGTCTATATTCACTTATACTCCATTTCTTTTCAGACATAGGGCTCTGGACTACAAGACGATAAAGAAAGCGACAGAAGCACGTACTCATGCACGTATAATACAAACAGAAAGACAAGTGGCAGCTGTGGGTCCTCCATGTGCCTGTTGCACCAGCAGTGCCCAATTTGGGGGCGGGCAGACGAGTGCCATCCACCACTTCTTAGCACACGGCAGTTTGGAGGTTTGCGCTGGAGCCAGAGACACTTCACAGGCTGCTCAACAGGCAGACTCGCAGGCCCTCAAGTGACCAGCGGGGGTCGCTAGTGAACGATGAGTCGCTGAAATCCTCCCGTTTTTGAGTGACGTTAGAGTGCTGTGGCCAGGCCGAATTCTAAAACCAGCGTCTGCTCTTGAGCACAGTGCCTTAACAGGATGAGCCAACCAGCAACACCTCATTAAAATTATTTGAACGTAAAAAATTTGAATCCATTTGTAAATGTCCATCCCTGTCATGTGACTGATGGTCAGAAAACCAACAGACGTCTGTCGGGTGACTTAGCAAATTCAACCATAATTTGCGCTACCCCTTTAAATGTGACCTCCTGGCAGCGTCCTCAGCGGTGGCTTTTTACAGACAGTCGTACGTCAGCCGGGGCACTTGCCCTTTCGTAGTTAGTTTTTAAGTTACGCCGTGGCCTCTGTCCGATTCGTGCCACAGGAACCAGACGCAGAGGAGGGAACGGAATGGAGGGCCAGTGGGGGGAACAGGTTCATTTTAATAGGTGTTAGATTCCGTGCATTCTGTTCATTAAAAAAGAGGCACATGGAGCCAAGGACAGGACCAGTCATCAGCGCTGTATTTTTTGAGTCTGCATTAGTGTTAGTGCTTCCTTACATCATCTGGCAGTAGCTTGACCCCGACTTTAATTGTCTCAGCCACTTTAATGAATGCGACCAAACACAACGCTCAGCTTGTTTTTGTTATTATAAGTGAAATGCTAGAGAGGTGCTTGTTTCCGCGTTTGCCCATTTATGTGTACATCCAGGATTACGGCAGGGAACGGCTTTTTATTTATTATTATTTTTTGTGTAATAAAGAATGTGCAGCATGTGGCAGGACGGAACGCCTTGAGGTGTCCGGAACAGCGCTGCTTTGGTACGCGTCGCGTGGTAACCGTTTACCCCTCCCCTTAATTCCTAAACGGCGATTTTTCGTCGACGTCTGGTCTCGGAGAAACCGCTCCTGATCGGGCGCGCCTTATTTCCGCTCGTCTTATTTCCGCGGGAACGTTCCGGAAACCCGCTGGTTTTAACGTTTCCCTTTTCGAAGGTAGCGGCGCGGGACGCTCGTGTAAAGAGGCAGCTCTTCAGTCGTCCCCGTTAAACTGCGTTGAGCTGGCACGGGCCGTCTGTGGGCTTGAAAAGTGAAATAAATTAAACGGAAGCAACTCGGCAGCAAACAGAGATCAAAGTGGGCGGCTGAAAGCCCTACAGACACTGTCATTCTGTCAGAATGTTTATTGAACCGGGGCCCGTATCTTATTATTGCACTGTTATGTTTAAAAAAAAAATAAAAATAAAAATAATAATAATAAATTATTTGTAGCTGTATTGCGTCGGTTGCTCCCTTCAAAGGTAGTTTTAATTCATTATTTTTTTAATGTATGAAATTAGCCATCGTCCACACACCTGGGTGCAGATATCCAGCCACAGGCGGGCAACAGTTGTCTGCGTTTATATCACGAGTCACCCGAGTCATCGTGTCATCTATTTTTCTTTTTTTTTTTTTTGGAGACCACACGTTCAGGTTTTTTTTTATTAGTATCCCGATGATGCTCTTCTGATGCCTGTCAGCTAGTATCCACGCGGATCTGTTCGATGGACAGCCTCCTGGGTCTTATCTCGTTGTAATGCGTTGAGAAGCTGCGCGTTTACTCGCCGGCAGGTGTACGTCCGTTTTACCAATAAGGCGACGGACCTGCTACGGCAGCACTTAAGAGCAGACCCGAGTAAGGCGTCCAGGAGAAGCCCCCCCCTGTCCCCCCCCCTCTGGAACAGCCCGTATTCCTCCATAATTATCTGGCTAGGCTCCGTGTAATCCCTCGCAGATGGAGGCCGTGCTGGAGGCCTGGCGGGGCGTGCGGCAGAGTGCGCGGAGACGGGTTTGTCTTCGCCGGCGGTGCCCGGGATAAATACCTCGCCACGGCGCGGTTGCCCGGGAGCGCCGGGGACAAAATATCTGGGATTTGGGGAAAACCTCGGCAGACCAGAGTCGAGTAAAACAGCTCGAGAGGGAGAGAGAGAGAGAGAGACAGAGGAGAGACAGAGAGAGAGAGAGAGAGAGAGAGAGAGAGAGAGAGAGAGAGAGAGAGAGAGAGAGATAGAGAGAGAGAGAGAGAGAGAGAGAGAGACAGAGATAGAGAGAGAGAGAGAGAGAGAGAGAGAGAGAGAGAGAGAGAGAGAGAGAGAGAGAGACAGAGGGAGAGAGAGAGACAGAGAGAGAGAGAGAGAGAGAGAGAGAGAGAGAGAGAGAGACAGAGAGAGAGAGAGAGAGAGAGAGAGAGACAGAGAGAGAGAGAGAGAGAGAGAGAGAGAGGGAGAGAGAGAGAGAGAGAGAGAGAGAGAGAGATGTTCAATATTCATTTTAGCCCCTGGTTCCTCGCTCCCATCCTGTACAGCTGTTTGTAGTACTGATAATGTTTGAAGGCAACAAACAAGGAAACAGCAGATCCAAATTGCTTGTCTTTTCCCTCCTAGCAGCAACCATGGAAAAAAAAACAAAACAACCCCAAATATCACTGCAAGCAGCAGCTCCTGAGGTCCCAGCACCTGTTATGTAATCCATGTGTTCCTGCTGATGGGATGTGCTAATTGGAATTTCTTTAGCATATATGCTGTAATATCTTCTTGCAAAAAAAAAAAAATATATATTATCACCTCCTTTTTCAGCAATTTAATTGGTGGGTAAAAACTAGAAGAAATTTTGGCCTACGCTGATTGTAAATTCCTGCAGTTTTGACTCATGTGGAGAAGTCGTTGACGATTTTGTATTCTTCCTTGAGGGTAATTGAAAAAATGAATTTAGGTAGAATAAATTTCATTCCTAAATCGGTTTCTGAGAAATTGGAACGACCACAGCTTGTGTGCCTTTTGCCGATCGTCTGTCCAGAACTAAGAGCTATTTCTTAAAACTATTCATCTGACATACCCTCGCCCTGCAGATGGCTCTACATTTCGATTTACAAGGACCGATCGATTTATGATCATTGGACCCTGTCAAATGTGGGGAGCAAATTCAACGGTTTTATCCCGAGAAGCATTTTGAAATCATAACTTGAATACCTTTATTGATAAAGGTTTAAACTAACATTATGCTAGAAGTTGTTTTATTCAGGAGAGTCGAATGAAAACATTACCTTTTGTGTTGCCTTGCTTCATTTAAACATTTTTTATTAACCAACAGTTGGAATATTTTTCTGTACCCTGTACTTGTTTTCATGGATTTAAAGACAAAATGTTACAGACTGCTGCATTGGGAGAATTTAGATTGCACATGTGCTGTTAAATTAAACACATATGGTTGTGTTTGAAACATGAATGCTGTTGTAAAATGCAAGTCCCCTAGCAGCTTTTGAATCATTAACTATTGGCTGTGTGTGTGTGTGTGTGTGTGTGTCTGTGTGTGCGCGCACGTGTGTGTGTGTGTGTGTGTGTGCGCGCGCGCGTGTGTCTATAACAGACAATACTAGATAGATGCTAATCATAATTACGGCTTGATCCAACACTTATAATGAAGGCAGGCTGAGAAGCTTGTGTGTGTATAAATAGAATATACCAGGTCTGCTATGAATGTCAATATATAGCTAATTTATCAGCAGTCATTAAAATATTAATGGCTTTATTCAGGCATTGCCAACAGGATGATTGCATTTCAAGGTTAGGAATGTTTGTTCAGAAACACATCTGATGAATCACTTGGTTTCAGTACTTGTACTTCTGCTGTTTCCTGCTGTCTAAGAATTGGTATTATGGTGGTTTGGCCTTCAACGGTAATCACTTTCACAAAATGGAAAGCATCATGAAGCATTATTGAATCCCTACGAGATGATTATATTATTTGATATTTGATCAAAATAGCTCCTGATACCCTCGACAGAAAAATATTGCTTCCAGTTATTGTTTTAGAAAGTTCAATGAAACCATTACATTTGTCAAAAAGTGTTTGCCAAGAAACAGGGGCTCCTTAGATCCACATTGCGGAGACGGTGCAATAAACTTAATGGAGTAAGTAATCAATAGAACTTTCTGCGTGAAAGATCAACGGAGAATGATTACTTCGCTCGGCGTTTGGGTGCAACAGACGACCAGCACTGCCAACACATCGCCAGCAGCTGTGCTCGGCCCTCCCCTCGCCCTAAAAAGGAAAAAAAATCGTAATAAATGTGTCAAATATTCCAGGAAATCATGTCTGTATCTGGTGTTTTTCAGTCTCATTCACTGTTTAATTGGCCATATGAGCAGCCTGTGAGTCTGGTTAGCATTCTAGCCTTTTCCGACATTATTTACTCTTGAATTTATGTACACCAGATAGCGTTTCTGTCTGTGCTCTCCAGCATTTAAATCAGCTTCAAACGACCATTAAATTTACCTCTTCAGCTTGCGACTGACTCTCTGTGATGAGCTGTGTGTTACTCACCTTTGCTTCACAGACACACGCCTTCTACAAGGGCATTTCTACAAGCTCCACTCCAAATATCATTTCTACCGTACAAAACAGCCTCTTATCTCTAGACAATGTAATTTAAAAATAAATACCAAAAAAAGAAACCAAAGCACTTTTTTTTTTTTTTTTACATTAAACATAGCGTTATAGTTTAATCATATGGGGTTATGCACACCTTTATGAGTTGTGGAGTTAGAAGACATTCAGGTTACGTAGAACTGGATGAGAAATAACGACACGTTTACAAGAAACAAAATGAAAAGAACTGACCCACCGAGGTCGACGCCATTACATGTTTCGTCGAGGCCCTGGGAAAAGGCACTGCGGCCGACGCTCTACGCTCAGCACAGGACAGTTGTTTATCTCATCGCGCAAACCTCTCTGTTGAGCGCGAGCAAACAAAGGCCGAAATTGACTCTTAAACTCCTGAGGACGGTCTTGGCGAGGAAAGCGAATCGACGCGGGACGCAGCAGTTGCGTGCAGACCCTTCTTTTTTTTCCGTTAGCGCTCCTCTCCGCCGCCGCCGCGGTGATTCTCTCCCCCCGCCCGCGCCGCTCGTTATCGGCTCTGAGACCGCAGCCGTGCGGCCCGCGCTCGGCCTGAAGCTCGTCGCCTTTTTTTTCTGTGGCGTTCGACGTCGGCGCGTTCGCGTGTTGGGTGCAGTTAAGCCGATTATTATTCCTTTTTTTTTTCATTACCGTAGATCGCTGGAGCGAAAAGAATGTCGTTAAAACCCCCCCAACCCCCCCTGCCCCCCCATATTGACTCGCGCGCTAAGTGTTGCAAACTAGGATAATGAACAACAATAAAAGGAGAGGAGTAAACATTTAGGCGTTAGGTTCCAGGAGGGCATTGTCGTCGCCAACAATTCCTAGTGTTGCATTGTGGGACGAATGACATCACATCCTGCCGCTCTGCTAGCTCATCGAACCCCCGGTTCGCTACAGCTGTGGCGGTTGGGGGTCACGTGACTGCGGGGGAGGCTCACACTTGTCGTTAGAGGCGAGGGAGTTAATGAGCAGGGAGGCTGCGGAGGCTCACCAAAAGGGCATCTCTTCTCCAAGAAAAAAAAAAACGAAAAAAAGGTCACCACGGTTCATTTCATTTGCTCGACTGACCTTTACGTGCACAATTAACATTTAAGCAGAATGAGGCTTTATTTTTTCATCCTGGTCCTTTTCTGCACGTTTTGTCTCAAGATAATTGCGGGGTTGGAAGCGTTGGTTTCTGAAAGGTCTCTAAGGTTGGGCAGGTTTTGTGTTTTTGTTTATGGCTTATTTACCATTCAGTTTTAATTAACTGGAAATTGCCTAGGTGTCCTCTTTTCAAAAATTCACTGCGTTTTTGAAAGACTTCCTACATTTATGTGCATTGATAGTGCAGTCCTTGAAATTCAGCAATTCAGTCGAGGAGGTATCATTAAGACCTCCAAAGATACGAGGAAATGGCTTAGCTGAAAAGGTTTTAAAAAAAAATAAAAAATAGCTGTGTGTTTGTGCATGACACATCCTATTTGCTGTAATGCCTTGTTCAACGGCGGTAAGCTTTTGAAGAGAAAACACCCACTGTACAGTAGAGAAATTGCAGGTGGAGATGGTACACATTTTGCTTTCAATTCAGACCTTGTTTTGCCATTTGTTTGAGGGCTCCAAAGAGCCCTCGTACCTGTGATTAACTCTGCTCATTCACCCGAGCCGTGATTCAACTTTTCAGTCTGCGAAAAGTGGCAGGAAGAACGGCACTCTGGAAAAGCGGCGTGACTGAGTCACGTCCCAATAATACCCTTTTATTCCGGGGAATTATAAAGAATCTGTGCGTGCGGTTTTTTCGTGACACTGCCTGTTTTCACTTCCCTGCAGTTGATTTATGCTCTCTCCCATAATGCACCTCTTCCCCGGCTTTCACTCGCCACCCTTCACCTCTTTCCTGTCGAAAACACAAGATGGCACCTACTTCCCCAGTCCTTTTTTCTGCATGCATGCGTTGCTGAAAGCCCTTTCAGACGTTTACAGATTTTGTGTATCCTTTTTTGTTTTTGAAATACATCTGGCTTCACTATGACAGATTCTGAAGATCCTGGGATCTGCTGGAAAAGTGTACTTTGCATGGATGGATGCCTTTTGTATGAGTTCGCCCTTTCTTTGGGTCCTCCATTACTGTACTTGTGTTTCAAGATTTTATGTAAAATAATGAGTAAAATAATGTATTGTCCCTCAATGTTCGTAGTCACAATGCAAAGGTCTTCCACTTGTGTATGTACTGTAATAAATAGTCTATACATTTAACATATGAATACATGCATTTGTAATATATAGTTTATACATATGTAATATATAGTTTGTACATTTTATACTTGAATACAGTTAATGTTGTTCGTATATTCATATATTATTCATTTGTGGTTGTGTATTAGTGTAAACGAAAATCTGTTTTGTACATAGGAAGTTCCACGCTTGACTTTTGGGTGGTTCAGATGCGAGAAAGAGCACAGTGAACTGTAATATATTCCATGTATTTACTTACGTAACATTAATACAGCTTGTGTGTTTTTTAGTGCAGTGCGATGGACTGTAAAAGGGCCCGAGAGAAACTTCTCTTTCGGAAAACTGACAGCTCTCTCCTGGTGTTTGCAGAACCTGATAAAGAACCTTCCGGAACAGAAGGAGCTGGCTTCGCTGGCGGAGCTGAAGAATGAGTACGAGGAGCTTTGCGAGTCGGAGCAGTTCGGCATTGTGGTAAGTGCTCCACCGAGGCATCCCCCCCCCCCCCCCCCCCCCCCCCAGGGGCTGTTCCTCAGCTCTTCCACAGGAAAAGCATTTCAATCGTGTGAATATTCCTGTGACCCCCCTCACCCCCACTATCCGTCCCCTTCCTCTTCTCCCTCCCTTACGCATGCTCTTGTTCCTCTCTCCTCTATTTCTCACATTCTACTACTCTTTTACAGCCCCCCTTTCTCTCCCCCCCTCTCTCTCTCTCTCTCTCTCTCGCTCGCTCTCTCCCCTCTCTCACTGTCTGACATTTTGCTCTCCGGTGTTACATCGCTGTGTATTTCTCTCCCTTTAAATCTTTATTAGGGCTCCTGGTAGAGCCTGCGTAGGGGAGGGGACCGGGATAGCGAAGAGCAGGACTATTAAGAAAGAAACGGGGAGAGGGAGGAAAAAAAGAGCGCCTTCGGGCCCTCTGCAGCATCAGCGCTGTTCAATATATAAAGGGACGCAGTAATGTATAATTAAAAGGCCGCGCCTGCAAAGGGCATTTTTTATGACAAGTCAAATCTGGTAGCCCAGTTGCGACTGAACGAGGCGGCGATTCTGATTAACGACGAAGAGGCGAGACCGATTTTCGCGTAGCGGCGCGTGACGAGGACTCAACCGAGCGGAGGTGCGGTTTCGAGCCCCGGGACGAGTCCCGTGTTTTGTTTACGGGTTCCGGCGGCGCGCCTTCGCGCTCGCGCCGAGCGACCCCCGTCCCGTAGCGGGTCAGCGGCCGCCGTGCGAAAGGCGGAGCTGTCGTATTTCAGTCCGCCGGCCCGTAGCCCGTCGCTGTCAGGCGCCAAAGTTAAATCATAATTCTCCAAAACGTAATAAAAAGAATACCGTGACCTTGTTTTTTTTTTTTTTTTTTTCTCTCTCGGAAAGCGAAAACATTGAGTGGGATTTTGAGCCTTGAAAAAAACATGCGAGGAGGATTTTTTGCGTCAGCAAAATTTTACTGATTAGTCAAAAATGAATTTAAAGGAGAAATAAATTCAAGGATGGCCTGCGGTGAGTGAAAGCCTGTAAAATGCTGGTCAGGCGATGCGAGCTCTTGCCCAGTGTCTGGCTGCAGCCTTCAGGCAGGCGGGGCCTTCTGTACGTGGCTGCCCATGGACATCAGGTCAGTCAGTCTGAATGGCCTCATGACTATTTCCCCGTCCCCAATCATCGTTAGCGCCACGCTCTGTTCTTTCCGGTCTCCGCCTCGATTTGAGGTGGGGTGCGACTGTTCCCCCCCCCCCGCCGTTCCGGGTCGCGGGCGATGACGCGGTGCCCTGATGCGATGATACGCAGAAACCAAATCCAGCCAGGGAGGAGGAGGAGGAGGAGGGCCCCTGCCCTGGCTTTTTTTTTAACGTTTTGACGGACAGCTCGCTCACGAGCTCCAGTCGCCCCGATTGGAACGTCGCGTCGGGGTGTGTGGCCGCCCGCAATGAGGTGCGCCGGGGCGACGGAACCCTCCGCGTATTTCAGCTCGTCCTTCCTCTGACATTCTATCGCTATTTTTTCTCCTTCCTCCTGCAGTTCCGGGGCAGGGGGAAAAAAAGCCTCTAATTGTGATTCAAGGCAGTCGGTCTTCAAACGAGTCCATTCCCTTACAAAACCTGTCTCTTCCCACACAATTATTCATCCCCGTGATTGATGTATTTGCGGGCTAAATGTTTGGCCTTGTAGTCGGATGGTATTCTTTTGCTCGGTGGCGGTGGAGTTCCAACTTTGATGACAGACCAAAGCTTGTTGTGATTCATTAACTGAGCGAGTGCACTTTATCCTGAATGAGCGATCTCATTTGAACCATCAGACCGGCCGTCGAGAAGCAGCGCTTGGCGATTGGACTGAATATCGCTGTGGGAAAATGAGGGAGAGAAACGGACAGAACCGGAAGGTTTTGTCAGGAGTTATGTGCTACCTTATTTCTTGTGACAGACTGTCATGAAAAGCCAAATTAAATTTCAGCTCGGAAGACAGCTCGGGCTGGTGCCCTTAGTACGGAAACACTTCTAGCCAGAAGCGGTTGGACTCTTTAAGTAGCCTTTTAAGCAGCTTAGGACCAGTAGTCTGTATTTTCGCCGTTGAGGACCGCGGGCGGAGTTGGCCTCCCGTTGGGTTTTTTTGGGGCTGACTGCACCTCCGCTCTCCCCCAGATGAGCTCGGTGAAGCTGCTCCGCTCCCGCCTGAACGGGATCCTGTTCAAGCTGACGTTCGAGGAGCAGGTGAACAACATCCGGCCGGACATCATGAACGTGACCTTCGCCTGCGAGGAGGTGAAGAGGAGCGACAGCTTCAGCCGGCTCCTGGAGATGGTGCTGCTGGTGGGGAACTACATGAACGCCGGCTCCCGCAACGCCCAGACCTTCGGCTTCCACGTCAGCTTCCTCTGCAAGGTCAGCTTCCTTCACCTCCACCTCCGTCCCGCTTTTGCTCTCTTTCTCTCTGTTTTCTCTCTCTGTTTAAATTTCTGATCAGCTTCCTCCGCAAGGTCAGCCTCCTTCACCTCCCCCTTCGTTTCGCTTTTGTTCTCTTTGTCTCCGCTTTCTCTCTCACAGTTTAAATTTCTGATTAGTTCATTGCAGTGACAATCACTCGTTTGTGTTTCCAAAGCATACACATGTAATGTGACTGTACAAGGCAATATCCCTCAAGTAATGTATGTCACAACAGGTGTTAGTTTGTTTTTCCTCTCTCTCTCTCTCTCTTTCCCCATTCATCTTCTTATTTCATCCACAATTCTCAAAAACCTTGCTTGTCTTTTACAGTATGATACAGTTTAGTGCAGTATGTCCTGATGTTAAGAGGCCTAGTCCATTTTCTTCTGCTTTTAATGCACTGTTTTTGTGAATTAACCTTCTATGCTGTCCGTGGGGAGCTCTTACGCCCTGTTTTGTGGGAGATTTGTTGGGATGTGTGAGTGGTCTAATCTGAAACGTGGTGCACTTGTTTTGATGTTCTGGCTTGTTATCAGAGGGACTCTGATTGTGAGGTACTGAAAAGAATCGGACAAGGAGAAGCTATTTAGATATCTGCGGCAATTTAATCCGCCCATTGTTATGTTTGATGTTTAATCTATGTTCAATTTAATAGAACTTAATAAAACATCATAGAACTTCAGCGGGAGGCTAATGAACACGCACATGTGTTATGCATCCCTCTCCCCCATTTTCTGTGCGCTAGCATACTCGTAAAACAACCGAACGAGCATGAATTAATGATTCATTGTATGGATTTTTGCAGGAATGATTCGGTATTCAGAAAAATTAGCTTCAGATATTAAAAGCCGCGGCTGTCTAGTCCCGTAAATGTGTTTATTTATACAGAGGAACATCTGACATTCGAATGTGATTCCCTGTCAGGAGCTGAGCAGTAGGCTAGGCTCCAAGCTCCACATGTCAAACCTCAGCACTGGGGAGAAAGCCACGGGAGTCTGCTAGCTTTAAAGGCACACGCGGTACGGCAAATGCCGTTGAAGGAGATGCAGTATGTCCTTCAGCAGGATTTCTTGACCCTGCTCTTGCCTTTATTGTTTTTTTTTTTTTTTTAAATAAGAAATACATGTCGTGCTTTATATGGTTCTGCAATGCGACGTACAGCTACTTTTTTTTTTTTTTTGCTTCATGTACTTACGGGAAAAAGTCAGCAGAAGCTCCTGGAGTGTGCCCTCATGCCATTGCCCTTTATAACTCAGGATGATTGCGGTTTATGATGAGCGTGCGGTGTGTGTTTTTCATTATTGTTATTATTGTTATTATTATTATATTTTCTTTGGTTATAAACAGCGGGTCGTCTGAGGGTCAGCGCGCGGGGCACGCGGGTTCCGTAACCTCGCCGCTTTTCGACGGGGGCTCCGGCGGAGTCCGAGGCTCGCGCGGGCGCCGGTCACCCGTCCGGCAGGCTTCGGCCCTCGACCCTCCCGCCTCCCACGCGCCGCCGCAGCCCAGCCGCTTCCTCCCGCCCCCGCACCCCTTCCCCGCGCCGCTCTCGGTTCGGCGGTCTGCGTGCCAGTGAACGCGAGGCCCCTGGCAGCGCTCGGCGAGAGAGAGAGGGAGAGCGTTCGCCTTCGCAAAGCGGCGGGGTAATGGGTGGCGTCCGAGTTCGCGCCGACCGGATCAGTCGGCCGCCCGGCCTTTCAGACGCGGAGTAATGACGGCGTGCGATAGCGATGCGTAAGTGCATTAAGTGGTATTGTAACGCGGCGGGCGGCGAAGTGCGCTATTAAGTAATATTTAATATTCTTTAAATCCCCGTGCTGGTTTCCCCATGTAATATTAATCGGAACTCTTTCGGCTGTGCGGCGCCTGTTTTAACCCTGGCAAACGGCCAGCGCGATGGTTCCAGGGATCCCCACTCAAGTCGCTTCCCTCGTGGAGAGAAGGTGGGGGGGGGGGGGGGGGGGGGCGCGTTTAAGCTAGGGGACCCCCTCCTCCCACCTCCAGTCAGTGATGTCAGTGTGTGGATGTGAAACCCCTGGAACAAAAAAAAGATGCTGAGAACAACCTAGGCTTTTTCCATAGCAAATGTTGCTACAATAGAGAAAAGAGGTTTAGATATTTGATGTTTATTTGAGATATTGGTTTAGACAGTCCAGGTGAGAAGTGCAATGCGTGTGTAAGTTAGTTGTGTAGATTGGCCTGACTTCACAAGCCGTAGGAGAAGAGCATCTACAGGCAGTATAGAGGGCAAGGAGGGAGCCTTGCATCATTGATATTGCGTTAGATTTGCTCTTCTGTTATTTTAGTTAAATACTTTTTTTAAATCGTTTTGACCTTTTTAAGGTCAGCCCCTTCAGAAGGTGCTGTGATAAAACTGAGACAGTCAAAGAAAGTTTGCCAATAATCTTTATAGTCTGCACAGAGCCAAATGATTCTCCCTGAAGAGACAATAAAAAAGAAAAGGGAAGAAGGATTTCTTATTACAAAGCTGTATTCATTTTATTTAACATTACATTTCATAGATTTAATATTGAAACATGAATCTGTGCAATGCAGCCTTTGCACATTGCGGCTAGCCACCCGATTGCCTAAGGGAGTGGTGAAGGGTTCCAGAGGCCTGAATATTTTTGACCTTTAAAAATAGTTTTTTTTTTTTCTTTCGGCGTATTCATGTGCACCTTCATTTAGAACATGTGTGTGTTCATCATGCAGTTATGGGTTTGAGTGGTCATTTCCTGAGCACTCCTTCCCTGTTCGCTCTGTGTTTTCCTGCCCAAGTTTGAAATAATGGCATTTTGAGCACATCCTGTTTTTTCATCATGCAGCATGCAGTTTTCAATCAGCTGTCTCTACCGTCTCCAGCAGATAACCTCTTCGACCCCAGCCAATCAGGTTTCGAGTCTGACCACTCCACAGAGACTGCTCTCCTCGCAGTCGCGGATGCGCCTGCCTGAGAGAGCTTAGTCACTCAGGTCTGTTCTCATCCTGTCTAACGTCCTGTCTGCTGCCTTCAGCCCCGCCCGCCTGTCTGCTGCCACGTCCTGCCCGCCGCCGCGTCCTGCCCGCCGCCCTGGCGGAGATGGGGCATCTCAGGCTCCGCCCACGCCGGGTTCACCTCACGTCTCGCAGGCTTGCTCTGTCAGTCGGCCTGGAGGGGATCCGTCTCCCAAGCCCCACCCCCCCTCGAGTGGCGTCCCTCAGGGCTCGGTGCTCGGACCTCTCCGCTTCTCTCGCTACACGACGTGGTCCAGTTCTCTCTGCTCACGGCATGCCGTATCATTGCTATGCTGGAGATACTCCACTCTTTTTCTCGTCCTGCCCCTCCCAAGACGCCCTAGTTCAGGCCCACATTTCGGTGTTTCTCGCTGACATTACAGCCAGGATATCCACCCACCCATCACCTGATGATTAACCTGAGGAAAACAGCACGTCTTCCTCCTGGCGAAGGCTTCCCCGGAGACTCATGCTTCAGTCGCGCCGCGTCTCCCTCCCGCTCAGCCAAGAATCATGACGTGACCCTGGATGACCTGACAGTCTCAGGACACATCGCAGCATCCGCCTGACAGCAGGCTCTCCCTTCACAGCGTCACGACAGAGGCCCCGCTGCTATTTGCACAAGCCCTTGCAATCTTCTGCCTGGACTGTAGTAGCACGTTAGCGGCTGGTCTACTGGCCTGTGCAATCAGGCGACTGTCGCGGGTCAAAAATGTTGCTGCCCGCCTGGACAGAACCTGCCGAAATGCAGACATGCTCTCTCTGCAGTCAATTCATATGTCTCTCATACGGACATGCTGAGCTGCACATGGTGATTACGCATGCATTATACACAGACAGTGATTATTACTGTATATACCCTCCAACTAGACCTCTGCATTCTGCATCCTCCTGCTAGCTGAGCTCAAAGCAGCTGCTCCTGGTGGTCCTGTCTCTTCTCCGTCCTCGTACCCTGACGGTGGGAGCGACCTTCTTTTTACTCTGAGAAAGACGTCAGTCTCCCCCTGGTTCATTAACGGTGTCTGTTTCTCTGAGCTCAGCGTGTTCCAGCGCTCCTTATTTCGGGCCGGTCCCTGAGAAGTTGTCCGAGTGAGGAGTCCTTCTCTGTAGGTCGAACGACTCTCCCCTGTCAGTCAGGAAGACGGATCGGCTGGCTGCCTTCTGAAAACATCGGAAAACTCACCTTTACAGACCGCCGCAATTTTTCTGCGTGTGGTTGAAAAAGAAACCGGCCCTTTTTCCTCCCTTTATATCGCGGGTCTTCCAGGCGCGCACATCGACGGTGGCGCTTGTGTATAATTGCAAATCCGTGTGTCCCTGGCTCCGGTATTATTGCTTTCCTGTGTGCGGTGCGCTTTCTCTGGAGCCGCTTCCACTAAAAGCGCCCGCTAAATGACCTCGTTGTAAATTTTAAATTGCCCGCGATGCCGGGCCTCCGCGCTCTGTAACCCGGGGTTGAATTTCAGGCTTTTATGTAACTTTCAGATGGGCCTCTCCCGCATTAAATAAACCCCCGGTGTCTCTGCGCCAGTAAATAACAGGTTTAAAAAAAGCGAGGACAGCTCTTCCATCAGAGAGCAGCCCCTCTGGCGGGAGAGGGGAGCTGAGACAAAGTGCCCGCTCGGCCCGCCGCTTTGACAGGTTGAATACAGAGGGGTGGGGGGGGGGGGGGGGGGGGGGGGGGGGGGGGCCGCCGCCGCCGCCGCCGCGTGGTTATTTCGGCTCTCTCTCTCCGCGCGCTCGCGGCCCGAGGGTCACGCTTTCAACCGGCGGATGAGATGAGCGTGGCGCCGTGCCCTTGGGTGAGGGTATCGATGCTATCGAGACTTTTCTGTTTTAAAAAAAAAAAACGCTGTCAGAACTTAATACTGCTGTGTTTACATGGCGATAGCAATCATTCAAGTTTTAATTGACCATAACTGCTTCTCTACCAAAAATATATCTATCTGGCTTGTATACACACACACACACACACACACACACACACAGACAAACACACACACCCACACACATATACAGTATATATGGATATATAGCGCCTCCGTTTTGAATGGTTGGTTCCTTTTCACGGACTTCCAACTTCTGAGGAACGGATTTGACATCTTTCAGGAAGCGTAGACTCGAGAGGAGATTACACTAACTTAATAAACGAGTAACGAGCGAAACAGAAAAACCACGTGGGAAAAAATCCTACACCTCACTTGCGGTGTCTTTCAGGAAGTGATGGAAAAGGCTGTAAATGAGAAATTATGTTAATTAAAGCCAGATTTTCTCCTGGTCCTTCGGGACTCATTGTCTACATCTTTCATCTTTAGATATTGTATATCTCTCACCACGCACCATATTCCTGAGGAGAGAATATGCTTTCTGTACGACCATTTTTATCACATTATAATGTTATCATTACCTTGTTACAGTGATTAAAATCTGTATGTATGAAATATAGTGTGGCAATTCTCATGTTTTAAATCTTATGTTGCAGTATCCTGAAATTAATGAGTGCCTTTGTCTTCTTTCAACTGAAATGCTATCCTGCTGTTTTTATAGTTCAGGCGACAGCCATTTGAAACATGGCTGTTGACTTTCTTTCTTTTTTGGTGCATATTTGCTTTCCGAGTGTTCCCGAGTTGTGGGCCGTCCTTCAGTCCTGTCATAAATATATCCGTCTCTCTCTACGCTTCATTTCCTGTCTTCCAACTTCCTCTGCATGCAAAATATCTGTGGGTCTGTACTGGAAAAACAATTCAGAAGGTTTTATCAGGAAGATGTCTTGGAAGTATAACCTCAAAATAATTAGCATTATTGATTGACATTATGGGCAGGGTGCGTCGATATGGGGAACATTGCTGGAAGTTCTTAGCAAAATTGAGGGAGGTGAAATGTCAGTTGTAGCAATAAGCTTTAAAAATTGAGCGCGTATACAAAAACAATGTCAAAGACATTTGTGTGTCTTATTATTTTTGTCTGTTGGTGTAACCATGTACATAATTGCGATACGCCTCAGTGTATCACGTTTAGTCAGATGCGTGGAAAATTGTGTGGGTATGTCAAAATCCTGAAGATGCAAATATAATTAATTAAAACAACATTCAACAACATGTTTTCCAGGTCCAAGATATGTGTTGTTTTCTGTTCGCCCGAGCTTTCACCTAAATCCCAACCACTCACTTCTATCTCTAGCGTATTAGAATGAAAAATAAAGATAAAGGTCTTCTCCAATTATTCAGCTTGTTCCTTCTTCTTAAGGTTAATGCTGTGGCTGATCACGAAATGCGTGAAAAAAAGGTCTTTATTCCCCTGACAGAAAAGAACACCTCGTCACAACTGCATTTCATTTTTTTTTTAAGTACAGAAATGTATTTTTAGCCTTCGTACAGAATCACACATTTCACCATTTCTGTTCACTTTTCGCCACCTGAAACACCTCACGGCGCGTTCTTGTTATTCGCTGCTTACTCGGTGCCAGTGTCCGGTGCAGCCCAGACCACGTTTCGGGTCAGTTATAAATATGAATTCAGGGCTGCCTGGTGACTCATCCTAATAAAACGCTGGGTTTCATGGCGCGATGCCGTTCCGTGCTCTGCCGCTGTTCTCCCGGTGCACGTGCCCAGGTGCTCCACGGGGGCTTCTGTGTGAGTGCAGTGCTGCTGCAGTGTTGCTTGTTTTAGAAGTCAGAAGCTGTACTGAAGTGATTGACATGGCTGGTCATTAAACTGCTTTTGTTTTCCTCTGTCATTCCAGCTTTTCATGGATATTCCCATCTCTCACAGGCAGGCGCACACACACACACACACACACACACACACACACACACATATGCATGCGCACGCACGTACGCACACACGCACTCACACACACACATGCGCGCACGCACGCACGCACACACACACACACACACACACACACACACACACATACACTCTTACATGCTAGTGCACTCAGACTTGCACGCACATACGCATGCACGTACACAAACACCGATCCACATATATGTGCACTGGTACTCATGCACACACGCGCACACACACACACACACACTCGTTAGTGCACCGCGATCACACACACAAACACACACACTCCTGCGCTGGCGCACGGGCTTATATGCATGTGCCTGTGCACAGGCGCTGGTGGCGCGCAGTCATAGCCGGTAAGTGGCTGTAGCCCGAGGTAGGGCCCCAGGCTCGCCCGTTTCCACTTGCCACTCTCACAGGAAGCTCTCCTTACGGTTGTCACGGGCCGCTGCCGCGGTCCGGTTCGCCGCGGTTGCCGGCCGAGCCGGCCCAGGCGCCGGCGGCCGCTGCCGACCGGCTGTGCTCCCCGAGCTCTCTCTCGAGCCCGACTCATCCCGAATTCTCACCGCCTCGCTCTGAATCATTGCTGGGGAAGGGGAGGATCTTCGGCGGAGTCGTGGGCTTAATTGAGCAATCTTCGCTGACAATCCTTTTGTCGGTAAGAGGATTCTAATTCCCACCCCTGCCTCATCTTTTATTTGTTAATTGTTGTTTGATATTTATATAGTTCAGACATCTTGGAGGGAAGCTGCTTGTTATTCAGTGCGAAGTCTCGCACTCGACCGCAAATATGAAATGCAGATAGAAGGCACCCTTTGACATACACCGGCTAGTTCTGAGTGTGAGGAATGCAATTTCAAGGCAATTTGGGAGGAAATTTAATAAATATAAAGGCCTGCTGAGAACGTTTGCATTTTGGAGGTTTCTAAAATTGGAACAACTCGCTTGGTAACGCAGGTTAGAAACTTGTTTTGGCAGTTAGATATTGCGGTGAAACTCACTCAAAGTATGTTGATGAACCAGAGGAAATGAGATTAATGGAAATCCCTTGTTGAAAACGGGTTCAGCCATTTTCACTTGCTTCTAACTGCAGTGCTGTTGGAAAGAATCTCATTTCATTGCAGCTGCACTATTTACAACCCCTTTTATGGAATTTAAAAGTTAAGTTTTTTAACTTTAGTAGCACTTCACTGAGAATAAAGATTAACAAGCGATCTGTCGCCTCCCGTATCCGCGGTGATGTTGCCAAGGGGCAGTGTCACACGCCGCGGATTGTGTCGCGAGATGATCTGTGGCTCACAGCTCCGGCTTGATCAACAATAACAGCGCAGCTCAAGAAGGACCACCTCCACCTGACAGGAAACCTGGGGGACAGGAAGTGATGTGTCGCGCGGCAAACGTCTTGTCAGGCATAACCCTGAATCCAGCCCAGAGGCAGCTCCAGCTAACAGCCCGCGCTGCGTATGGCAGCCACATGCACTTGGCATCAAAGGAAGCCACGCGGTGGCTCCTATGCACCCGGTAAGACTGTGCCTGTGGAAGATAGCGCAGTGCTAAACTTTCCACCGGAGCTCAGAGCCCAGAGTGCCTCGCTGCTTTTCGGCCTTTTTATGGTTCGCCTTACCGCGAAGCCCAAAAAAATGACCCGGAATGGAGTTTCTCAATGACCTCGTAATTGCCCTCATGAAGAAACTGGGCTGGAGGATGCACTTCCCCCGCTGCAAATTGGTGCTTGGAGTCACTCCGCCGAAAAGGCCGAGGCGCTCCCCGGCCATCGGCGCCCATCAAAGGAACTCGCCGACAAAAAATGGTGCACTCGCCGACCCCGCTCCCAATCTCGCCGTCGCGAGGTCCCAGACGGGGACCCCACCCCGAAGAGGCGCGCGCTCCACAGTGAAGAGCCGCCACTGAGCGAGGGCTGCTGACATGGTCACGGTCAGCCGACACGGCGGTCGCTCTGCGGTCGAGTTAAACACGCCGCCGTGCCCGAGGTTAGGCTGGCACACGTTTGATAGGGAGGCCTGGGGTATGGGTGCTATGGGTGGGTGCTGTAGGTGGGGCCCTCACAGATGTTCCCCCTCACACAGGGAGGAGAGTTAAACACGCAGTGGTGCCCGAGGTTAGGCTGGCGCGCATTTGCTAGGGAGGCCTGGGGTATGGGTGCTGTGGGTGGGGCCTGCACAGATGTGCCCCCTCCCACAGGGAGGGGGGGGTTCAGCGGGCCGCTGGGCCTCTCCAGACCCCCGCGCCCCCCCCCAGCCTGTGACAGATGGGCCCCCCCCCGGCGGGCTGGGGCTGTCTGCTCCGTCTGCGGGGATTGAGATGGGCGGCCACCTGTGCTGCCGACCTCGTCCCGGGCGCCCGCTGGGGCGCCGTTAGCGCCGGATGGACCCGCCGCTGGGCTCGTTCCGCCGCGCCCCGCCGCGCTGCCGGGCGTGAACACGAGAGGCCCGCGCCCCCCCCCCCCCCCCCCCGCCCCCCCCCGCCCGCTCGCTCGGAGGTTCTGATCGCCGCGGGGAGCGGGCCAAACCCCCGGGGCTCCCGTTTTCGAGCGAATGGCGCTTTCAACCCTCCGCCGAAAGAAAAGAGCTTGGATTCGGCCCCGGGGGGGGGGGGGGGGGGGGGGGGGGTGCGCGCCCCCTGCCGAGCGGCCCCCTCTCGTCCGATTGGTCGAGCTGGGATCCGTTCCGGCACGTCTCGGGGAGGCTGCGCGGCGTGGAGCCGACGTGGCGCGGCTGCCCGCAGGACTCCCCGGCCGCCTCGCGGGCCTGGCGAAGGGGGGGGGGGGGGTCGCTCTTCGGCGGTCGCGACCCGCGCCGGAGACGGTACGGAGCCCTAACGGCCGTCTCCGGGGGCGACGGGGGCGATTGGCGGCGCGGCGTGGCGGGGAGGTGGAATGTCTTCGGGGCTCGTGGGCCACACCTTTCCCACGGTGGCGGGACAGGTTTAAAGGTACAGGCCCGGTCCTGAGGGACGCCCCTGCCATTTGCAGCATATTGAAATCCTGTAGACCGCGGTGACAGGCGAGCCAGGCCGCGTGGAGCAGATTAATAATTCTCACACAGCTGAATTTTTCACAGGGACTGTCAGCAGGCCCTGGCCTTTTAAAGTGCGTCAGAAAGACAATTGCTTATGTGTGTTTGAGCTGCTCTTTTTTTATAGGTAAGTGCGAGCACTTGCACTGAACAGCCAAGGAATTTCACCCTTAGATTTTTTCTGAACATCTCTTCTACATCCGTAATATACAGCAGACCTCCCCCCACCCCCCCAGCTGTCCCCCCCCCCCCCCCCCCCCCCCCCCCCACCCCCTCTATACACATACTGTAGGACATAAGGGTTGTGCTCGCGGGGAAAAAAAAGATGTAGAAAAATCACCATTCATCACCATTGATATGGAGAGGGCTTGAAAAGCAAGTCTCAATAATTCATTGCAATCAGGAACAATCATGGAGGGAGAGCAAGTGAGGAAAATAGCAGGGCTCCTCCTGGGCCTGTCGGCGGTGACTAATGGGTCTACCAGGAACAATGAGAGCAGCGGGTCCTGTTGTCAGATCGCTGTGGGCTCTGGCACAGGGGCCCGGCGAAGGCTCGGTTCCCCCACGTGGGGGAGCACTGCCTCTAAAGCGCAGTCAGCACAGTCTGAGCTGTGTACTCTGGGTACACTGAGCCTTTGCTATAAGCACAGTCAGCACAGTCTGAGTCTGAGCTGGGTACTCTGGGTACACTGAGCCTTTACCATAAGCACAGTCAGCACAGTCTGAGTCTGAGCTGGGTACTCAGGGTACCCTGACCAGCCCAGGTGCCTGGCATTACATCACTGCCCTCAGTGTGAATGGGTCTGGAGTTCTGGGTTGTCTGTAGGGAGGGTAGTGTGTGTGTGTGTGTGTGTGCGTGTGTGCGTGTGCGTGCGCGCGCGTGTGTGTGTGTGTGTGTGTGTGCGTTATGTACTCTGATTTTATACGGTTGCACTGTAGCTACTCATAATTTCCACCTTAACCTGTGTAAACTGGTAAATGTCTTAGAAAAGAGCCACTTACTGTGAATTGTTTACGACTGGTCTGCCTCTGCTATAGCGCTATCCTCTGTCCTCAGCGGTACCCCGGCGACGGTGTGATCTGATTTAAGGTTGTGCTCCCGCATTAGCGCGGCCCCCGAAACGGCGTTTGAAACGGACGCCGTGAGTCACGCCGGGCGCCCGGTTCCAGGAACGCGGGACGCCGACGGGGTCTCCGGGACGGGGGGGGGGGCCGGTCCTGCCCCCCCCCGCGTCAGCCCGGCTTCCCTCGCCCGTCGACGATCTTCACCTCGCCGCGCTAATCAGCTCGCGGTTCTGTCAAATAAGCGTAATGACGGCCTAATCACCTGAGACCGCGGGGGGTCCTCACTTAAGCGCTGCCGCCGCGCCGCGCTCAATAAATGTCAGAGGCGCGCTCTCCCCCTCTCCTCCTCTGCCAAGGCTCGTCCGGGGTAGGGGACCTTTGACATTTACCGAAATTGACAAGTTAAAACAGCGCAGACGTGACGGAAATAGGCTTCCGAGGCGCTCCGCCGTTCCTCGGCAACCGTTTTTACGCGGAGTACTATTGAATTTTTTTAATTTTTGCTTTTTATTGTTTGTTTTGCTATTTTCGTTGGCTGGGTCTGCAGGTGGGGGAAAATGGCGGACGTGCCGTTGGCAACGCTCCTCAAAGCATCCGTACCGCGTTCATTTCAAGCCGTCGTAGTATAAATTCCTCCCCCCAACCCCCACCCCCACCCCCCCACCAGTTGAGTTTATAAAGCTATGAAACCGATATCTAGTCTTAACACAAACTGGCAGAAGAATAAAACCGAGCTCTGAAGGCGTTTGGCATGCAGCGATGACAGTTTGGGGATATAACAACAAATAAATTAAAAATTTGAAATGCATGAAATTAAATTGTGATTACCCTATGTGTGCAGATGATTGATCCCAGACTAATGAAAGTGGGGTGTTTTTTTTTTTGGTTTGGGCGGGGGGTGGGGGGGTTTGGGGGTGGGGTTTGGGGGGGGGGGGGGGGGGGACTGCGGGGCGTGTGACAGGAGCATCGCCGGATTGGGCGCGCAGAGGTGCGCTACGCTAATTAGCTCTCTCAGCATGCGTCTCCAGCAGCACCGCGTCCGCGGTGGGAGATGAATATGGAACAAGCCTCCCATGGGCAGGGGCGCGGGCTTTGGCAGAGAGAGCGCCGCGCGGGCCTCCCAGCCTACGCCGGCGTCGGTGCGCTCGGCTCGCGCGGGGGGGGGAAAAAAATAATACGGTTAAAAAAAAAAAAAAAAAAAGAAAGGAAAAATATGCGTGCAACCACAACTCAGCATGGGTGTTGTAGTGGAGCGGGTGTGAGGTCATAGCACTTTGGCAGCGCCCATTGGCCGATCTGTTCACGAAGAGGTGCGCATATGTCGTGACTGAGACTGTAGCGATGCCTCTAATCGCTGCGTTTGCTGTATTTCACTTACATTCGCGTGCATTTTTTTGGCTGAAGGATTGGACTGAATGATTGCTTGATTGACTGCTGGCTGCCGCCAGCTGCTGTATGCAAACCAGCTTTATGAATCTTCTGCGTAAAGAGACTGTGTTTGTAGGTAGAATGAAGTGAGTTCAGATCATACGGGCAGTGCGAACTAGCATGATATTAAAAGGAAAAGGGTCTTAAACAACGTTACTGTCCTCTGAGTCCATTTGTAGTTCAGTGGCATTTCTGGAGTCATGTGACTACACGGAAGTACCCACCACTCCGACTTACTGGTTGTCTGTGTGTGCACGTGCGTGTTTGCGTGTGCGTGTGCACGTGTGCGTACACTAGCCTTCAGATTTTATTTATTTATGTATTTATTGTGTAGTCACTGGTCACAGGTTTTTAGCATTACTCAGTGTCCTCTGAGAGTCAGCCAGCTAATTCTTTACTGCAGTGGTTGCTATGACATTCTCCTCCATTTTATAAAAAAATTATATCAGAAAAAAAAAAATACTAGGACATGTATTACTTTCATTTTCCATGTAATGCAATAACATGCAGTCCAGTCCGGTCTAGTCCGGCTGCTGATTATCGGGTGAACGCGGTAGGCAGGTTTCCTCGTACGCAATGCGACATGGGCATTTCACCATCGCTTAGCTCGTCCAATGAAAAGGCTCCGGCGTCTGCGCAGCGCGTGCTAACGGCGCGCCCGTAGCGCCTTTGCGAAGCGTGCGCTCGTCCAGCGTTCGCCGGCGTGACCGCGCGACCGCCTCGGTTAGCGGGGAGAGGCGGCGACGGCGTCGACGGCCCGCTTTCGTATCTCAGGATCAGCGGAGTCCTCCTCGCGGTTTTGGGGTGCGGAACGCCTCCGAATCGGCACATCGAGCGACGGCGGCGGCGGCGGCAGTCCGCGGTCAGTAATACGCCGTGATGACCCGCGCTATAAATCGCCTAATAAGATTCCAGGTTTCATTTCTTCAGAGAGGCCGGTGATGAGCTGGAAAACGTCTTTTAATTACTCTTCTGATGAATGTGCTGCAGCGACGGCCCTGGAATAAACGGCGATTGTCGATGTGATGAAGTGTTTCCAGTAATGGGCGTCCGGGACTGTGGCGAAACGCTGCCCGGGCCCAAACGCCGGTCCGCCGTCTTTTTATTTTGTTCTCCTCGGTAACGCGTCCCGACACACCTGGCTGCGGGTGGCTGGTGTACGCGTCCTTGTGTACACGCACACACACACACACACACACATGCACATCACGCGTCGCCCTCCTCTCCCCTCCCCCCCCCGCGTTCTCCGACCGGAGGCCGTAAATCGCGTCTCCCGGCCGCGTTTCTGCGACAGGTGTGTTTCGGATGATGGTGATTGGCAGGCAAGCCCTTCATCACCCCGCTGTGAGTGATGTCGCGCGACGTCCGCTGTCGCCGCCGCGGCTGTCCGGCGGGGGGATGGCGGCGGCGTCGCCGCGTGGCGGAACGCGTTCGCGTTTGCGTTCGCCTGGCGCGTCTGTCGATGTCGTGGTGAGTGACACGCGGCGTACAAGGGACAGGCCGCCATGCCACAGCCTCCAGGGACAATTACTGCGTGCTATTTTTAGCATCGGCGCGAGCATGCCGTTACAAAACCTTGAAGAATATGCCGTGGACTGTTCACTTATGTCTGACTCGGCGTACTGGAAATGTGCTTTATATTCTTATAGAGCATGCGTGTGATAAACAGAGGATCTCCAACAGGAAGTGGCGTAAGTGGCACGGTTTGATTCACTACCGCCAGTTATTTTTTTAAACAGGTTGGAGCAAGAGCGAGGACTTGTGGTTTTTAGGTCCCGATGGCGGAGGAGATTTTCAGCATTGCTGCAGAACTGCGACTTAGTCTGCAAAAAAAAAAAAGATACCTTAAAAATAAGCTTGGGTTAGAAGGGAAACCGACGTTTGGAGATGTTTCCCCTCGATGGCTGAGGAAATTGGAGGAGGCAGGCGTTGCGGGCCCGAGCTCTGTATGGAAATGGCCGCAGCCTTTAAAGAGCGTTATCTTTCCGCCCGCGGCCCCGCCTGGGCCCGCCCGCCCGGCCGCCGGGCCCGCCGGGGATTGGTAAACACCCCTCGCTGAGCGGGCGCGGGGCTGCTTCGCTCTGCTTAAATACGGAGAACGGCATCAGGATTCGGGACGGCGCGGCCGCGGGGAACGCCGGGCCGGGCCTTGTTTTGATATCTGCACCGGAGCGTTCATGATTACTTCCGTATTAACCGTTCTGCAGATTTTCCGCCGAGATAGAAGGGAGAAGAGCAGCGCTTGGTATCAGCCAGGAGATAATTTGCCGAGGTGCTGAGTCGAAATTCCTCCACGCGTCGACTCCAGAAAGAAGGGGGGGGGGGGGGGGGGGGGGGTGAATCAGCTAGTCAGCAAAGCAGAAATAATTTGCGAAATAGGAGCGCCCCCCCCCCCCCCCCCCCCCCAAGCAGACTGTGGTGCTCTCTACCTTTACAAAGGGAGAATATGCTTCTGTTTGAAAGTGGGGAAACCAAAACCTGCCATTTGCTGGATTTTCATTATTATTTCACTTTATTATTTCATCTCTCACAGACGCTTTGAACAACAACAGCATTGATCGCAGACAAAACATCTGTTTAGATTAAAGGGGTCATTCTGCAGGAAACCGGGAGATATTTACAATGTTATTGTTTTTTTTCTTCTTCTTCTTCTTCTTCTTCTTCTTCCCCCCCCCCAGCAGCCACGCATTTTGAGTCATTTGTAAAGCTTTGTCATTTCAGAGATTGCAGCTGTGACATGTCCCCTCCGCCTGCTGTCTGTTATAGCCAATTTCTCGGGGAGAAATTGGAAGCGATTTATATAATGGATGCTCATACACAGTGCCATTTAAAATGGAAAAAAAAAAAAAAAAAAAAAAAAAAACTCTGCAGGAAACAGTGCAATAATAATTCTGAGATTATTTGCGGGTCCATTTGTAAGAATTGTGCCGGCGAGGAGGACCACGTTGAGAAGTGCGCAGGGCAATAAAGCGCTCTGATAAATTGAGGAATGGCGCAGCGCTGGTGGTAAAGCGATTGCTGAATTATGCTTTCTTAATGGATTAATCAATTCCGGCTTCTATGGTTGGCGTGTTTGCAGCGATTCATTCTACCTGCGAACAATTGCTGCTTAATCTGAGAAAGGCTTCCCCACTTTGAAAAGGAAACAAAGGCCTCTACAGGCTAAAAGCTTTATTGATCACGGAGCCTGTTTTGAATAGGTAATTATATGCCAGGATGTGCCTAGATTAACATATCACTACGGTTCACTTAGCATGATGATGGATGACCCCCCCCCCCCTCCCCGTGCATATAATTTGAGCTAATCCTGCGTCATCATGAGCGCGCTGTCCTGATGGAACCTTACGCGTCGCACGGGCAAGAAATTTCCCGTCAGAACCTGAGGAACATGGTGTTGAGGCAGGTGCTGGACATCGCGGTCGCCTCCTTATCCAATTACTGAACGGACGTGCGGGTGATTAATAAAGGAGCAAATGGGTTATCAGGCTTCATGCCATTATTAGTAATGGACTTGCCGTAATACCTTTCTCTGCCATCGGCCTGGTAATATCCCTGCAGTTATTTATATGGAAGTCGGCTAATTGTGGGCTGTTGCTATTCTCAGTAGCGCGAGCCATCAGTGCATCGGTCGTGTCCCCGTTTAAAGAGGAAGCTTCCGAGAAGGAGCGTGGCTTCTGCGTGGCTGGCTCGGAGTGCAGTCAGTGGAGCAGGGCCTAATCAGGCTGCTCAGCACCTTGGATCTGCACTCTTTTTCCTGAATGTGGCAGGGGTCAGGAGCGTGGCCAATGACATCGGTTCATTCTAGGGGTGGGTGTGATGATGCGATTTGATGAAGATACAATTGAGTAGTGATACTCTGAACAGCAGCACAATTTATCTTAATTTATAACGATATGATCCTATTAATAACGATTAATCAGCATATGATGTGATGTAATTAGCTGTGATGTGAAGGAGACCATTAGATTTGACGAATTCCCCCCACCGACACTCGTGATCAATGAAGTAACAAACCGCATATCCTTCAAAGTTAACTTAAGTGCCCCAGTCTGCCTAAATAAAAGTTTTCCCTGTAAATTAGCAATACAAATCGATTCCTAAACGTCACGTCAAAGCAGTTGTATTGTGACATATGCACTGCGGTGAAATGATGCATCGATGTTTCATTGCACCCAGAGCTCATTCCGACTATCGCTCCATTCTGTTACTGGCCTTCCTGATGAACTGTACAGGATATTTTTCCCTGTTTGGTGTTGTGTCTCCTGCACATTCTGAGAAAAATACTGGAGAGTACGGAGTCAGGACACGGACTGTATGCAGCAGTGTACACACCTCGCCTATGGTTCTCCATGAATTTTGAGTATCAAATGAGAAAAATAACAGATACCCTAAGTAACAATAGACCATCGTACCTCATGTTTCATGACCAGTGAGCAGCATCAAAGGGCTGCCGTGATGCTGTACCCTCTGGTGCTGTTTCGCAGTGCGGGTGCACACCACTCTTTTGTCGGGTCTTACTGTATGCTCAGTAACTCTTCCCCCCACATCTTCTCTTGGTACTGGGCTGCACTCCGGTCCTGGAGGGCCGATCTGCATGCTGGCTTTGGTTCCAACCAATTGCATCCTAAATATTTAGTATCCTAAATATTTTACTGTGCTCGAGGACAGGAGTGAACCAGCTCTGTAAACTACGCTGGTTCACTCCTGTGCTCGAGCACAGTAAAATATTTAGGATACTCTTGCGGTCTGGAACAGTAGCTGGTGCTTCCTCTGATGCCTGCTCGAGGTACGATTGAGCCGATTGAATAATTAAGAGCAGAAGCCGGCACAGAATTAATAAAATCCTGAAACGGATCAGCTCTTCTTGTGCATTCGTGTCTTAATGCATTGCTTCTGTTCTTTAAACACACTGTGGACTGGTGGTGTAGTGGTGACTGATGCCCACAGGCCCACTGGTCAGCCGCTGTACAGGCGGGGTAGTGGTGCTGGATGGGCGTGGTGAGCAGGAGTATGATAACTCCTCACCTGCTTCAGGGAGCAGGGGGGCCTGCAGAGAAGGAGCTGTTTCCCTCTGCTCCTCAGCTCATCCTGCAGGCAGGGCTCAACAGGAAGTGCTCTGAGAGGGAGGAGGCGACGATGGGGGGTACCTAGCCCCCCCGCCAAGCTAAATGCCCCCCCTCTGCCCTGCCCTGGTACCCTTCTGTGGAGCACCAAAGGGCGCACAGGGCGATTTTGATGGGAGAGGTGGAGACCAGAAACAGGAAGACCCCCTGGCTCTCATAGTGGGGCTAACACGTACAGATACACAGCAACCGTTCAGTTTTCCCCTCCCCAAACTGCCCCAGGGACCAATGCAATCAAAGCAGAAACACCGACCCCACCCCCCCCCACCCTCCCTCAACCCCCTGCCAGTCCATGAAAACATACCAACTTTGAAGCTGAACACCTGGGCAGACTTTTGTGTTGAGGCTGCATGCACATCTCCTGTGTGGAAGTCAAGAAAACGTACTGAGGTGGCAGGGGGTATTGCTGCTTTGAAGAGTAGTTTTTTGGAAGGTTTTTTTGTTTGTTTGTTTGTTTGTTTGTTTTTTTAGATTCAGTGTTCTAGAACTCTGTCACATCAGCATTAGAATGTTGAGAACAATCTAATCTCTAATACTTGTGACACCATAAACGATTAAAGGAGGTTATTTCACAATGTTACACATTCAGCTACTATGGCGACCACTGCGATCCTCTTTCTGATGTTGTGGTCCTTGTTTCCAAGCAATAATACGCAGACTGGAGATGATGTAGCATATCTCATTTAGGCCAAAGAGACGTACGTTGGCAGTTTATATCTGTTCAGTCAGCCTACACCTATTTCCACAATAATGGGTGAGTATAATCAGATTCACAGTTACTTGTAAATCTAATATAGTAATTCAGTGAAAAGGTAAATAAATAACTCACTCTGCCTCCCCAGCTGAAGCAAATCTCATTTTTATTGACATACATATTTATCAGTTGCTAGCAAGTGCTATGTTGACATGTTAATGTGTGATGCGATGGCACCGTAACACTGTCGAACAGATGTTGCACACTGGGAAATTGTTTTGATTTTTTCTTTTCTTTATAAAATATTTATTCACAATCAGATTGGCACCAAGCAAAACTGCACTGCTGTGTCATTTTACCTTTTTTTTAAACGATACCTTGTTAAAAAAATAAATAAAAGAAAAAAGTGTGGCGTGACACTGTCCTGTGTGTACCGGTCAGTGGGTGTGTGGGGGATGTTGAGGAGAGGAGAGCCTGATTCTGGACCAGGCTACTTCCATGCAGCCTGTGAGGGCTCGCCGCAAATGATATCCTTTATTTTAAATTGGAGGCTGAGGCTTCTTATAGCCGGAGATGTAAGCTGGTTTGATTGATTCGCCAGGCGAGGTGCAGAAGTGTTCACGCTTCTGACAAAAATGTATTTCCCCAAACGCATTCGTTTTTTTGAGCCGAAGGAAGAAAGAAAGAAAAGAAAAAGGTGGGGGGGGGGGGAACAAAAGAATATACGCGCGCGGAGCATCGAGCAAGGCGGTATATGTGTACGGATGAACGCATCGAGGAGCCGATCGCTCAGAAATGAGCGCTGAGTTTGAGAGGGGGAACGGATAGAGAGATTTTTTTTTTCCGTGGTGCTCCAGTGCTGGGAAGCCTGGACCTCCATTTGAAGGGTCGCACAGAAATAGCTGCCATTCTGCTCCTGCACGGAGCCGCAGAGAGATTACACTGCCGGCTGCCACTCCAGGGACTGCTTTGTCTGTAAGCGCATTTTTTAAAAAATTCTTCACTTATTTTTTTTTTTTTTTTTTTTTTTACTATTTAACTGTACTATTCTTTCGGCTGCTTATGTATTAAGTTGGGTTTAATTCAGTCAGCTTCAGGTGTTACCTAATCTCATGTACTTCACTCTATGGGGGGGGGGGGGGGGGTTGGAAGGAATCTTGTGCCTCTCAAACTCCTCCACCACTTTCCACTCTAAGAAACAATACCAGGGAGTTGTCATTCCCCTGTGTTTTGCTTTGGTTTCCTCAGTCCCTGACAGATACTTGTTCATACCTTGACAAATGCAGATAAACTTTTATCTGGGGCCTGCCAGAAATACATTTTTTTGCTTTTGAACTTTCCATGACCTTCTAGGACGGGGGGGAGTTGAGGGGGGTTTCCATAAATTCAACAGTTTATTTATCAAATAAATAAATAAAAACACTGACATTTCTATATCTCCTTCAGAATGTAGGTCTCTATTCATGTTGCATATTACAAGTGTGGAAGTATAACCTTCAAATGGGCAACATGAACATCTTCTTTTGATCTGTGCTGCTGTATGGAGGAAAAAAGAAAAAAGAGTAAAAAAATAAATAAAAAATGTTCAAGAGGGCATTCAATGTAGCACGGTGGAGCGTGGACGCATGCTGTTGCAGCTTGATTAGATGCATTCTGACTTGGTTAAGACCTCAAACCCCGCACTCATTGTCATGCAAAACGTTCTTTTTTTTTTTGTGGCTGTTGAAGAGTTCCGCACCGTCCGAGTCGAAGGTCGGACGTACTCCGATCCTCCAGCTCCGGCTTTACGGTCTCTGGTCTGCTCTCTCTCCTCTCTCAGCTTCGAGACACTAAATCGGCCGACCAGAAGACAACGCTGCTCCACTTTCTGGCAGAAAAATGCGATGAGAAGTATCCCGAGATCCTGAAGTTTCCCGACGAGCTGGAGCACGTGGAGAACGCCAGCAAAGGTGAGTGGGTGACTGCACCCCCGCACACGACTTCTGCACCATGCAGGACCCTCAATAAGACGGGCCCTGCTGCGCAGTTTTGCCAGGACAACTTATCGGGTGAAAGTGAATTTAAAAGTCCCTAGCGGCCCTTTCATTGCCCAGCTCGTGTGCTGTAATTACCTGTTCAGAGCAAATAAAGAGTTCAGCAAACTTACTTTGGGATGAGTCATATTATTAGGGAGGTTGCTATGGGTGCAGTGCAGAAATATGGCTGAACTGCACGTATAAAGAACAAAAAAACAAAAAAAAAAAACTCGTATTTTAGTGGGGGGTTTTTTTTTTTCCTTCTTCTTTCCGAGCAGTAGTTTCAACAAGGGGGCAGTATTTCCATCCTGCAGTAAATACCGCTGGAAATGGTGCTCGTTCACTAGGCATTGCGGGAGGACTCCCATCAAACCCGCAATTTGCTCCTCGGCTGTAATCTTCTGACGATTAAGCTTCGCCGTCGCCGTGGCCCTGCAGTTTGTCTTTTTTGTGGGACATATTTGTAGTGGGAGCTCCCATTACGGCGAGATCAAGTCGGTTTCTAATTCTACTAATTTAACGACCCCATTAACAGTAGTTTTGTTGTTTGCTTTGGGAAACGGGAAGTTTTTGTTGCGCCATATTTTCGCGGTATTTCACTCGGTTTTTAAATCAGATCTAATTATGAGAACGATATTTTTGTCGTTTTGTTATTATTGGTCAGATTTTTTTTTATCCCACACGCTCACAAACTTTTCGACATCTCACTGGTGTGACCTTGGGGGTGTTTTCTCTCTGTTTCCCTTAATTTTACCAGCCAAGTTCCCTCTCCAGTTTATGAGAGGCATTTGACAAATCTTTTATTGGTTTTCTCTCATGGCCCGGTCTTAAAAACCTGAGCATTGAGGGGTTTTTCCAGTTTACAGCATTTTTTTTTTTGACCATCCAATGTTTTATAGAGCAACCCAGAGATTAGAACTAACAAGGTTGGGGAACTTTAATTAGTGCCATTGCATCAGGTGGAATGAAACTTCTTAACAGTCAGGGGGCCCGGAGTCAAGCACTGCGCCGCACATAAATCTCTCGTCGTCCTGCTCCGGGTGCGAGGCCTGGTATTTAGGGCCGGTGGTGTCTCGCATAGTTTCAGGGGTCAGCGGATGAATTTTAATGAAGCACAGGGGACATATATATGCTCCAGGACGGGCATGAGGAAATGTTTATGGTACCGGTGGGAGGAAACGCGCTCAGGGTAAGGCCAGCAGTTTTACTGTACGGCGGTGAGTTTCCTGGCCTTACGTTGGACGCGGTGGTGCAGTTTTAGGGTGCTGCAGCGTGTGCCATTGCAGTCGGCTTCAGACACCAGTCAGGCATCCACAGAACCACTGTGTCCTCTGGTAGCGTTAGCCCTGCTTCTTTGCCTGTCTCTGTTAGAAAGCGTGTTTAATGCAGTTCATCCTCATGAATGACTTGGGTGTGTAGTTAACATCATTGCATTCAATTTTCCACTCTAATCTAATCTATTTGCCTCAAATAAACTTGCGTGCGACCGAATCGATTGATGATATATGTAATATATGTAAATGATGTTATTTACATGTAAATGTATTCATCAACATCAATGTAAAGTTCAAAATACTAATTCTTTCCTAGCTTAAAATCACGGAGTGTGCCTCTGCCTGAGGCTGGGGCTTCCGCTGTAGACATGGCTGTTGCTTGACCTGTCGATAGGCTCATTCCATTCAGGAAGTGTTTGGATCAGGCCCTCTGGGGTTCATTACTTTGTTAGCTACATAATTGCTTACTTAATCTCGTTTAACTGATTACGTTCGGGTTGAAGGCACCGCATATTGTTCCCGCGCATTCTGCTACTTATGACTGAAAGGGGAGAAAAAAAAGAAAAAAAAAAAGGCAAGCGTCAAAGTGTTCCTGTGTTGTGAAGGAAGAAGGCAGTATATGTGTAAACCGTGAATTTAGCTAAGTGTTGTGAACTCTGTCATTTCAGTTACAGTCGAATGGTCCTACACAGGCGCTAATTAATCACATCAGCTACATGGCTGGTTGAATCAATACTCTGACATAAATGAATATGCATAGCGCGGATATTAAAAGGGCAGTCGCTGAGCCTTTAAAGGGAATGAAGAGGCTCTGAAGCTAAACTCCGGAGCGCGCGAGTTAGCAGACACCGGGATGCTGATTCCGTTTTTTTTTTCTCTTTTTTTTTTTTAAACGAGCTGGGAGACCGGCGACCTTCGTAGGAGCAGCCTGCGAGGAAGCCGAGGTCCGGGCGCCGACAGGCTTATTGTAGCTTCCCGAGCCACAGGTGCCCCAGCCGCGATGGGGAGCGTGACTCAGCCTCTTACAAAGCCCTGTGAAGCGCTTTGTGTTAAATGTATTTTTCATGCGCGCTCCGCTTCTCCTCGTGCCGCGGCAGCGGAGGGACTCCTGTTGTCACCCGGGCCTCATGTTTTATTCCGTTGTTTTTTTTTTTTCTCTCGCTCCTGTTTAAGCACGTTTGCGCGGCTCGGGGCTTCCGCCACCAAGCTTCCGAAAGCTGGTCTGGTCGGCCCTCTCTCCCGAGCGGCGGCACAGAGGAGCGCGGCGGCGGCGGCGGCGGGCCTGGTTCCCGCTCGGCGCCGGGCTGGGGAGGCGCTGGCGCTCATGTAGAGCAGCGAAAACCCGGATGAATAATTTACCGCTACCCGTGTTGGGTCTCCTGTCAGGTAAATTGGCAGAAGGAGCCCATGAATATCCCGCTGCCTTTTACCTGGAACGCTGCTCATACTAATCCTGAGCAGTATTTAGATGTTGTCCGAAAATGTGCTCTCTCTGTTTCTTTTTTTTTTCTTCCTCCAGTCACATTATTGACCTTTTCTGGCTAGTGCCGATTGGATTGTAGAAATATTTTGACTCTGGTATTTTGGTATTTTACCTCAACATTAGCATTTTGGGCATTTAGCAGACGCTCTCACACAGAACGACTTGCGCAGGAGGCTTTCTTTCACACACAATCCATTTGTGCAGCGGGATATTTACTTAACCAGCTCGGGATAAGTGCCTCGCTCTGGGGTACAGCAGCAGGGCCACACCTGGGAATCAAGCCTGCAACCTTGGAATTACAATTCCCTTACCGCCGAGCTACAGCGCTACAGCACCGCCGCCGCTACAGCGCACTTCCCTTCTCCGTCCGCCTCCTCCTCCTCCGTCCGAGCCGCAGCCTTGGCTGAGCGCGCTGCTGAATCGGGATGACGGGGGGGGGGAGTGGGGCACTGCTGTCCTCCGGGCTGGCCCGTTTGAAGGAGCCCTCAGACTCGCTGGGGGGCGGGGTGGGGAGGTAGGAGGTACCCCAGCGCGAGCCCCGAAATGGAGTCTCGTTATTTCACTGCGGAACGTTGGGACTGAGAGGGCCGCCGGTCTCGTTGTTGTAGGGGCGGGGGCATTGTGTCACGTGTGGGCTCTTCGGGAGTTTTTTCTCTTTTTTTTTGGTGTGGGTGGGGGGGGGGTGCAGGGTGGTTCTGCTTGTTGCACCAATACCCCCAGGGCATACGCGCAGTCGACACACTTTGACTGAGCCGCACGGCCGAGCGGAAGATTCCGGAGCGCGACGCGCGCTAAAGCGCCTGATTGAAACGTTTAATCAGTCCCCGGCCGGGCTGATTGGCTCAGGGAAGCCTGGCGTTCTTCAGCTGCGCTCTTGATTGCCCCGGCACACGCGAGAGCGAGCCACTCCAGCCGCTCTTAACCTCTGGATCTTTACGGAGAGAACGGGAGGCCGCCGGAGAACTTGAAAGTTCCTCCTTCCGTGGGTTTTACTGCAGACCGGCCTGCCTTAATCACTTTATATTGCATTACACCCACTGCTTTCCCCATGTTAATTGCCTCGTATCATTTCCATGTAATGTTATTGCCCGCCTATTACCATGACAAATCCAAATTGAAAAGAAAGTTAATTGCTAATCAATAATAACTAGATTATTTCACAGTCCACTCTTGAGTCGAGTTCTTTGGCGTACGTTTGAAATCTTTCATGTGAGCATCTGAGCAACCCCCTTTAACCCCTTTTTCATATGTAATTAGGTTTCCTCGTTTAATATGGGTATGACAGTATTCGACTTGGGGCTGAGCACGTCCCGTTCCCACCCTAATTTGAAATGCTAAGCGCAGCCACGTTCACGCGTGAACCCCACTGCCAACTAGGGAGAGCGTGGGCGACCTCGGTCCTCCTCCAAAAAACGTGGTGTCGCCAGCTGCTTCTTCTCACACCGCGGTCTACGGCTAAGCTCCCGCACGGCTGACTCATGCACGGCTTTGACGCGCAGTCCGCGGGGCACCCGAATGTCCAGCAGGGGTCACTAGATATCGATTTAAACAGACTGAGTCCTCCGGTACCCTGGGGGACACAACTGGCAAATTTGCGACGCCATATGGAGCTCCTGGCCGCAGTCGGCACCGGCACGGTCCAGAATCAGTCCGAGGCCGTGGGGCTCGTCCCTGCACCACAGCGCGGTGATAAATTTCCGTTCTGATTTGATTTATTTTTGAACTTGTGTTCCATTTTGTATGAAACAAGAACCCACCTCCCTACAGTACAGTGATGAAAGAAGCAGGAGATTTGGAGTTTTGACCCGATGTGTGAGCGAGCCACTCGGGTTTGTCAGACTGCAGCACGTTATGAACACGCGTCTTACAGCTTCTGCGAACCGGCCGGCCGCTCGGGGGTCTGAGGAGGAGAGAGTTAACATTCCACCTGCGGGCGGAGAGATCAGGGACACCTACCCCCCCCCCCCCCCCCAAAACCGCCAACCCAGAGCACCAGTCCCAGATATCAGATATACGAGCGGTCTGCGGACTCTGCTTTCCCAGTCATTAGAGCCCACTGTGTCAAGGCCTCTCCTAATTAGACCCAGCAGGGAGGGTGCGGGGAGGGAGGCCGGGACAGAGGAGTTCTGCTGAGTCTCAAGGAAGGCCTGGTGCTGGGAGAGCAGCCATGAAATCGGGGAGACATCGCTCTTGCCTCCTCACGCCTTCATTTATCCTTTCTTTTATTTCCTGTCACTGTCTCACTCCTTGGCCCTTCCCTCCCTGAAACAGACTAGACAGGAAGTGGCATTCCCCGCCGTGCCATTTTGTCACAGTTGTCACTCCACCCCCCCCCCCCACCAGCCCTCCCGTAGTATGAGACGTAGTTGGGGGGTGTAGGTGGGAGATGGGGGGGGGGTTGGGTGAAAGCGAGAGACGCACCGTAAAGTGGGATGGCTCAGTTCGATTTCATGGGTACCCAGCAAAAACCTGGCATCGTTTTCTCCCAGAGGAGACGGTTGAAAACTGCTCATAATCTCCAATTTGAATGCTGGTGGCCAGCGCCGCACGCTAACTGAAATTGCATCAGACATAAAATCCATACATTAGTGGTATATGATGTATTACAGGACAGTGCAGACCCGGTGGGATGTGGTACAGGCCAAGTGAATAGCTAATACTACTCATAATGAACAACCTGGAATTTCTTTCAACCGAATTTCCATCTTTCTCTCCACATGAATAAAACAGATGTACCCAGTACGTGCACTCACACAAATATATATACTACTGTAGTTCATGAACAGGTTGTAAAATTAAAAGTAGCAATACTAATCTTAGAATTTTTAGGCACACACACACACAAACACACACACACACACACACACACACACACGGTTCCCCCGCATCAAAATACTTCAATCATGGTAAGTAATTGTGCTGGGTGATTGTACACATATGAGGAGAGAGGAAGTCTATTTTGGGCAACAGAATGACTCAGGTGTTGATTATCTGCTGTCGGGGGAGCATGTAAGCAGTTCTTTCTGTACGCCACGCCGCCTCACCTCACGACCAACGGCCAACCAGAAAACCTCAGGGGTGACTTTCCTCAGCCATTTCCATGGTGACCGGGGTCTGAATTCCAGACGCCTTTATGATCTTGAGGCGGAATGTTAACGACACCGGAATTGGTCGCTTGCTTAGGATCGGTCGTTTGTATTCATTAATACTCCCAAAAAAAGGCATTTGAGGTGTTATTTTGTTTTGTCTCTTTATCCACCGTAGAATGGGAGATTGCAGGAGTAATTACGCTGTATGATAGTACTCAGTTATTCAGTGAGTGTAATTTAGCTGTGCGTTCGTAGGTAAAGTGGAGGTTATGATTAGCAGGGGCCGAATGGCGAGCCGCGATTCAGTTTGAAACATTAGCAGTTTTAAAGCGAGCCTCATCTGTAGGCCTGAACTGCAAATCGATGAAGCTCTTTTCAGCTCATTTATTTTTTGCCCAGGACTGCCGGCGTTGCCCGAGTGTACTTGCTGACACGCAGCTTCAGAAACAAGCGCTCGACTTATGCAGAAGCAGAAAGCGGCCCTGAATCTCCGTGGCCATGTTTAATTTAAACCGCTGCACCCACTTCCCCCGAAGACATTGCTTTCCTCCTCTTTTTTTTATGTTATTTGGGATAAAAATGCCCAGCCAGGGGTTGTGAACTACATCCAGAAATGTATTTACTAAAACAGTACACCCTCGGTGGCAAGCACTCTGGCCTCCAGCTGTGGGTTTACACTCACACTCGTCTCTGGAGTTTAGAATTACCAGGTTATTCCTGCAGTGGTTCTGCAGACCTGAGATACTGTACAGCATTAAGCTTTCGAAATCCTGAAGTGCCCTGCCAGAGTATTGTCTTCTGCTTGCATCTCTGTTAGTTTACAAAATGGGTTCCAGGTGTTTAATCTGTTGGTTTCTAAAAAAAAGAAGAAAAAAAAGATGCAACAAAGAATGTTCTTATTAATATTCATTTTCATTATTAGCTCATTTTGGCACAGAAAAGTGTAATACAGCACTCTGATTTGTATGAACTGGAGCCTGGGGTTGGGGCTTCGGCGCCATTAAAAGCCGTTGGTTGTGGTCGCGGCAGAAAAGCTTGCTCGCTCTGGCGGGGGACTCCTCGGAAGTCCCGTGCAGCGTCTGCCTGAGACAGCGTGTTCTCCGCCTGACCGTTCTGGGGGGGGGGGGCGGGGGCGGGGGGGGTGGCTCCTCGGACGTCCCGTGCAGCGCCTGCCTGAGACAGCGTGTTCTCCGCCTGACCGTTCGGTGGGCTGAGTCCCCCCAGCGCTGCCTCCCGTCACGGCTCGGGTGCGGAACGTTCTGAAACGATAATTAAAGATCGGCGATTTCCCTCAGGTAAACGGAGTGCAGGGAGAGATCGGGGGATCGCCGTAATTCATGGGCGAGCGGAAGCGCGCTGGAAATATATACGTTGTTAGTTAAGCTTTAAATGGGGTCAGGCTGAGCAGCGCTGACGGCACTCTGCTCCCTGTCTGATGCGGGGGCGTCGGAATCACAACCCGAGGGATATTAGCCAATCAAATTTCAGCACTGTTCCTTCTCGTTGCTCGAGGGACCGTTATGGCATTCCTATTTTCATGAGGATGATTAAATTGGTATATATATATATACATAGTGCATATATATATATATATATATATATATATATATGCACTAACTGAGCACCTCCCTTGAGCTGATTTTTTTTTGTATAACAGCATGTAATACATGTTATAACCAGACTATCACTATATTACCTTTTTTTTTTTTTTTTACAGTCTCACCTTTAACATCAAACTGATGTGTGTTTGTCCCCTTGAATTTCATTGTATTCTTGTGCAGTCTACGAGCATTTTGCGTGCAAACTCTCTGCTTTCGTAACCCTGCCCGGCGACCAGAGGTGACAGAGACCTGGCCGTGCTGTCATTGGCTAATTTCCCCCCCCCCCCCCCCCCCCCCCCCCCCCCCCCTTGTAAAATCTCCATAAATGATGAACGTGACGCTTGTTGACAATGTGAGCCGGGCCCTGTGCGGTGATTCCACTCAATCAAGACCCGCGGTGACGGTCCGTCTTGAGAATAGGAGGAAAGAGGAAATATGGCACAAATGTTCTCATAAATCTGTTTCATGTAAGGCATCGCCAAGGGCAAAGTAGTTTGGAGTCTCTGTGAAGGAAAGGGGGGAGAGAGAGAGAGAGAGAGGGAAGAAAGTTGAACTGAAAGGATATTAACGCCGTCGTGAGTATATCCATTATCCGCCCTCGTCCAAGGCCGCTACATCATAATGATATGCTGCAACCCAACACCCATTTCCCATTGCAGCGCAGGGTGCCCGGGGGCCTCCGGTCCATTTTATAGCCCTAAGGTATAAAGGGAAAACAGCCAACCAGCGAGCCAACAGCAAGTCTTTTAATTGATTCATGTGTCTGTTTACTTGCTTGTCGGCTTGTCCGTTCAAAGAAAAACCCGAGTTGCGTTCGTAAATGCCAAGGCCAAGTTGGCTTCGGTGGGTCTTTTTATGTTTCAGTTTCATTTGATTTGATGAGTTTCACAGAGTTAAAATGTGATTGTGTCTTTTTTGCGAAGTTATTTTGCTCTGCGGGGCGAAGGAAGGCTTGGTGTGATTACTTAATTGCTTGTAAATTTGGATGAAGTTACCCTGCGGTTGAGGACCGCAGAATTACTGTTACAAGAATTAGCTGATAGAATGAGTACCGCAGACCTCGGGTGACTCCAGCAGGGAAAAAACATTTTGTACCATTCCGTATTGTGATCTTTGTTCTTCCTCTGCTGGGTATGTTCAGTTCTGGAGATGGCGTCTGTAGTCACACCTGTGACCTGTCACCTGTCCCTTGAAAACTCTCTGCGTCAGGGGCGCACAGCAAGGGCCGATCCGTTTCAGGATTTTGTGTTAACCTCTGCTCTTAATTATTTACTTTAGCTTAATTATATCTTGAGGTGACATTTCTGTAAGCACCAGCTACAGCCGTAGCCTGCAAGCGTACCCAAAAGATTTTTACTGTGCTCAAGTACAGGAGTCAACCAGCCTAGTTTACAGAGCAGTCCAAAAACTACCGCAAAGCTAATTGGTTGGAACAAAAAACCGGCACACAGACCTGCCCTCCAGGACCGGAGTTCTGTAAGACCTCCCTGCCCTAAGGAATGGTGAATGATAATGGCACAGATCGCCATGCACTTACATTGCCAAATTGGATTAACATTTGCTAGTCTTGGCACAGGCTTCGTATTAATAGTGTTATCATATCCAGACGTTGTTTTATGAATCCGACGTGTTGGATGTTGGATTTTGCGGATTTGAAAGGTGACTTCAGCCTGCATCTCTCTCTTAGCCACCCCCTCGCCCCCCCCCCCCCCCCCCCTTTTTTTTTGGTGTGCTCTACTTCTGCCCTGAAATTTTCCAGCTGTCACACCTGAAGAATATATTCTCCTCTCAGATCAATCCATGGAGATGTGCCCTACATTCCTTTCAATCTGTTTTTTTGTTAAAGAAATGTCCCCTTATCTCTGCTTCACATACATGCATGCAAAATATGCCTGGATTAAGAACCTGTAGGCTTCGGTTATTGAGGTCTTTGCACCAAAGGGGATTTTTTTGTGGCTTAAATTAAAGGCAAATAAAATGTAATAAATTGGCAAAGTGTCTCTCCTCCTGCACACGGCAATAAAAGTTGATCTTGACGAAATGAAAAATAAAAAATAAAAAATCCAAATGTCAATCAAATTCAGTAGCTCAAAAGTTGCAAATGCTGGAGAGAGGTTTGTAGTAAGTTTCATAAAAAGGCAAAAGTTTTTTTTTTTTGGTGAGGCGGGGGGGGGGGGGAGGGGGGAGGGGGGGTGGTGGCTGGGGGAGCTTGACATCTTCCTGATCTTGGCTACTGTGGTTTGGAAACATCTAAAAAAAATAGACATATTTAGGACATACCATGAGGAATTATTTATTTCTCAAAGAACCCTCTGAGATGATGCTCTCTCCAGTTACGTTTGTTCCTTCCTTCCTTTCTTCTGAAAGCAAAAAATTAAAAAAACATCTGAGCCTATTGACCCTGGCTGACAGCTCGTATAATGCAAGATGTATAGTAATCAATTTTCCTAAGTAACGAATATGCGAAAGTTGGCTACAAGTTCAGAAAAAAGACTGTATTTAAGGGAAATATCATACGCAGCTTTATTAATCCATACCTGCATAGAGCCTTAGGGTTTATTTATTAGCATATAGTATAATGCTACGAGATACTAGTCCGTATCTCTTATATTTATTGACGGTTGTATTTTTTAAAATTCTTCTATTCTGCAGCAGTGCTTGTGGGTCGTGTTTTGGTTTTCAATGTTTTCATTTAACCTCTTGAGGATTCCTGTCAAAACCTGTTGCAGACTTCAGACAGATGGGGATGGATGGTACCTTATAGCAGGGGCCAGATTGTATTTCTTGATGGTTAGGGTTCAGCATAATTGCCTTGTAAATTCCCAGAGCAATGTGCTTTGAATCCAGCTCCCAGTGACGTTATAAAACCTTTTGCTGCACTCCATTAGAATTGATTGTTGGCTGTGTGTGTGTGTGTGCATGCATGTGTGATGTGTGTACATGTGAACTTTTAGACTGAGCAGTTGCTGAAATTGAAGTTGGCATCTTTTTTGTGTGTTTTTTTTAAATACTTTCACTCATTTTCATGAATTTTGTGTTTGCGTCCTTCAAATTACAGGGGATAAATTGGACTGGAATTATTAGAAAACAATATCTATAGCTAACTGAAACTCCTGACTATATGCAACAATAAGCATTTTTTCTTCAGATACAGATCTGCAGGCAACATAGTATTTCTGTTGCTCTCACTGGCATTTAATATTAACAAAAGAATTTGCAATAATTGAATAACTGAATTAAAAAATTCATTACATTCCTTTGCAAGTATAACTTTGAATGAGAGGAGCTAAGAACCATATTTCTCATTCTTGGAGCCACATTATCGGTCCATTCTTTCTCGATTCTCCGTGTCATTGCGGGAGAAGGCATTTCAGTGACTCTCTGCATTTTAGTCCCAAGGTTTTGGACAACACTTCTAACAAGTATCCATGGAGACGTTGAACACAATATCTAAAAGTAATTCTTCCCCGAAGAAGAAACATGGGTGTCATCTTACATCTGTATAATGTGGTTAACAAACGCGGCGTTTCTGTCACGGCTAACAAGCTGGAGATGCCTGCTCCCCGAATTCACCACGGATAGGTAATAAAGGGTGTAGCGGCTCAAAAAGGAAATTATCGCGTAATAAGCTTTAAAACATAAAACAGGAGATGAAATACTTATAATTGCATAAATTAGATGAGGCGCCTGTCCTTCCTTCTCACGTTGGGATTATTAAAGGGCGTGATGGATGGCCGACCCTTCGCCCGTTTTTATTACTTTTCGTTCAGTTGCCCTGAGAGGAATCGCTTCCCGGCTGAAATGGCCCGTGGGAATTGGTTTGGAAAGTGCGTTGCGGGGAGGGCCTGCGTTGGAAGGGACGCGCGTGCGAACGGCTGTTCTGCAGGCAGCGCTGGACGGGCTCCATGGTCTTCGGCAGGTGTCACGTGACGAGCGCTGGGCCGTAGCTTTAGCACACACAGCTCTGCTGCAGGCGGACTAGCCTACCTGTGATCACAGGACATGGAGGAGCTTCTCTTTCCTTTACGTTACATTTATATAGCAGACACTTATATCTTTCAGCGTACTGGCCAGTGTCATGGAGAGTAATGTTGTGAAAATACGTACTAACTTCTTCCACTTGCTAATTTGGGTCTCCCCCTTGTGCTTGCACGACAGTGGAAACTATTTAAAATCTTTTTTAAAAAGTTAAAATAAATTTCGTGTTGAAACGCCTGCTCTACGACTGAATTAAAAAATGTGGGCCGCTATGAAGCTGAGACTATGCACTCAAATGCACTCGTATAGTTTAATTCGTCTCTGGTTATATTAGAAACGGCCACCTGTTACTAGCTGTCAAATCATACTGTGCACTAGTCTGCTTCTAATGAGCAAAAAGGGGAACGGCTCCAGATATTTTATATTTGGAGTGCTATTTCATCCCTTCCTTTTCGTCGTTTGTTGTGCATGGTGAGTTAAGTTTTGGGGTGGGATTGGAGAAACAATGTTTGTTTGAAAAATGCTGAAAAATATGATTTATTAAAAAGTATTTACTATTTAACTATATACCATACAATAAAAGTCACATCTTAATAATCCTCATTGCCATCCATCTGTTAGCAGTAATGTCCGGGGGCTAAGCTATATGGCTTTTGAGACTTATGGCCACTGAAAAAAATTATGATGGAGTGATATATGTGCCGTTGGTACCCACTGAGTAGTGAGTAATAGTTGATGACATGTAGCGTGATGTGTTGTAATTCTTTGTAAATGTGAGAAAAGCTGTAATGTAAAAGAGCATGTGCGACTCTTGTCTTTTTATATGGGTCCATGCAAAGACCATGTGCGCCAATTTACGAAATGAGGTTGCTGGGGGAGCAATTTGTCACCGACTTTTCAGCGGTGTATTATCCCATGAATTATTACAGAAACACTTTACTGCGAGAAACTGCGTGCGGAATACTTGCCACGCGACCTCAATTTGATGCTTACGCCGAGCGCACTTACCGAAATCGTCTATATCTCAACATTTTGTTATATCTGAGCAAACCATCTATGATTTATAGCGTGCAGATGTATTCAGACTGAACGCGTTTCAGCAAGTCTGTTTGATTTAGCGCCTTCACCTTCAGCATGTGTTTTGAACACCTCGCAACCGTGTCACGGACACATTTCCTGGCCTGCGATAATCACGAGGAGTTATTAAGTGTTGTACACAGTTAGAGATTTATTTAAACCCAAGATGGCCATTGGCCCTTGTCGCATTTTAGATGACACAAGTAAGGAATGTGATTGATTAATGCTGTCTTCACATTTCGAGAGGAAGATCAATAGTGCATTATAAAGCAACTGTGGAGAAATCCGTTAAATCTAAGGATCAACATTATCCTTGTAATCTAAACAGACATTCTTACTGCATAACGATTCTGTTTACCAAATTTCAGGCGGATTGGCGGAAATGAATAGTCTGTGTTTTAGGAGTTTTATAGCTTATTCGAGATTGACGCTAAACCATGTGACTTATGCTGTTTGTTATTATTGGAGTCTTGTCAAGGAGGGCGATACTATCAGTTTTTTGTCTTTAAAATATTTTCCTAGACCCTTCTTTTCTTCCTTAGAGCCTTGAAAATTGGACAGCTGAAAACTACATGACTGTAACATGAATAATTTATTTTTTACTCTCACTGCATGCCTGTTTGAGCTTTGTTTTATTTAACTTTTTAACGATAGCTAAAAAATGTGTAGTGCATTGTCTTTTCAAAAGTGAAGGCGGTGAGACTATGATAAGAGAAAGATGGAAGGATATTAATCTAGAGGATCAAGGTGTGGCCAGGCTGTAGAACTTGTTGATGGCTGATCAGACCCAAAGTATAATTTAATTCAGTCGTCTTTCTATATCATGCAAATGTCAGCAATGTTAGAAGTGGTATTAGTGTTTTATTTTGGAACGGAATGGGAATATATTGGCACTAGTCTGTATAGCAGTAGTGTATGTTTAAGGGTATATTAAAAGAAAGACCTAAAACAAATATGTGAAATACGTGAGCTTGGTGAAGTGTTTTAATGAAATGACAAACGCTGCCATCAGGGTGGGTGGGATGTGGGGGGGGGGGGGGGGTCTGAAACAGAAAGACAAATGCTTCTGTCGCATCCTACGGACGCGTCCTCGCCAATCCCGGAATTAGCTTTCAAATGTCAGAACTTTCTAGTCCTGATGAAATACTGATGAAAAAACATAATAATGTGGAATGCACTGAACGCCCAGCTTCCCAGCATCAATCAAACTGCGTCTTTTTTTCGGTCTGATTAATACGTTTGTTATGCGTTAATCATCAGATGCCTTTGTTCCCCGGCGGTAAACTGAGGTCAGCGATTCCCGAACGCATCCTTCTTTTGTCGTTATTTACAAGGGTAATTGCGGCGGCTGCGAGTGAGATTGACAGAGCCGTACCTGTGTCACCCAAGGCTCTTGGTGTATGTTCTGGAGTAGCTCTGACAGCCACTGTAGCGTCTTAAGGCCAGGATTCCTTCTGATGCCTTTGGCCATTCTGCACAGCTTGTGTAGGCAAAATTAATCACCGTGTTTAACGGGCTGCCCGACTGATTTAAAGACATGACTGTTGCAAGGTTCGGCGGAGTAGGTTAACTTACCTCTGGCATAAACAACCGAGCCTTTAAAAAAGAAAGAATTACTTTGAGTTGGCATTTTAAGACAATGAAGAGCCAGGGATCATCTGGAAAGTTTCATCCAAACTGTTACACACGAGTGCACCGTGTGTGTGTGTGTGTGTGTGTGTGTGTGTGTATGGTATGTTTGTGTGTGTGCACATGCATGCGTGTGTGTGTGTGTATGTGTGCGTGTGCACGTGCGTGTTTACATGCATGCGTGTGTGTGTGTGTGTGTGTATGGTATGTTTGTGTGCGTGCACATGCATGCATGCGTGTGTGTGTGTGTATATATATGTGTGCGTGCACACGTGCGTGTTTACATGCGTGTGTGTGTGTGTGTGTGTGTGTGTGTGTGACAGTATGTGTCCTCCACTATTAAAACGGAAGCATAGACAGAAATTCAAGGCGGTCGGATCTCAGTGAAGGTGAATGAAGGGCTTTACCTCTCTTCTGTCAGGTAACCTTGTTCTGTCACTAAGCACAAATCATCAGTCATTACCTTTAATCAAACATTAGTCATGGCAGCAGATGCACTTGATTCCCTCCAGAAGCCGAGGACAGGATGTTTTTGGAGTGATTGGGGGGTGGCCTCGTGCGCAGATATTCTCAGGTTGATTCGGCTTGAAGTTCAGACTGATTCCTCAAATCAGGATGCCCTGTCAGGTAATGGAAGCCTGGGTCAGGAGAGCGGGAGTGATGTGGGGGGGGGGAGGCCTGTCTGTCTGCCTTTCATGCCCCCAGAAGAGTGATGTGAGCCCCCCCACCTCTCTCTCCTGTTGGACATACATACTGAGAGACAGGCAGGCCTCCCGTTCCCTCCTCCTACCTTTAACTCTTGTTGAGTTTCTGCTTCAAGCTGGAGCCCGTATGTGGGGGCGGAGAGAGAGAGAGAGAGAGAGAGAGAGAGAGAGAGACACACCAGAGGCATGCCGAAAACGTGGCTGCCCTGGTTAGCGGGCCAGCTCCCCCCTGACAGCGCGTGCGCGTGTGAGAGCTGACAATTCCGCTGGAAAGGAGGGTAATGCCGTTTGCCAGCCCGGGAACACGGCCTGTCACAGCTGACCACTTCTGCCGCGCGCTGTTTGACTGGCCGGGCCGGACAAGCTACATTTTCGCTTTTAAAATGGATTTGTTTCTTTCTCCTCCGAGCCAGCATTTCACACTGTAACTTTCGGAAGGGCTGGCGACACTGCGGAGACAGCTTATAGGGAATGATAAACTTCATATGGGCTCTCTGTCTCACTGTGTGTGTGCCGACAGTACTTTAAATGGAAGTCATGCTGGTCCCACAAGACCACACTGATGTGCTTAATTTTCCCCTTCAAAAAAAGAAAGGAAATGCAAAATATTTCTTTGTTTTAAATAGGGGTGGATCTAAATGTGCTAAAGCTGTCAAAAAACCGCAGGTTCTTAAAGCAAGGCTGAATTTACATCTGCGCCCTGTGCTCCTTCTCTGAGTCTTTTGAATGTCTGCAGCCGGCAAACAACCAGTATTTGAATCGGATTCTTCGCTTGATGTGACAAAATTCAGAGAAGTGTTGTCTGGGGGCCAACTAGAGACTCGAAAATGAAAGGAAAACAAAATAAACAGATAAACAAGGATGATGTATCTTTGAATGGCTTGCTCGACTGAATCATTTCCCCGTTGAACTCTACCAGATTTATTTATAAACCGAACCCTGGGCCTTGGGGGGGGGGGGGGGGGGGGGGGGGGGGTGGTTTAAAAAGAGGATATCAGAAGTTTTGATGGTGCGGGCGCAGTGGGACGGCCTCCCTGCGCTCCGCGCGTCCTTGATCGTCCTCCTTTCGGGGAGCGAGGCTGATAGCGGCTGTAAACAGGACGCGCCGCTCGCCGTGACGCCCGACGCAGAGCACGCCGCGCGAAACCGCGCCTTTGGATGCGCGTTAGCGTTAGCCTCGCCGCGAGAAACAATTAAAAGAATAAAGGCGTCGCGCCCGTCTGTCTCTGCTTCCCGTCGGCTGAACGAGGCGTCTCGCGCGGTACGGGGGGGTCGGAGACGCTCGCTGGCGTCGCCTCGCCCGCCGCTTTCGCGGGCGAAGTGACCCCCCCCCCCCCCCCCCCAAAGTAGCGAGGTCGGGCTCATCACGGCTGGCTCGGTGCATCGTGACTGTCTCGCACACCCCCCCCCCCCCCCCCCCCCCCCCCCCCCCCAAAGCCCTGTGCGGTGGAGGTGCGTCTGCGCAGGTGCAATGCGCAATCCTACCAGCCGGGGGAGCTCTTCCCTGGAGAGCTGAGCCAAGCACCGCCAAGCAGTTCCACCCGAACCCGAGTGTTCAGTTTAAGGGTGCATGGCATTTCTAAAAGCAGAAAATGTGCATACAAACAAATGTACAATGCATGCTTCATTCCTGTCATTGTCTAATCCATTTATTTAACCTACATTCATCAAATGTGTATCATTTTAAAAACTGCGATGGGAAGTGCTTGCAGGTGGCCTTATGTTTCTGCAGGCGCTCTTAAAATATCATACTACTGCAGGCTGCTGCTGCAGATTTTTTTTTTTTAAGAGCACGTAAACATTGTTAACTCCACCTTGCCCCCTATAAACTAAAGACCAAAGTAATTTGTTCCAGTGCTGCCTTTTAGCTTCTGAATTATATAAATTTGGGGTTAATTTGTTGAAGGGAAGACGTTAGACGGAAGGTCTCGGTAGTGTTTTTTTTGTGCGCGCGTGTGTTTGCGGCTGCATTAGATTGAGGACGCCTCCTGAAGAGGGTGCTCCACGAGGGTGTGTGTTTGTGCCCCGATTGAGAAGGTACGGATTTTGCTACTGAATTAAAACAGAAAGGCTAAATTTAATATTGCGCATTTCCCTCTCAGAATCATTATGAAATGCAATTTACTCCTCCGCTGCTTTCAGCCAAAGCTTAATTATGGGCGCATCATAACTGCTTTGTTTTCATATAGATCCTGAACAATAGTCATTTGTCAAAATGTTCTTGTGTGATTGGTTCATTTTGCGAGGAATGCGGAAGGCATTCGTCAGCAGCGGGATATTGACTCATTGATTGATGTATTTGTGGGTTTATTGATTCTTCTAAGTCTTCACTGAATGACTGAATAAACATTCTAGTCGTTTATCTACTTTGGTTATTAAAACCAGGTCTTTGAGTTTCTTTTCTGGGAACTGTAATGTGGGCAAAATGACTAGTTCCGCCTCCCTGATGAATAAATCTATCACAGGAATTAGTTGCGCTGAACACGACCAAAAAAAAAAAAAAAAACTGTTTTTGTAACTGAAGATGTCAATAATCAGAGCAGTATGTGGTGGTGAGGTTTATGAAAAAAATCTTTCCGTCCAAAAGAAAATAAAGCATTGCGAAATGAAAAGATGCGAGTATCTCAGATGGAAGTGGGAAAGGTGCGTAGGCTCGATTGTTGCAGATGGCCTGACCTTTTACTCCGCTCCCTTGTTTTACTTGCAAATGCGTATTTCCCGGAGAATATCGAATGCGTGTTGGTGTTGGCTATTTCGGAGCCCACCTGGTGTTTGGTGGACGGGGAGCGGGGGGGAGATGGTGTCACGTAGCGCAGGCCGTGCACAGGGGATGGCCTGCATTTTGGCTGAACCTTGGAAAAAAAGAGAACCACAGATTGCCTGTGCTTGAGTGTTTTGTATTGGCTGGCACCAGAAGGGTTTACTGCTTCAATTCCCCTTCTTCTGTCAATTGCTTTAATAAACTTTACCATTTTTTGAGAGCCCCCCCCCCCCCCCCCCCCCCCCCGTTCTTTTAAAATTGATTCCCACAATGCAATTGTTGAGGATTTACGTGCTGTTCAGTTTTATAGGAACATTCAGGCAGTTCTGTTTCCACAGGCTTTTGAAAGAGAAAATTTACTGAATCCTTCTGTGGGGCCAATGAATGCATGGTTCTCTAATTTTGTATTTTATGGTGAGGGGTGTTTGCAAAGTAGAACAGAACTGTTGTTGGGGAAAAACTGCTTTGTCTTGTTTTCTGTGTACTTGCACTTCCTCCTCTACTTGGAGAGTAACTGCTCAATCTCCTGCTTTGTGATGCAGTTTCTCTGTAATTTTATGTGCTATAGGCAATGCAAATGGGATTGTCCACAATGAGCGGAAGGTTCCCCAGTCACTGTTACTGGTTCCATATACTGGTATATTTCCCTTTGGCACAGTACTTTTCAATCATTCAATTGTTTATTCATTTTCTAGTGACTGTTATGGTTATAAGCTGCCCGCCTTAGTTCATGTATGCGTATGTGTGTTGCTTTCCCAGATGGGGATGGGGCATTTGGTTCATTCTTTTCCATTGCCATGCAAAACCAGTTTGCCTGCGATCCTGTGGCCTACCTCTGGACACAGCCTTTAAATGTGGAGGGGGGACACATTTGGGCTGGTTTGAGTAATTGAATTCACACGTTTCTACAACTGTTGATTTTATGTCCAAGCTTTGTCTCTGAAAGTCACCTGACTTGAGGGTTTCACTGCCTTTTCCAGCTCACCGCAACGGTTCCCTCCTTCAACTCTGCTTTACAGGTGTGTGTGTGTGTGAGAGAGGTGCACTGCTGTACAGATTTACAGGTGTGTGTGTGTGAGAGAGAGGTGCTCTGCTCTTCAGGTTTACAGGTGTGTGTGTGAGAGAGGTGTTCTGCTGTATAGGTTTACAGGTATGTGTGTGTGTGTGTGTGTGTGTGTGTGAGCGAGGTGCTCTGCTCGGTGGTGTGGTCTCTAAAAAGAGGGAAATGAGGAAGTAGATGTCATAGTTATGCTTTGGATGCCTGTGGCTTCCCATTAGAAGTGCTGTTGCTAGACTGACAGCACTGACCACCCGGGACTCTGAGAATGTTCTGACAGGGAGAATGTGTGCTACTCCAACAATCCGAGATAATAAGATTTGTCATAAGAACATGCTGGAAATTGAGTTTTTTATTTTTATTTATTTTTTTTTTTTTGGTTTGTTTTTTACTGGCCGGTGTCTGTGTGCTCATGATAAGCCCCTGTTTTTGGTATTACAATGATAAGTACAAGTTGTCATATTGTGGGCTGAAGGAGGAGAGGGGGATGGATTGATGGTTAAAAATATGCATATTTGTGTGGATGCTTGCCTTTCTTGTGATAGTATTACAGCTCTACAGAAGACTTGAGCCTCACTAGACCCCTTTATTTTCCTGGAGCCTTTGAAGGAAGATTCAGGCGAAGCTATTTTTAGAACCAATCCATTGTTTGAAACCCATTAATTTGCAGATGTTTGAGACGTCATTTATAATTTAATAGCCGGGAAAATTAATACTTGCAAATCGTGGCTAATTAACATGCATGGAAACCTTCTCTTTGATAAGAGAGCGGACCTTGATGGACGGTGGGGGTTCAGCGCTGGCTGGGCGGTGGCCTGCCAGTCCCCTGTCACCCGATAGGCCGTTTCACCACGAGAGTCGGCCACTCAGCAGTTCCGAACAGCCCTGCAGGGGCCTGGCTTCCAGAGTTCACGCGTTCTATAAAGCATAATTGGTTTGTAATGTAAGTACCAGCTTGCGCTGCTTAAAGCAGATGGCGAACGGTCTCAAATCCCATTTCTCATGCTTGCAGCGGATATCAATATAGAGAGCGTTCCCCAAACCTGCTTTGACCTTTGGTGGTGGCGACACGTGTCATTTGGAAAATTTAGATCGGGGCAAAGTGACATTTTTCAATTTGCAGGAAAAGGGAGAGCGAGGTTTTTTTTATTTTTTATATCGAGGCTGTCAATCACAGCTTATCCCACCCCAACGCTTCACGCAGACAAATGATATCAAGGCGAGGCGGAAAAAAACACGCATCGCGAAGTGACCTAGCGTTTCCGCAGTAAGACACAGGTTGTTTACTGTCTGGAGGAAGACGTGGAGGCACAGGGGAATGTTGCGATGCTCTCCCTCCTGTCCGCGCTGGCTCCCTATTGGCCGGTGGCTGAAGAGCCTGATAAACATTTCAGCCTCTCAACATCTCCTGCATGTCAGTGGGAACACGCATTGATTTTGGCTCCAATTTAAAAAAAAAAAAAAAAAAGGGTATCATTAGTCATACAAGTGTTTCATTTATAACCCTAGCCTGGTGTAATGATTGCAGCTCTAATTGGATTGCGTGGGGTCCTTGGGTCTGGGCCTAAGGAAAGTCTTCTCTGATTCGTCTTTTGGAAGGGTATGCCTGTCTGTCTACCTGTGCGATCACAATTTTTTTCTTTTTTTATCCTTGTGTTTTCCCCCCTTCCTTTCAAATAAAAATAAGAATGTTTGCGTCTTAATTTAGTATTACGTCTTTAAATGCAGATGCAGAATCGTCTTTTGTACCCCACCTGTGTTGTCTCTCTCCGGCTTTTATTCTCCACATGCTGTGCAGTCTGTGCCCATGTCCAGCTGATGAATTGACTGCTGTTCTGCAGATTATCAAAACAGGGCATTACCTTATGGACTTCAGAATGGCCAGCCCAGCGAAACTCTGTGGTACACTACAGAGCGGTCAGCCCAGCAAAACTCTGTGGTACACTACATAAACGGCCAGCCCAGCGAAACTCTGTGGTACACTACAGAGCGGTCAGCCCAGCGAAACTCTGTGGTACACTACAGAGCAGTCAGCCCAGCGAAACTGTGGTACACTACAGAGCCAGGGACTTGTGCAGTTGCCTGTAGCAACGATGGACTGTGGAGGGGGTGGCTTTGGGGGGTGGGGGAGTGGGGGGGGGGGGGGGTGGGAGTAGCAGCTCTGGAGCCTGTTTACTGCAGAAAGCTCAGTGGGTTCAGTGATTTTGGGTCAATTCACAGGCAAAAAAAATGAAATGCTAAGGCATTGGATTAGGAGTATATATCACACAGCACGAGATATCCCATTAAAGGACTGTGAGATTGGATCTAAATGGAGATTCAGAGATTTTCATAGATAGATAGATGGGCAGATAGATGGACGATAGATAGTTATATAAATAGAAATATAGATAGATAGACAGACAGACAGACAGACCCATTGCCCACGCGTGTTCCACCCTTTTGATTATGTGCAAATATTGCCCTCAGTGCAGTCTCTAGTGGTTTGGAGACACATATCTGATCTCAACTCCAGCCCTGTATTTTCAAAACAGTTCTGGCGTGTCTCAAGTATGACCTTTCTCTTGTACCTTTACTATTTGCATTCAACCCCCCGACCCCCCACCTCGCCTTGTCTGAGCCACTGATACAAACCGGCACTGTGTGATCCATATTCAAATATATTTAAATCAGCAGAAGCATGTTTGCATATGAAATTGAGGGATACAATTGGGATTTGCAGCCAGGTTGTAAGAATGCTGATCAGTCGTGAGCTGGACCTGAAGCATTTGAAGCTGAATAAACATTACTAATAAGGGGGGGTGGGGGTGGGGGGGGGGCACAGACCTGGATCATAATGGTGATTAACACTGCCCTTTCCCCTCCCACGTCAATAAAACTGAACAAACAGAGAATGTGTTGATATGTGCAAATTATTTTCTGGCAAGATTAGTTTGTTTTGTTCCATATTTCAGGCCCCGCTCAGTATGTTTGCAGTAATATTGAGAAAAAGTGTTTAGCAAAATGCTGGATCGGGAGGGATCACATTGTTTGTAATGTGTGAGGTTCTTTGCACTGTCCTTTGTTAATATTAGCTGCATTTCTGGGAAATAAAAGACTGAAGGTTGTATTCCTTGCAAAAGTATGTAGTGTTAGCACACAGTTGCTGAACAATACGCTTAGTTTGTTCTGCTAACTACCTGTCAAAAACACAACAAAAAAGAATTTTTTAAAATGTAATAGACCCGTGGGTCATTAATTTTTACTGCGGTCACTACTCCTTTTCAAGATTCAAGAGCGAACATTGACTAAGATCACAACTCTCTGCATCCTTAGGTAACACTGCAGCAATTTCGGGGAGAACTAATTATTTTTACAATATGTGTGATGTCAGTATCTACTGAAAGAAAATTTTTGAAAAACTTAAATGCTCATTTCTGGTGACTTTTGATAACAGTATTTATTCATCTTCTGTCAACAAATACGTCTGTAGCTGGCTCACGCGCTGTATTATTGGATGTGATTCTGTTTCGGCTTCTTTTGCGTTCTCTGGTAATTGAGGAGTGGGAGATGACTGAGTAGGAGAGCTGTGTCTGTACCTGCTCGTGGCTGTGCTGTCCATGCACAGCCTGATCAGTCAGTCCGACTGTGACCGTGTAGGCAGAAGTATCGGTGCATCGTGAAGTACGGCATGGTTCACAGATTTATTTCTGCTACCGGTCAGAGAAGCGCTGCTCTGTGGCCCAAAAAGTAATCAATAATCTATTTCCATTGTTATTATTACAGCCACAACTGTTTTTGGACCCGTCACGGTTCATTTTCCCTTTCTTATGGGGGGGGGGTACCTTGTTCGCTATGGGGGATTTTGCCCCCCCCCCCCACCCCAGCTTTCCCTCAGTTCGAGCCCTGTGGGTATGTGTGGTGGATAAGGATGACATCTGAATTTGAGGCCAAGAAGGTCAACGTGATAAGATATAAAGAGAAGATATCATGAAGCTCAGTAATTTTTTTGCTTAATGAAAGCTCTTTACTAAATGATTGGAGTTTTATTGGGCCCACCGAAATCTTTGAGTGAAGCCGCGCGAACCGCGAGCAGGTAATTTTATTTTAGGCGGGAAAAACGGATGAGGAGCGCCTCCGAGGCCTCGTTCCCGGTGCTCCTTCGCCGCGGTGCGGAGGAGGAGGTGAGGCGGCTGTGCCACCGCTCCTGACCGAAAGGTCTGTTTTTATTCCGCCGGAGCCACTCAGAAGAAAAAAAAAAAAAAAGGGGGGGGGGGGGGGGCAGAATCGATCGCCGCTCGCCCAAATTGAGCTCGTGTCGAGCCGCGAGGCCGCTCGCGGATAGCGCCGGCGCGGCCGTCCACGGCGTTTATCTTCGGGTGGCCTTTGCCGCCTGTGCCGCGCTGCCATTTTGACGCGTTAAGTCATAATGGGTGTCTGCTATTCTCCGGCGGGGGGGGCAGCCAATAACATGGCGGGGCTGAGGGGGGGATTACGGGCGCCGTCGCCATTACCGCCAAGCCTCCGCTCCCTCTGCGAGGACCTGTCCTGTCGTCTTGTTTATTCTGGCAACCTGCCTTCGCGTTTCGCGGCGTCGGATATCGACGCGTCAGTGCTGCGGCGAAGAGAGTTGGTCTCGCTCGGGTCAAGACTCGAGCCGGCGCGCTAACGCTAACGCCGACTGTGAATTTGGGCAGAATCGCGTCAGTCTGTGTGTCAGTGAACCATAAATCGATGAAAATAATAAATAAGCTGTAGTGGTCTGTCTGTCTGTGTGTGTGTGAGAGAGAGAGTGAGTGTATGAGTGAGTGTGTGTGTCTGTGTGTGAGCGTGCGTGCGTGCATGTGTGTGTATGTGTGCGTGTGTGTTTTGTATTCTAAAAATAAGTGAGTGCACACGTGTGTTTTTAAGCACGCATTTGTTTTTATGTGTGTCTGCATGTTTGCTAGTGTGTGTGTGTGTGTGTGTGTGTGTGAGCGTGAGTATGTGTGTGTGGTGTGTGTGCGTGTGTGTGTTTTGTATTCTAAAAATAATTTGAGCCTTGAAACCAGCTGTTCATTCCTATTGTCTTTAAATGAGTGGCAATTTCATCCCCTGCAGTTCCATTCCAAATCACAGATGACAGAATGAAACGTTTACTGAGTTTGACGTGTTATTCTCAGGGAGACCAGCGAATGCCCAGCACGTGGGACTCTGGCCGTGGGTAGACAATTTTCTCTTTTAAAAAAAAAAAATGTAAACAGCCTTTCGGAAAGAAAGGCAACAGGAAAACAAGTGTGCCTTCAATGGAGGCACGCGGTGGGCGAAGCACTCAGACAAACAGATTATGTTTCCATTGTCTCCAGCTTAAATTAAGACTCTATACCACTTCTTAATATTTGAATAATAAGTTGGCCACCCACCACCACCCCACCCCCTCATTATCAACTTTGTCATTTTCACAGATAATGTTAGCAGAGCCAAGCTGGGGATTCGTCACGGAACATCAGCGTTGAAATATCGCGAGCGTGAAGCACGCAGCAGGCTGCGTTTCCTTTTTTTAAACTCTTCGCCCATCCTAGTTTTTGTGTTTTTCTGTCGTCGTCCCCCTCCTCCTTTTCATTTTGAGCAGCCCAGGGCAGTGCTCATTTTAGCAGATTACCAGTGAAAAGGCCTTGCGGCGAAGGGGCCTTGGGCTGTTGGTTAATGCAACGTGCTGATGAGCTGGGAGCCCAACACCACCCGGGGATGTGGGCAAAAAAAAAACAGGTGCCAACACAGCAAACTGCCTGGAGTCGCCAGTTTTTTATTTATTTATTTGTTTTCTTTTTGTAAAATGGCAAACATCCTTCCGATGGCCGTGAACTCATGGGTCCCTGGGTCTGGGTGCCTTGCGGCACCCAAGGTAATGTCCTCTTCGTTTCTTTCAGTCGCCCATTAGGCTAAGGAGCCCTGTTCAGCCATTCGGGTGCACTCTGTCTGATGGGCCGGAGTCACTTCTGCTGTAAGATGAAGGGGCACACACACACACGCACGCACACACACAAACACACACACGCGCGCGCTCGTGAACTTTTTTACCCATCAAATGAGTAAAAATCAAACCTACAAATGTTGAGACGTACGGAAATGCAGCTGTAGCGCTGTACCAGCATGCAAAGCACACAACTTCTCACCCGCTGTTGTCTGCGCAGCAGAGTAATACAGCATAAGATCTTTTATTCAGCGTAGCTAGTCAGGCGCAGTCGACATTAAAGACATCAGTGTCGACATACTTTTTTAAAATAGAAGTGCATATGCAGTTTGAATTCGGTTTGGTTTGCCATGCACCTTGGATAAGTTTTAATACCTTTTGTTGTAGAGTTTTCTTCATTCACTTTCAATGCTTTTTCACTCCCATCGGGATCATCACAAATTTGTCAGAATCTTCCAAATGTAGCGAAGTAGAACTATGAAATGGAACTGAAGTCCTTCAGCCGGAAAACAAGTTTCTGGCAATCAATGCTTCAGTTGTCTGTACTGCCTCTTTTAACTCATCTTTGACTAATATAAAAAAAAATTGAAGTCATTATGATCATCATAGTGTTCTACCATTTCTGTAGTGTGAATAAAATCTAACACTGTCTTCTCAACATGGTGCAATATGTACATGCTTTCATGTATACGTTCAGAATACATGCTTGTTTTTTAATGATTCTGGTTAATTCTGTCTATAACATTGCACAGAGGCTCCCATTGAGAAATTCCTTGAATTATGCTGAGTTTCTTTTCACCCTTGCTGTACAAAGAACTCAGGAGTAAATGCATACATTTGGAACATTTATACAATCATGTTATACAATCACTTATGCAATAATTCCCCGTATTCCTTTGCAAATAAAAATACCTTGAGAAATCGGTCATTGTATGCCTTGGCATGCCACATTTATATCCTCAAATGGGAAATAACAGTAGATATTTGATATTCTCCTCCTATGAAGGCATAGGTGTATGCATATTACAATGTGGTGAGTAGGATAGCAAATATGGTTCTTATTCTTATCAGTGTATTTAGGAGAGGAAAGGGCGGACTGGGGCAGAACAGGTCTGGCTGGATGTTGCCTGTTTCACTTACTCATGTTCCATTCACACTAATCTTATCATTGATAATTAAGCACTGCAGTAAATAAAAAACAGAGTTGGCCAGTTGGAATGATGGAAATCACACCTATTACGGTCTGGACACCAAGTAAACATTCATGTGAGGAGATGTGTTCAGTCAGGGATCCAATTTTTTTAGGCAGTGACGCTATAATTGTTTTCCTCTCTTATCATTAGGAAGTTCCTTCGCAGTCTGATACCTGTTTTCAGTGTCCTGATCTTATGCTGTGTACGTGATCTCTCTCTCTCACGGTCTCTCTTTCACTCTCTCTCTCCCTCTCTCTATTTCACCATCTCTCCCCGTCTTTCTCTCTCTTCCTCCCTACCCTCCTCTTCCCTTCTCTCACTCTCCCCCTCTTCCCCTCTCTCTCTCTCTCTCTCTCTCCCCATCTCTCTCCCCCATGCTCTGTTCCGCTATCCTGAAGGAAGAAAAGCAGGCAGTTAATTTGTCTCTCGGTTTGAGAGTCTCATTAAAACGTTGATGAGCTTAAGGATTGCCTCAGGTGGAAGGGTCGGTTTATAGCTCTGCAATCTGATGCTCTCGTCGGCGTATTGCCTGCGGGCGCAAAACAAAGCATAAATGGCCGATACAATATAATCAATACCGAAAGCTCTCGTTCCTAAACACATTATGAACCCGCGCTTATTTATGCACGCTTTACCGATAGGGCGCTGATATCTAATGGCGTGTCTGTTCGCTTGCTTTGATTGAGACAGACTGCGTTTTATTACGCAAAAATAAAAGCGCATAAGAAAGATGCGGCTTTATTGCTGACTTTTCCAGGGTGGGGCTCATTTACTTACGGTGTGCTTTAGTGCTAATAGGAGGTCGTGCACCAGGAGAACGAGCGCTGTTTTTATACTCATAGCGAGCCGCGTAGCCCAGAATAGGGAATTTGGTTTCCCCCCCCCCTTGGGGACGCACTTCAGTACGCACACCTGGTGGAAGCGAAGAGTCTCAGAATTCTGTTTGTGACGGGGAAGCGAGGAGGAAGTCGTCCTACATCTCCTGCGTCAAACTTCACACGGCCGGTACCGAGCCCAGTGCAGCCCGCAGGGAGTTTACCGTTGGAAAGCCGATGGGGTGTAATCTTCAGTTTATCGCAGGGTGTAATAAAATGAGCTCCTCCGCTCAACCAGTGAGCCCCATTGCGCTGGAACACGTCGCCGTGTGCTGTGGCTCTAATTAGACGCAGGCGGCTCCTGTCTCTCAGCGCTGTGATGTCACTATCAGTCCCATCTACGCTGCAGATATTAATCCTGCCGTCTTTGTTCTACACCGTAATCCTCTTAGGGTCCTCTGTTGTTGTTTGTTTTTTTTTTTTTTTTTATTGTGTTCATATTGGGTAAAACCGTCCCCTGGCGCCCGGCGCTGAAGTGGTCGTTGGGGAGGAACGATCGCTGTTTCCTGCGGAAAGCACCGGAAGCGCGTGTCGCAGGTGTAATAGATACGAAGAGTGGGTGGGACGCGGTACAGCACGTTAAGATTGCGTCTCGCATTTAAAGCAGAACGTCGCATTTAGCGCATACCTCAGCAACGCTATATAAACACTTCATCCCGCTGGCCCACGGACTCGTGTTTATAAATGGGCGGGAAACAACGGAAACGCAGCGTGTGGCGTATGCGATCTCTTCCTTTTTCGCCGTCCCGCTCAAGCGCCGCTGGTCCTGCGCCCCCCCCCCCCCCCCCCCCCCCCCCCCCCCCCCCCCCCCCCCTCCCCGAGAGACAGGGGGGGGGGGTGTCACACGAGCCTTCTCGCCTCCCCGCGGCCGCTGTTTAATTTGAGATTAAAATGGTTTCCCCTCTCCGGCTGTTGTTGACCCCCGGGAGGCCGGCCGAGCCGGGGAGCCGGCGTCCTTGAGCTCGCCGCGATCGGCGCAAATGATTCCCCGCCGCGGTGCCGGCGAGTCTGCCTGCGAGGCGGTCGGCCCGCCGCCCGCCGTCCGAGACGTTTCAGCGCCTCGTGGCTCGGAGAGGCCCCTGACCCCGCTAATGACTGACACCTCTCCCGCACGCCCGCTCGGCCTGCTGCGCCAGCCAATCACGGGGCCCGCGCTGCCTGGCACCTACAGTCACTGGATCATTTTCATTTCAGACCTGCCATTAGTCACGACCAGAGGCAGCAGTGATGTCTGAGTGTTGTGTGTGTGTGTGTGTGTGTGTGTGTGTGTGCGTGTGTGTGTGTGTGAGGAGGGGGGTTTGTGTGTGTGTGGGTGTGGTTGATGTGTGTGTGTGTGTGTATGTGGTTGGTGTGTGGTTTGTGTGTGTGTGTGTGTGTGTGTGTGTGTGGGGGGGTTATGTGTGTGTGTGTATGTGCACGTGTGTGTGTGTGTGTGTGAGGAGGGGGGTTTATGTGTGTGTGGGTGTGGTTGATGTTTGTGTGTGTGTGTGTGTGTGTGTGTGTGTGTGTGTGTGTGGTGGGGGGGTGGGTTGGTTGTGTGTGTGTGTGTGTGTGTGTGTGGTGTGTGGGGGGGTGGGGTGTGTGTGTATGTGGGTGTGGTTGATGTGTGTGTGTGTGTGTGTGTATGTGATTGGTGTATGGTTTGTGTGTGTGTGTGTGTGTGTGGGGGGGGGGGTGGTGTGTGTGTGTGTGTGTGTGTGTGTGTGTGGGGGGGGTGCGTGTGTGGTGATGTGTGTGTGGTGTGTGTGTGTGTATGTGGTTGGTGTGTGGTTTGTGTGTGTGTGTGTGGGGGGGGGGGGGTTGTTGTGTGTGTGTGTGTGGTTTGTGTGTGCGTATACAGTGCTGCATGTACGCATTAGTTTGGCGAGGGTGGGGGTGGCGTGTCATCCGGAGCATTACTGATCTTGAATAAGCATCGGGTTGACAGAGAATCAAACACAAAGGTATTGCTGACGCTTCCCATTTCACACAGGAGCCATTACATCTTGTCAGAACAGCGTGAAAGGAATTGTTTTCAGAAACCCCGCGAAATAAAAATTAATTAAAATGAGCCACTTTTGGGGTCTCACAGCTAAATGTACTCCTGCTTTGTTGATTTTTAACCTGGCGCTGCCTCAGACAGCAGCAGGAGAAGGCACCCTGATCATAAAGTATATTAAGTCCTCCCTATACCCAGTTGGGCTCTTATTATCTTCTGCCCGGCACTAGTGGTGACTCAGTAATGAAGGCCATGCTGGAGCTCGGTGGGCTGCTTCCACCGCACATAAAGGGAGTCCAGGTAGACTAACACCTGTCAGTGCCTGGGAGCATGCTGGGAAATGAGTCAAAGAGGGCTTTGAAAAGCTGCATCTGCCACTGCCTGCACACCGGAATCCTGATTACCCCCGCCTCGCAGATGTGCCTGTGTGCCCTGACCAAAGGAGCGCGCCACCCTGCTGTCGGCCCTAACGACGTGGAGGCCTGTCGGCTGGTTTTCCGGACCGAATCTCGGCTTAGGGTTTCGTCCAGAGGAGTTCGGCCTAAGCTAGCTTAGCGCGTGGATGGATGAACCATCAGCGAAGCTAACAAATGCTACATAGGAACGCTTTGGTGTTGTACATGTGGCGCATATGTGTAGTGTAGTATACGGACAAAGTTCAGATTTATTTTTGACACGGGGGTTTCACGTTTGACTGTCTGCAAAGATGAAAGGCCAACCCTTCTGGTCTGTGGTGCACAGGAACCAGTCTGTTTCCTACAGCACTTTTAAAGAACACGACCCTCCCCACTGTTCTAAGCCACACCCTCTGAACCTGTAGCCTGTCCGTTTCCTACTAAAAGTTTGTGTTTATGTCCTGAATTGTGACCTTGCTCACTAAAACTTCAGCATTTATTGGATATAGGAAACATATTCTTAAATGACTCAGATATGTGGTGAACAGTTAACAGATACATATACTGTTATTACATACTCCTATTAGGATTGACGTATTTTGGTCAAATTCCCTCTTAAAGAGGATGCAAATACTATTTTTGTATTATTTATTTGTTATTGTCTGGTATTTGGATTGTTTAAGTGGCTTGTTCGTTTAGTATTGCATGCAGAACTCTGAATCTTCAGCCAGTGTTACTGCAGGTAATTGAAAACGCCCTGGAGAAATTGAAAAAAGATAACACAATGCTGGCTAATTTATCAATACAATAAACTGATTGGTCAGTGCTGCATTCTAGAGTGGAGGGGGAGCTGAAAGACAATTGGCGGTATACGAGTTCTATTGGTGTGCATTGACTTATGTACAGGGTCAGACTGCGCCTCCTTGACACAAAGACTGCAGGCAATTAATTTTGCAATTCCTTGTAAACATGGCCATATAAGGGCGCTCCTTTCACTTCCTGCTTGTGCTCTGTTGCACAGAGGGAGCTCTTGAGCTATGAACGGGGGCACTGAGTCTATTCCGAATGAAAGATTTCTGTTGAGACTCACCAAGAACAGACACCTAAAAGAAGTCAAAAGAAAAATAAAATAAAATATTAAGTTATCATAGCCTTAGCTGGAACAGATGAGCTATCAGCTTTTGTGAAAGTGAGATGAGATTGGCAAGGATATTAATTTTATACCGAAAGTAAAATGTTCACACGTTGACCTTAAAAAATTGCCATGGAAACAAAATGTTAAAACTGCTCTGAGACAACACCAGCGCACTTGGTACTGACAAGTCCTTGTCACAATACAGCTGGCTGAATTGGGAAAAAAAGAAATGTAAAAAAAAAGTATCACGTTTTTAATTGATTTTAATGAAAAATATTTTGCATAGCTTTTAAATCAGATGTTACAAGATGAACTACAGCACATATTATTATACTGAGTGCTGCAAGCTGCTGTATGTGACAGAGAGAAAAAAACAACTGGATTTCCATAACTGAGCTGCAACAGTGTCACGTAATATGAGGAACTTATTTGTTGAAAATAGTTTCGTTGTTCTTTCATTTTTAATGCTTTTTCCTTTGTGTTTTGTGGTGTGATTTTCTCAGATTTTCTGCAAAGAGACATGTAAGGTTTGAACTCCCAGCCTCCGCGTCTTCCTTGTAGGTAGACCGTCTCACACAGTGACGGCGCCTCCATTTCCTCTCCGGAACAAAATAAACAACCCCGGCTACTTACGGGAGTAGTTACAGGAACTCTGAGGAAATGTCAGAGTGTCTCAGTCTGAAGTGCGAGGTGAAATAACCTCCATCTTGCTTTAACGCACAAGCTTTGATGTTGTGAATGAGTGTGAAGTCATGACTTGCCCTCTTTGGGGGTCATCTTTGCCAGTGCTCCATTTGAGCTTCTTTGAGGAGCTTCTAGCCTCTGTTCGGCCCATTTGACTCCCGTAGAAGGTCTTGATTGAGCTCTCTCTCAAGGTCTTTGAGAGAGCCAGGAAAATAAAAGCACTATTGCCATTCAACAGAGTACTTAAATGGCAATTCTAGCCACAGTGCGACGATAATAATGCAGTTTAAGTTACCTGTTTGATCTGGTTTTGTTCTTATAAGACATAAAACATTGACTTGACTTTCCTATACTGTTCCATGAAATTCAAATAAAGGGATAAATTACTACCTAGAAACAAGGCCCAGTTTTAAATATCGTCATATGGCACTGCTGCTGTTTTGGCACATTTTCTTATTTGTTTGCTTAAAGCTCAACTTGCCCTTCCCAAAGGTACCAGGGAAGTGCTGAGCAATCATCCGCATTGGTGGTTTTTAAGAAAGTGGAATCAGAAAGGGAAACAGCTTTGAAACAACTTTACTTTTGCATAATTGAACATAAATTAAGTTTTATAAATGAAGTACAAAAAGTATATATTCCCAATGCAGAAAAGATAGAAAAAGTGCATTTGTATGCAGTACTGGGAAGAATGAGGAAGGAAAGTGATGTTTGGGATGGAGTGAAAGTGATTTCTTTTTTTATTGTTCTGGGAATGCAAACACATTGCTGAGAGACAGCGAGGGATTGGGGTTCACCCTGGGGCTACTGACCAGGGCAGCCACAGAGGACAAAGGTGTCTGTTTACCTGTAAATACACCCCCCGCCTCCCCGCTGCCCCCCCACCCCCGGCCTGGCCATCTGCTCCACCAGCATTCTTTGTGCATAACTACTGTCTGCCCAACCGCCCCCCCCCCCTCCCCCACCCTTTTATCTCTGACCGACCGTGTCCATTCTGATGCCTTTGTCCCGCTCCAGATGTGTTCGGGGAAGAGATGCCCCCTTTCTCCTTCCTGCCTCGCTGTCTCATAATCTGTCATCAGATGCTGATCCTGTGGCCTCCCAGGAAAGAAGTGAACGCAGAGACATTTGTTATCCATCTGCAGTGGCAGGCTGGCTGAGAAGCAAAGCTTCATCTAGGGCCTCTTGTTGATTGGATATACGATGTACATTCTGGTTCTGTTAAAAAGGGATTGATCCTATGACCTGGATTCTATGGATTCTGGATTCTAACATTTGTACTTGACTTATAAAAATCACAAGCATGAATTTTATTCCCCCCCCCCCCCCCAACAAACCCAGTTTGTTTCCCGCAAAACTGTCAACACAAGTAATTGATCGTAAGTCACTGTTAAGGGCGCGTGTTAATTGATTCCAGACCTGGACGCCGCCAGTACGCTGCAATATGAGATATACCGTGCGGCCGATTTCCATGCGAATCTCAGGGCCTCGCTTCACCTCTGGTCAGCTCCCTGCTTTCCCATCAATTAGAATACAATGTAACTGACTCCATTTGATATTCCTCCTGAGATACTGTCCTGTATTCGGTTCCCATAACTGTCAAAAAAAACCCCCAGCTCTCACGCCAAGTGACCGTTTTATTCTGTTTTGTCTGGAACAGTTGAGATTATATTTGTTTTGTCTGTGTTGGGCCACGCACTAGCCCTGTCACTATAAACATTTAAAATGTTTTTATTTATTTATTTATTTATTTATTTATTTTTGATTTGTTCACCATCGGGATTCTTATCCGCGCTTATCTTGCTTGTTCACCTCTAATTTAACTGCGGTTCATTTTGGTTCGGGAATAAATAATGACCTCCAGATTCGGGTTCGGGCGTTTTTGGCGTGTCGTCCGTGAGCCGCGGGGGACGTCTGGAGCGGAGCGGAGCGGAGTGGCGGTGTCGCCCGGGCGACAGCGTTTACCGGATCCCGAGGGGCGGTGGGGGAGAGCGGAGTGGCACTTTCATTTCCAGCGCGACGCGGGGGCCCGATAACGACGGACGGCTGTCGGGCGCGGGGAGATACCGCGGAACCGGGACGCGGCGGCCGACCATTACCAGCCGCGCGTCGATAGGCCGACGCGTGACGGAGCCGGAATTCGCCGCCGCCGCCTGGCCTGCCACCGTTCCAGTGGGAGGGAGCAGGTCTGAGGGGCTGGCGGCTGATTCTGCTTGTGCGCGGGCAGAACATCTTGGTGGCGGTTGCTCTTTCCTTTCTTCTCTCCTGCTATCTTACAAGAAGAATAAAATATGCAGCTCATGCCATGGCCACTGTTCATCTTTTAAAAAAAAAAAATTTTTTTTTTTTTAAATGTGAGCTGTTTTGGATGAGCGCATCAAAAATGATGTAAATAATTGCAGTTCAGCTATGAGAGATAGTCCTGTATACTGTGAACTGTTTCCTGTTTGATATTCCGTATTTTTACCATTTGAAACCTTGACCTCTTGAACATTTTTATTTTAAGTGCCTTATGTGTTGGCATTTGAAAATTTCCACAATGCAATTCTTCCTTTTTTCATTATTCAAATGATTTCTTTGAGTAAATTGCTGGAGGAGGGATAAAAAAAGAAAACAATTGTATTTTTTGGCCCGCAGTTCCCAGTACAATAATAAAAATAACCATTGTACACTGTTGCTTTACTCAAAAGCACTTTTCATAAACAGATAGATGTTTAGTTAAAGAATGCCTCTTTACTAGGTCAGTTGGTAAAGGCATTTGCTAAAAATACAGTTCTGCTGCCATAGGCAAGATATAGCAGGCCCAACCAATTCAATGTGGCAGGTCAGAACTGACTCTGTCCCACTAGGGGTTTACATGTGCATACGTTTAATTATCTGTCTGGTATTCACAACCTCCCAGATGCGTGGTGCTTGCTCTCCTGTAGTTCTGTGTGACCTGTTGTACAGGCGGTTGCAATTGTAGCCGGTTTCATTCGAGGAGTGTCTTTTTTTAGTTTCTATGTTCCTTCCGTTGGAGTGGGTGGCATGGCACCGATTCAAAGACATAATGAACAATTCCATTTCCAGTTAGGGGATTTAAAATAAACCGAATTATTAAAAGCTAAATGTGAGAATTCAGTAAGCCGTGTGTTTGTGTGTGTGTATGTGTATGTGTATTTCTGTTAAAAAAATATATAAATCAATATGGCCTGTTCATATAAAGTTGTTCATTTAATGAGCATCTTTATAAAAATAGTGCTGCATAGTACAGTGTCATTACACAAATATTCATCAGGCCAGGTGCTACACTTGTTTATTATTTTCCAGTAATTACTCTTAGCAGTCCATTTATTTGCTTTAAATGATGGATTTTTTTAATTGCATCAGCAAAGATTTAAAGATTCACAGATTCCCCCCGGGTAAGCATCTTTGTTTAGCCAGCATATTCTAACCTTCAGGTTTTGATTAATAAATCCTTAAAATCGGAAAATAAAAAGCCGGGTTTTAATTATGATAACACTTTGCTAAGAGAGGGATTTGGGGAAAATAGAAATTAAAAGAAGAAATGGAGCGAACGTAAAAAGGATTTATTTTTCTTTTTCATCCGATTAACACGTCATTGATGGTGAATTATAATAATGTTCTGTTCTGTTTATAGTGTGGATTTAAACCCCCCCCACCCCCTCCACCCCCCCAAATGAAATTAATTGAAGAGTGCGCAAACTATTTACTGTTTGTTTTCTGGTTTAAACTGATAATGATATTTCCAGAGCACTTCATGAGGAACATGCTTTCGTCCATGGATGCGTGGATCCTTTATTTTGTGTTAAACTGAACTGAGTGCAGTACATTTCTTTTCTTACGCTGATGGACATGTGAAATATTGGCACATTTTTCCCCATGGAAAATCATATTGAAAATCGTCAAGCAAAAAATGATTTGGAATTGAATGACAGTCGTACAACGAAGAATAGTGAAAAGAGTTTATAATCTAGTAGGAACTTGTCCATTTTATTTATTTATTTATTTACTTATTTATTTGCTGTGCACCATTCTCGCAAATTGGCCCATTTTCCACCTTTTTTTCTGTAAGCTAAAGGATCCTTTGTCTGCTCAGCCATTCCACAGTGCCAGCTAATCCATGGCAAGAAACTGTCTGACTGCTTTGCTAAATGCTCAGTCTCACTTTTGCTCTATGCAAGCCACTCTGCATCTTTCTGAAAGAAGAGCGTGTGGAACTGTATTTGTCCAATATTTCTTTTTTTTTTTTTTTTACCACGCCGCCTGACTGTCTTTTAACCGACTCCTTTTTATTCCTGTCAGGATCCCTGAAATAAAAGGTCTAATAAGGAAAAGGTGATTAAGTATCATTACAGTTTAGGTGCTCGTGTGAAAATCGTGAAATGCGAGTAAATTAGCAGAAATACTGTACTCGGGTTTAAAGTCTGAGCAGTGGCATTCATTATATGTGGCATTACACATCTGACAGTGTCTCAGAACGGAGTCCATTCATTCCCACGCAAGTGAAACTGCCGTTTGGAATCAGAATAGGCGCTCGCTCTCGCTCTCGCTCCATATCGATTCCCACATCTGTTATTTTTTTTTCCCCGTGCTTTTAGGAATGTCGTTTGAAGGATGTCTTCCTGAAATACCTGATGTTGTAAATGCAGGGGGGGAAGCGGTTGGGATTCATTAAAATTCGGCGTGCGGTTAATAAGCTGGGGCCATCGTGAATTGCCCACTTCGGAGGAGAAGTCTTCACTTTTCGGGGTCTCTGGAGCTCGAAACTCATTTTACAACTGATTAAAGAGCTGATGTGACTGGGCTTCCCTGCCTCTCACTCTCCCTCCCGAACTGCTCTTATTTAGCAGGGAAGAATGCAGTGAACTGCAGTCTACGTACCAGTTAATGAACCCTTTCTAATGACAACTGGCATACCTTGTAATGTCAGTTAATTTTTTTTTTTTTTTTTGTACCTTTTTCCCCTCCGTGCAGAAATGAAGTCTTAATTTGTAAAGTGCCTGGCCAGGGCTTTGAATCATGCAAACACGTCTTAATTATGTCATCTAAAATAATTGTGGTTGAGAACAGATAAGGTTATTAATAGAGTGCTATTATTCAGAATTTTAATTTGTCAGATGAACAATCCTTTCAACCGAACCACTAACACAAACACATGCACTCTCTGCAGTGGAGAGCACATGCTGCAGTAGAAGCAAACACACTTCTATCTATCATTGAATGACCTTCTCCTTTTGTTTCTCTGTTCCGTTTGGCTCTTATTGCGTATGCGCCAGTGCGGACATCTTTAAAACCTTATCCTTTACACCAAATCGACAGCCTCGGCCCTAACGACTCTCCGTCTTCATTGTAACCTTTGAAAGCGTCGCGAGAGGAGGCTGAAATATTAGAACCCCCCCGTCCATAAATTTGGACCGAGGACCGTTTCCGAGCGAAGCGGCTGACTGTAACGTTGACACGTGCACGTAAGAGCGGATGATTTGGTGTTTTGCGTTGCGCGTCCGCTTGGCTTTGTGATGCGTGCATTTTTTTTATTTTTTTTTTCCCCCGTGTCAGTTTTCACCGAGACAAAAAGGGACTATTCCAAAATTAAATGGGGCTCCTGGGTTCCGGTCCCATGAAAGTAAATGCTATTTGGCAAGTGGTCGTGTAACGCCATCCACAGTAAAACAGACACTAAATCTGTGAGTTAAGCTGGGTCTGAGTAATTTGAAGAATTTGTCTTTTCCGGGTAACTCAGTGATTCTTTTCCTTTCCGGTAATTAAATTGGTGTTGAGCATCCCCAGCTCAACCTCATTAGCAACACTTGCTGATGCAAACAATTATAAACAAAGAAAGTATTTCAAATCAGCTGCCAAATTGCTAATTGTTTTCATTTTGGTTCACATTTCCATGTATTAATTTTCTTTTGAAATGACTTGTAAACTCTCTCCGATCAATTAGCATTTTACACATTTGTATCCCATACCTCCTCCTTCACTTACTCCTTGCCCTTGGTGCCCAGAAGTGTTTATCTCACTATAGTCTTATTGTACAACATGAAACAGTGTAAATGAAACGCTGCATTATTAAAATTAAATTTACATTGTCATTTATATTGACGGCCTGAGAACCTCTCTTGCCTCCTGGTCCTCCAAGAGATTGTGGGGTTCCAGCAATGGCTGTAAGTGACCTTCAATAATGCTAACATAATGGAGTAAAAAATACATTTTTATTGAATGGAAATTTTGGTAAGCCAGCAGAAAGTACATTGTTAAAATCTATGTTTTCCCCCCTTCTCAAAATGTTCCTCTAATAGCAGTCAGTGAACTACAAGTTACACCATGTATACTCTTGTTTTTTTCCAGAAGTGAAGAAATGCCTGTTGCTTATTAAAAAAGTACCGAGGCCTCTTAAATATAGGAAATTGTACATGGCATTATCCTATATTACGGGAGTCTATGACAGCAAAAGCAGCCTTTTGTGCAAAATATTATTTTATGATTCTACTATTTTACGAGTGAATATTTAAGCTTTAAGCTAAATGAATGTTGAAATGCTTAATGCTTTTATGAACTTAAAAACAGCTATTTCTTCAAGAAATGCTAGTTGCTTTGAATTTTTAATTTTATGTTTTCATCGGAAACATGTTCACACCGCTCACCATATTGGATGTTCCTGGTGCCAAAAATATTTAAAACTTTTCTACACCATGTCGCTCTACTTTGCAAGCTTGGCTTCTGGGCTCCGCATCTTACTGCAAGCACCTCTCCCTAGACGGCTGTGAGTTTTATTTGATGCTGCTCTCAGTACTGTACATACTGAACTGAATATCCCGCCTAACATCTCCAAGAACGCAATTTAAACATGGATGATTTGAAACCGTTTAAAAAAAAAAACCGCTGTGTACTGATGCGGCTAGATATTCAGAAATGAAACTCTCCATCCAGCTGCTAAATATTCAGAAACAAATCTCTCCTTCCAGCAGCTACTTAGAACCTGGGACAAGTGGTATTTCTCTCTGTAGCAACAGGAGGAAAGTCTCTTGCCGCATGCATAGTTCCCTGCTGTGCAAAATGGTCTAGTAGCATATTCTAAATGCAAAAAAAAAAAAAAACAAACACAACAAGGACTTCGCACCCACACACAAATGACGTATGCCGTTATTTACAAAAATTATTGACACCCTTGATAACGATGCGCCTTCTTATAAGAACAAATAGTGTCACTTTTTATATAAAGCCACCATTAAGATAATGAGCCTTCTCACCGCTTAGTAGTATCATCTACATCAGAAGTACGTACTGCCTCTCTGTAAACTCAGACACAATACTCAAAGTAAGACAAAAGTACACTCATGAACTGTTGTAAGCATGACGATTGTGACATCCATGCAGCATAGAGTGAAGGTGTTAAAGAGGAAAAATAAAACTGTGATATACAAAACGTTGTCAACCGTTAAATGCAATGATGTGTACACCGGATGACATTAAAATGAGCGAACCGTCATCTGTGACCGGTATTCATTAGTTTCATGTCCCAGAAATCCTCATACTCAAAGATAAAAGAAACTTAGAGGATTTGCCCACCCTCACCCACCCCCCCCCCCCCCCCCTTTCAGTTTTTGATCTATGTGAAATGTGTATTTGAAAGATATTAATGCGACTCGGGTCGTCCTCTGTAAACAATGCTGTTTTCTCGTTAAGTTTATTAATGATAGCCCAAAATGAGGGGTGCTTTATTTAACGGTGGCTTCCCGCGGCGCGCTCCGGTTGGCTTGAGTGATGGCTCGAACGGCAGACAGTTTATTTTTATTGCTGGAAAGCAGAGGATGACCCAAAAACGCTCGCGCCGCCGATATCACTGGTGCGAATGTGCTAACATGGCCCTCACGACCTGACGCTCTAAACTTTCATCTGAACCTGCTGGCGTATGGAGTGCTACTCCTGCCGTGGTTATAATTGGGCGTCATGGTGGTAATGGTGTCATAATTAAAAGCAAGGCTTTTAGGAAAGGACACGGTTAGATTTAGACTCCACTGGGAGGGAAAAAAAATATGATGAAGTCTGGCTCTTAAATCTCTGTTTTTCAGTGTCTGTGTTGTTTATGACAGTGGAATGAATGTCTTTTTTTTCCCCGTCAGCACAGCTCTGCAAACATTGTGTAAGTTTTCGAGTTTTTGCCGTAAATCAGCCTCCCCTGGCACGTTCCCCCGTCTCTGGTGCTTAATGTCATGGCTGCCCAAGCTGCTAAGATCAGAGACTGAACTCAATTATTAGCAGTCATTGCTGTCAACAAGCGACGTTGCTTATGAGTTTTTTTTTTTCTTCTTTTTTTTTTTTCCACACCCTGGAAGAATGATGAGTGCTTTATCATTGTGATACATCTTTGTGTGTCTAATCTATCCATCTACAGCCTGGGTTCGCCTAGGCCTCTGCTCCCCCCCCCCCCCGCCGTGTTTGTGTGGTGGCAGTTTGAGTAACCACAGTACTGTCACCCTGCGGCTGACATTTTACCCCCAGCCCCCTCTAGCCCCCCCCCCCCCCCCCCCCCAGATTCAGACACTTCATTAGGGGGCAGATAAATCCCTGGCAGGGGAGAGTGCTCCGGCAACCCCCCAATGACATCATTCCGTACCCTCGGCTTTGTCCGGGGTCCTTTGGGTTGATTTGTGGGCGTGCGCGCGTGTAAAGCCCTCTGAGGGGACCGATCGCCCCCAAAAAAAGGAAAGAAAAGAGAAAAAAAAAAGGAAAGAAAGCGAGGGCAGCCACGAGGCGGTGATTGAGGGAGTCCCTGGCGCTGCCATCATGTCAGTCGGTCCTCACAACCTACGTGTGTTTTCAGGACCATTGCGCCTGACGTCGTTTCCCAACGAGGGCAGTGAACCGCGGCTCGCGCCGCACCTGCTTTTGCCGACGGCAGTTTTGCGCTCGGCTTGTAACCGGACGGCGGGGATACCTCAAAGACAAGCCGTTTCCTTCTGACCAGTGTCACGAGAGTCAAGTCAAAGGAAGCTCAGAGGCTCTTGAACTTAGTCGCCGACTGGTTTCACTTTAGACCACTGAAACTCGTCAGTATTTCAGCCTTCTCTTGTGAAGGATGACCTAAATCAGATCACTCCGAATTGCTGGTGTTACTGAGTCGTTCTGTGCTTCAAGGAGACCACTGTGTCCCCATCTTTTTCCCCATCTATAAATTTAAACTGCTCTGTGTTTGGTTGTGTGACCACTTCAAACAAACGGGCCGATTTGAGAACCAGCTCCGCGCAGTGCGGTGCAAGATGGAAAGTCCGTACGCAATTGGTAGAGACTAAGAAGGGATGAAAAACACCTGAAGTCCTCAGAGGAAAAGGGTGAAAAAGAGAAACATTTTAGAGGTGTGCAGGCGTTGGGGAGTCCCTCGGCTAAGTTTCCATTAGCCTCCCTCTTAACCCTTGGTCCTCTTCACGGAGCATGGGTACACAGTCCGCCTGTCCCCGCATCCTAAAACAAGCTTTTAGGAGAGCGCTATTCCTCCGCGTGCCGCCATCGTCCACGCCGCGCCGCGCCGCTCCCCAGCCGGTCCCCCGAAGACGCCGGGAGATCTTTTGAAGTTCTCACTTGAAAGGGCCGACCTCGATGGCGGCCGAGAAAAGGATCCCGAGGCCTTCTGTAAATACTGATTACCGGCAGGTTAATGAAGCGGCGAACCCACTGGCTCCCGTCCCAGAGAAGTGAAGGCGGGAGGGCTAGCCGCGTCGCTCGCAAAACGAACAAATCCGCAGCGGCGGAATCTGCCGCGTTTAACCCCCCTGTGATGTCCAGGTGAATTTCTGCCGCGGCAGGTAGCGGGTAGCCGCCGTTTGTTTCCCTGTGATAAATGACCGACCATAATACCGGTGAATTATCAAGAGGGTTGCGGTGAGACTCGTAACACCAAAACCCAAACGACGCTCAGAATGGAATTAGGTTACATTCATTATGCTCATTCACAGTTGTGCAAAATTCTGATTGGTTGATTGTCTGCTGAGTCTGCCCCATTTTTATTTTTGCATTTACCTCAGTGGGGCTCCTAATTCGATGGCACTCTGCTGCATGTAATCCGCAGGCATTATCAGGGTTGCTGCTCGGTCCTCCCTGGCTCTCCACGGTTAAAATAAGCTTGCTCGGGAAGTCCTGAGAGGGCGATTCTGCTGCATTATTGTTGTTTGGGCCATAGTAATAAGGGGGGAAACGGGGCCGACGCTGCCCATGCTTAAAGGCAGGGGATGTTACAGCTCTCTAGGTAGCGCAAGCTAAGGCATGCGGTTCCAGCTATGTCCACGCTACTGCTTCCAGGGGTTGGTTGTTTGATTTTCATGTTTCTCTCTGCCCCCCCCCCTCCCTCCTCCACCCCATCCCCACCCTCTCCCCTCCACAGTGTCAGCTCAGATCCTGAAGGCCAGCCTGGACACGATGGAGCGGCAGATCCAGAGGCTGGAAACCGACATCCAGAACTTTCCCAAGACCGACGACAAGCAAGATAAGTTTGTGGAAAAGATGTCCATATCCTTTCTGTGGTTTGAGGTGTTTTAGGATGGGCGCTCTGATTGCTGGCGGCATTAGAGTGGACGACGGTCGAGGCGTCACCTTTGGCCTGCAGGGTGCGTTAAGGACACTGTGTTCTTCAGGTCCCATGTAAGAACATGAGATGTTTTTTTTTTAGAAAAAGAAGCAATCCAGCCCATTTTGGCTCATGGTTTTGCTGTTTAAAGACTTTCCAGGACTGGGCAGGCCTGGTCTTGGACACATACATGCATTCATATTACCCTTCCCTGTGGCAAGCACTCATGCTTTTACTACGTGACCTGACAAGTTGTTTCCTGTTTTTGCAAAAGTGTGTGGGGGGGAAAAAAGCCAAAAAAAAGCTAAACTTTTGTTAGCTTCTCTTTACTCTGTTCCGGCATTTTCTACCTGAGGGCTTCAAAGGGGTTCACCCCCCCACAGACTCTCCACAGAACTCTCTCCCCCAACCCCACCACAAACCTTCCTTTAGTTTCTCTCTATCTCTCTCTCGTTCTCACACATTCACTTACTCTCCCTCTCTCTGTCACTCATTCTCTCTTTCTCTTTCATTCTTACTCATTCACTCTTTCTTGCTCTCACTTCCACTCGCTCAGTCACTCATTCTCTCTCTTACTCACTCACTCATTCACCTCCCATCGCTCTCTCTGTCTCTTCCTTAAACTCACTGAGAATTTCAAGACAGTTGCTGATGCCATACATTTCACATATTGTAGGGTTTTTTTTATTTTTGTTTTGTTTTCTTCCTTGTTACAGATATACCCTGTCATCAGTGCTCATCTAGACAAAAAGCAGGCTTAACATTCACACCCATGAACGCTGATGTATGCTTAGCCCGAGTGATTATGGCATTTTTATTCAAAGTAACAGCTGGAATGCTTACTTTTCTGTCTTTCCTGCAATGAGCTCGTGGGGTTATTAACTGCAAGTCAGAATCATTAATTGCGCTAAGTCTTCTGTGCTAATTTATTGAGTAATGATACATTCCACGTGTTCATTTGTCGCACTTCTGACAGTGTTCAGCTCTTTCTGTCTGCCTTTCCTCATCTCCTTCCAGTGGAAAGGGCTTGTCCAGCGATTTAGGCGACGCTAAAGGTGATAGCCTACCATCTTATTAGCATTCTGGAGTGAGTCAGGGAGAAATTTCTTTAAATTAAATTTGGAAATTAACAGAAAGGAAGAACAGAATAAAAAGGAAGTTTCTGAGGGTGGTTTCAGGGTAAGGAAAGACTGAGGCGGAGGAGGACACCGGCGATCCTAATGCGGGTATTGATTGGGCCGCTCCGTGGAGAATGTGAACTTGAGTGAGAGGAAATGGAGAAGTGCAGATACACTGCGGTAGCGCCTCTCCCCCACCCGGCGGGACCCCTCCCCAGAGAACCGTAAAAGCTGCCTGCCCTTAGCCGGAAGCGCACTGGAGCCTCCTGCCTCCCCCAAGCTGTCACTAGAGAGAGAGAGGGAGGGAGGGAGAGAGAAAAAGAGAAAGGGAAGGAGATGGAAAGATGGACACATAGAGAAATAGTGACAGAGATGGACGGAGCAATAGTTTACATTCTTTCTTGTATATTTTGCTTTAACAATACTTTCTCATTTGTATTTCATGCTTGTAATGCATTTTGAGATGCTGTGAATTGACAAGAAGGGACACACATTTCACATTTACACACACGCGCACACACACACACACACACACACACACACAGTGACAGAGCATCAGGCTTATTATTCATGTGTTCACGTTCAAATGTACTGCCCTAAATTCATTTACAATACTTACAAACGTATTTCCCGCAAATAAAGCATTTTTAAATTAAATTAGAATTTGAGAGTCGCAGACCAAGAAAGACAGAGGTATGTGGCCATCCATACTGAGCAGTGTGACCACTTTGTCCTTCAGTTCAGAGATTCACCTTTGGCGGTATTTTTAATGCTTTCAAAAAGGAGACAGAGATAGAAGCAATGAGTAGCGGCTGCACCTCCCCCCCCCCCCCCCCCCCCCCCCCCCCCCCCAAAAAAAAAGTATTAGCGTGTGTGCCGTGATGGTGGTAACTGACAGTCATTGTCCTCTCTTAGGGACAGAGCAGCCATTCTTCCTGACCCAGAGGAATCCAAAAATACATTTGATGTTAGCTTTGTGGTGTGCTGGATCAATGGGAGAAACACACTCAGTACAGCTAGCGGTGTAGTGTGATTAAAACATGGGATAGAGAGACAGACGGGCATACAGGGTCACTGTCTCTCACCACACACTTACCCAGCCCCCGGTGGGCCACACTGACCTGTGCTTGACCCCCTGGGGATCACTAACAGACTTCTGACAGCACTTGCCAGAAATCAAAATGGCGGTTTGAGAAGAATCTGTTATCGGGTGACATACTAATATGCTAAGAGCCACCTTCAGCATCGCCAGATAAATATTGTTGCTTTGCCTGTCGACATCACTCAAAACACTCTCTTCCAGGTGCGCTGGCTTCAAGCAGCTCCATATTTTCTATATCTTTAAGATCTTGGCGAGAGAAAAGCATGTAATTTAATTCTCCTCGTAAGCTCACTCTCTATTCATCTCGTTGTTTTTTTTTCCCCCCCTCAACCTTCAGGGGAGAAAGCATGAACAATAGTGGTGTGAAAAGGATTTCATATGCAGAACATTTAGTTTTCTACGTTTTTTCTTTTTTTTTTCTTTTTTTTGAAGCAGCCAACTCATCAGATTTACTGCTTTGCCCATAAGGTACTGTGTCAGTGGGAACCTGAGAAAGTTATATTCACAGTGTGAGATAAAGCGATGGAAACCAGAAGAACAGAACTGATTTGTCACAGGTTTTGGTTTGAATCGGGTTTTTCGCTCTTGGCTCATCAGATATATCCGTGTCACACTTCACAGGATTTGTCTAAATGACAGCCCTGGAATATTGCATTACCGGCGTGTTGCTTGCTATTTTTCTCGTCTGGTCCTTCGACTACACGTCTTAGACGAAGACCTTGTCGGCATCAGAACGCGGAGTTGGAAGGCTTGGCTTTGTCGTATCAATTATTTTATTTATAGAAGACGCAGAGGCTAGGAATTCCGGAGAGATAGAGATGCGCTCTCAGAGGCAGCTGTGGACGGGAGGTGAATGGAGAAAAGTATGCCTTCACAAAAAAAAAAAAAAAAAAACACACACACACACACACAGCACAAATTGAAGTAACACATTTGATGGTCCCTCATCCCTGCAAAAGGTAAAGTAGCACAGCTCACCGTGGAGTTCCGAGATACAATCAACATGCTCCACCGGGATCTTAAAAAAAGGGCTTTCCAATAAAGCACATATCAGATTGTGCGGAAACCAGTTCGGTAAATCTGTACATGTCGTCCATGGCGATTTTTTTTTTTTTCTTCCATGGCACTGGTTTTTACCTGTCACTTTACTCATCACCTGTCTGGCTTGTTTAATGAAAATGACTCTTTTTTTTATTTATCCGTTTACCCGCCGTGTGGCCGGTGGCCTGAGCGGTTCGATCAAAACATCTGGGCCAGGAGGCATTGACCGACGAGCGAGAGGCGATACTTATGCGCCCCGATTACGGCGTCTGTAAGCACACGGAGGCCTTGGCGCGTTTGTTATGGCTCCTTATCGCCGCGCGCTGAGTTCCGTAACCGATGGGTTCCGTAGGGCCCCCCCGTCCTCTCCCTCACCACACCGAAGCGGTCCAGCCGAAAGCCTTTCGCTCCCGGAGCATGTATTGATATTTTTTTTTTTTTTTCTCCTTCTTCTATCCATTACTGTAATGTATGCAAATGACTGAGTGGGGTGTTTGTTCAGCAGTTTAGTGATTTCTTCCTATCAGAAGTAATGGGACGCCACAGAGGCTTTTAAATGACGTACGGGCCGCCAGAGACCTTTAACTCATGACGGGGTGGTGGGGGGGGGGGTTAGTAATGCCTCCAAAGATCTATGGATGGGGGAGATTAAGTGCTTCGACCCCTCGGGGGCCAGGTCCTCAGGGGGCCGGTTCTTACAGGGTGCTTAATGGGGGTGCGGGAGGGGTCAGGGTGGCACGGGGTAGGCCGAACCGGGCCCTGATGGATCAGGGCGCTTGTCCAATAGATCTTCCCGTGTTGCGCTCAGCGGCATAACTCATCCCTTTGATATTTGCCGTAACCTTTCTGGTCCCCTGGGCCCGTTGGGCGGGGAGCGGCGTTCCCATTCTTTAAAGGGCCGGACACGCGGAGATGAGCACGCTGCGCGCGGCACGTTTTTAGCAAGGGGCTTCGACGGTTTTATGATTATTAAAAATGATTTCGTGGTGATCTGCATGCCTTCCGTATAGCTCATTGAGGGGCCAACAAGTGATCACACCTTTTAACAATTAAGTTACGCATTGCGGAATTTTGTGGTGCATCACTTACATTTATGCAATGGTAAGCCATGATTTCATCGTTATTATTTATAGTTTATCGTAAGTTTTCTTCAAATAAGTTCTGCACACCCACTGAGCTGTTGGAAACCGTGAAGCAACAGGGGAACTTGGTGGAAATATGATTCTGCTAAGGTCATTCTGTGTTTGTCATGGTGTTGGGGAAAAAATGAAAAAAAAAAAAAAAAAAAAAAAAAGTGTACCAATGCAGAAAAAAGTTTGTAGAGAGCCGTCAGGGCCACAAGTCTCCAACACGGTAACTCTTCAGTTGTGCCCTGGAGCTGGGCCCAGCCAGGGCAGCCCTGCATAAACCCGCGCTATTACAAGGTCCATCAGCCCAGGCATCCATCAGCTTGCGAGGGGCGTCCGCTGCGGAAGAGTACCGATCACGCGCGCTGGAATATTCCCGGACTGACACCTCCCCGCCGATAGGAGTAATGCACAGACCCTCCTGGTTTTCTTATTTGAATTACCACTAATGAAAGTTCGGGGCCCTCTATCGCTGCGAGGCAAGGAGCCTTCCCAAGAGCAACAAGACTTATAGAGAGCCGCGAGTCCAAGGAGAAAGAGCCCGCCGTAAATCCACGCATCGAGCTCACGGCTGACTTTTATTAAAGGTTCTGCTTGTAGTTTCTTTTTCTTCCATTTATATTACAGTAATAAAGCAAACGAGGGCAAAGTGAACAGATATGTAGGTTTTTTGGAGACCCGCGCGTACACATAAATCCTCCCGCCCATTAGCGCGAAGCCGAGAGGAACGAATAGGGCGTCTGGCTCGGCGCGTCTGGCTCGACGGCCAATCCAGGGCGCCCCGCGTTTAGAGTGGGAGGAGCCTGCGGCGCTCGACACCGCGTGCGTTCACCGGCGGCTCCAATGGCGGCCCAGACGCGTCGTCTCCACCGGCGGCCCCTCCGCCCCGCCGTTTTCGGTTTCGTCCGCGCCCGGCTTTTAAAGATGTCAGGAGCCTCGGGAACCAAGCGGGATCGTGCGGGGAGGTTTACGACCGTTAGCGAAATTCAGTCGCCGCCGCCGCCGCCGCGCGCGAAGGCTTCGCCGTTCCGGCGAGACGCGCCCGGCCGCCCGGGACTCGCGAGTTCCTCCCGCCGCTTCGCTGAGTTCCCAAAACAGTGAAATCTGGAGTTGGCGGACTCGTAATGTGCGAGGGAGGATGAATGCCGCTGCATTCTTTGGCTCGGTACCTGACCTGAATTGCTGAGCGCATTCAGCTGCATAAGTGGACAACTTGAAAAAGCAACGGGAGCCATTCCTTCGGACGAGCAAGGATGAGTTTTACAGAGAAAAGCGTCGCGTATTTCAGGTGCCGTGGCGCATCTCAGCCACTCGGGGAAACCTTGGGAGACCGTTCCCGCAGCAGGAAATCACGTCTGCCTTGGTCGAAGGCCTGCGACAGGCTCGTTTTCGCGCATGGGCTTTCAGTACAGCCCTCCTGGCTTTAATTTCTGATTGTTTTCTGGCATCGGGTTTGCATTAGTTAATGAATGTTGATTAGGTATTGGAGAACACTGATGCATACCAGGCACCCGAAGGCAGTCTCACACAGCCATGTAAATAATCAGTAATGTATATTTATATCATGGGCTTAGCTTGTCAGAATATTGCCATTTTAAGGAACAGTAGCCTTGTTCAGGAACAGTAGGCCAGGTCTATTTCACCATGTCTCTGGAGACATTATATTTTAATTACCTGTTTATTAACTATTTATTATTGGCACTGATCTCCATAAAGAGTGTCGGTAAAATAATTGTCATTAAAATAATTATAATCATGTCAGAAAGGGAAATAGCAGCCTAGCCATCTCTGAGTGCGATTGGGGGGGGGGGGGGGGGGGGGTTGTATTTGTTAAAACTTCTTGTCTTGTTCATTAGGAAATAGTTTCTGAAGTGCTGAGGTTTTTTTTTTCCCCGTTTTATGTAAATATGTTTATGCATTTCTACACATATGCTAATGATTAGCCTGTCCCAGATCTGTGGCTGTGCTTAGCTAGACGTAGGATCTGCATCTCAATGCCACTCCAAAGCCCATTAGCGAAGTCAATCAACTGAGCATTTTAGTTATGTGCCTGTGTGGTTTAATGTCCACTTATGATTAGAATGATATTTATCACATCACAGCCTATTGTCATAAGCAAACCGCTGTGTTGATTGTGAGTTTTTTTCCTGAGACTAATGAAAGCTTTGGGAGACTGATTTGATCAAACTGACATTTGTTTCAGAACGTGGGCATACTGAGCCCTTTTTTTATGTCCCACAAATGAGAATAATGATGGTACTTACAGAATATGTTTTATTTATCTTCTGTTGTTCCAAAGCTCAGGGCTCTAAACTGGTAAAAATAAAAATGTAAAAAACAACTAGCGTGTGTTAATGAACAATGAGAAATGCAGCACAGTTATGAACGTTAAAGTAGCATTGGATCTGTGCATTGTCCTCGGCATTTCTGTTTGTGTGTTCTGATTGGGTGTCTGTTTTTACGCGGTTCGGCTGATAGGCGCAGATTCCTGTCACTCTACAGGCAGTGTCCGTCCCCTTTTGTTCCAGATGGAAGAATCCTATTTTATTAAAGAGTGTCTGCGTCCTCTGGAGAGATCCGGAAGTTGTATTTAAATTTACCACGGTGCTGATTTTGCTGAGGAGGAGAAAAGAGCCAGTCCCTCCGGCTCTGCTCCAGAGCGCCGGACTGAGGCTCTCTTCATCATTTATTTGTTTGTGCGTTCGTTTGCGCGAGCCAGTGCTAACCGTACTAAATGAACATGTCAGTTCTCGCGACGCTTCGCGCTACCGCCACGTTACAGGAATTCGTTAGAGGTCCTGCAGATGGCGGTTCTGTGCACATCAGTGGCGTAGCTCCTTTGCGGTAGTAAAAACAACGTTTTGACGAAGAGGGGGGAAAAATCAATGCGGTCAGTAAACCTGTCCTCCTCTATCTCTGTGTCATCCGCAGATTGGCATCAAGGCTAATTTATACTTCGTTTATACTCCGATATCTTCAAAAAAAGTGTCGCGCAACAAAAGTGAAGGTATCGCACAACGTTTGGCATTTATGCTTCAGTGAAGGCCTGCAAGGAAGGATTCTAAGATGCCAAACACTTGACCAAAACAAAATTAAGAAGCGGACAAGAAAACAAACCAAAAAGCAACAGCATATCCACGGCAACAAATTTCGGCATTCACAACGCGCGGCAAAGTTGTCCAAAGCGTCGACGTAGTGTAAATTAGCTCTTAGCTTCTTGTTAAACCGCGTGAATGAGAGGCTCTCTCAAATTGATTTTCTTTCTCTGCGTGGGAATGCCTCGCCGCAGCCAGCAGAGCTTTGTTTTGCTGAAAACCGCAGGTGGACCCCAGGTGTCTGACTCATCAGAGAAGATGCTGTTTGACTAATTACACAGAGAGGTCCCCCCCCCCCCCCCCCTCCCCAGTCTGAGTCCCTCCCTCTCTGGGTGACACTGCGGTCAGTCATGTGTTGCTCTAAAGGTCTCCCATGCTGCTGTCAGCACTGGTGAGAGGGCATGTTCAACAGAGCAGAGTGAAATTATGTGTCACATTATTCAAAATGACTGCATTTTAAAGAAACTGTATGTATGTCTTTTATGGTTTTCCTTTTATAGACGTGCAACCCATTTACAAAACATTTAAACAAATTTTTTTTTTCAGTATCTCATTTGGGACACCCCTCTCTGCTACGGTCCCAGCAAGCCTCTGCTGAACCACATTCATGACTGTGGGACTTGTTCCAGTTTCCTGCCACATCCAGGCTGAGCTCCCTTCTTCCATAACCCAGATAGCCATTTGTGGTTTTGCACTCCATCCCGTTATATACGTATGTGGGCTTTATATCTAATGATAGCACTGATGCTGGCACCTTTCTTGTTGGTGGCAGACTTTTTTTTTAAATCAATCAATCAGTCAATCAATCAAACTTTATTTATAAAGCACATTTCCGACAGCAGGTGCAACTCAATGTGCTGTACATAAAAAGACAGAAACAAACAGGGTGATTGAAGGATATAAGAAAAAACAACTTCAAATGTTTGAAGTTGTTGGCCCCTTTTTTGATTACATTTAGGATCTCCTATCTAATTGTCATATCTGGCCAGTTGACCTGTATGGTTTAATTATGCTAAGCTTTGTATACTCACGTGATTTACCTGCACAGGTGTACGCAATGTCTTGTGATAAAGAGTGTGTGCCTAAGTTCCCTTTTCTTTTTTCGGTGGAACTTTGACTGCGTAAGAACTGACGTAAGTCTTTGAAAGCAAGGTTAGCTTATTTTGTATGTGCACTTTGCACTTGTGTGCTTTTTAGTTTCTCACATTATGCTTGAATAAAAATAAATAAATATTCCAACTCGGCCTTATCCCCTTTTCCAATGGATTTTTCCTGAATTTACTGGGATGCAAGTTTTTTTCTTTTGCATATCTAAACTCGATTACCCAGAAGCACCGGCTGTGTGTGCTCTCGGCTGCATTCCCAGAAGGCCTGGGCTTAAACCTGGTTAATAGACATACCCGGGTCCTCCTCATTTGCCACGGGCTCCTGGGTCCAGGCAAAGCTTCTCGGCACTTGTTGCTGAATGCTAATCCCTCCTCAGACACGGCTTCGCTCGTCTGGATCTTAAGACTGCTCCGCAGGCGTCATGCGCCTTGATTTCACTTTCGGTTTCAGACTTAATGAAAATCCCCGTTCTTTATGCTGAATGGCGGTATTGTCAGCGAGTTATTCCATCTATCAAATATTAATAAAGAGAACAGAAAGTATTATTATTATTATTCAATCTATCAATCAATCAAACTTTATTTACATGGCACTTTTCGTACAATCGAATGCAATACAAAGTGCTTCCCATTGCACAACTTGAGATAAACCCAAACGAAATACAGCATAGAAAGGCACAGTAGAAAGCATGTCAGAACTGAAGCAAGAAGCACTAGAGATTCAACGGGGGAGACTTGTTACTATTTATTTGTTTATTTATTGTTCCAGAATGTTATGTGTAAATACAAAAACAAGAGCACGCTCAACGTGGACTCGTGATGTACCGCAGGGAAGACTAGCGGCCTTCGTTCCTCTGCAGAATTCACAGATTATCGTGCTGTACTGCAGATAAGCACTGTGGGGCTAGGCCGAAAGGCTCGGGGGGGGAGGGTGAGGGGGGGGGGGCGGGGGAAGACGTTGTTGATGAGAAGGCCCTGGCATCATTAAAGGGTTGCCGTAGCGCCAGATGAAAGGCAGTCTAAAATGTAAATCAAATTAATGCCCCAAACATTTCCCCACATATCGTAACGTTCCCTTCCTCCCTTCCCCCCCCCCCCCCCCCCCCCCCCCCGCTGGCTCGGTCTCGGGGAATCGGCTCGCTGGTGCGCCACGCTGGGCCGCGGCGGTTTGGCGGGCTCTTTCCAGCCTGCCGATCCCTCCTCCTCTGACAGGCAGCGTCTGCGAGCGGCTCGGAGCCGTCTCTCATTCTGCCTCCTCGTATACGCGCACAGCCGTCCCCATTAGCGGGATTTATCGACTGCGTTTGCCTGCTTTAGACCAATTAGGATGTTCATTATGCAAATAAAGTGTACTAATTATCTCTGAGTTACAAATTGATTGCGAGATATATTGTCTGCTTTTCGTCTTTACTTCCCGGGAAATGTTTTTTTTTTTTTTTTTTTCCTTTCTCTTTCCCACGAACGCCCTACCCCCCCCCCCCCCCCCCCAAACCGCGGCGGATCGCGGGGCGCACCGAGTCGAGCCGCCGGAGTTGTGCCGGATACGTCTGGGCATCGGGGGACTCGCGGGCACTTCGAGACGGGCGAGGCGCCGTCGTTCCAAGAGCCCCGGCCTTAAAACGAACTCCTGACAGCCCGGCTACGCTAACGGCTAACGTCCCGTGTTAGTCAACAGGGGGCCGTCCATTAGTTGCCTAAATTAGCCTCATCAGTCACGCGAGGGGGACGCTTTTCGGGGAGCGGCGAGAGACCCTGTCAGGGTGACGCTCGGCGGGGGAACGGATTTTGACGTGCGGTTCGAGGACGGAGAGCCGCCGTTGGGGATCGAGCGAGCTCTTCCTCGGGCACACGCTGAACTCTGGTATTTTTACCGCGTGTATTTTTCTTACCGAACGGGTAATGCAGTGAAATCGTATATCTCCCTGAAGGCTCGAGCAGCATGGTAAAAAAAAAAAGGTTTTTTAAACTATGTTTTAAATAAATAAATTACTCTTCATTTGAATTTTAGTGAGATCTCTGAAGCTTTGGCTTAAAGGCAAATAAAATATTTCAGACCATGATCTGGGGTAATGGTTAGGATGTCTGTCGTGGCCTTAAACTGTGTGTGGGTAACATGGAGTATAATGTCCAAACTAAGCAAGGTGTGTGTGTGTGTGTGTTGTGTGGGGGGGGGGGGGGTTGTGTGGGGGGGGGGGCATTAGCCTTTTCTCCAACCTTGTAAATTTACCGTGCGATAATTGAGTGCCCCGTCGATAGTTCAGATCAATGAGCCGCTCCCGAACCTCATTTCGCCCTATCGGTTTAGACCTTACAGTAACCGCCTCTGCTCAGATCGGGAGCGTGTACACTAAATTAAGTTTAATGCGCGTGGAGCCGGCCTTCGAGCGTCGCCGCCGCCTTCGTTCAGGCGTCACGCTCCCTGTGCCGCCGCGGCTCGGCGCCGCGAATATCGCCGCGCGTCAAAACAAGGCCGCGGTCCTCCAGCCGATGTTTAATTGACGATTAAGGGTCAATTAGTGACGAGCGACCTTTTCGACGCCCGTCCGTGTGTCCGTGGAGGTCCCCTCTGCGGCGTGCTTTCATGCGCAGCAAAAAAAAAAAAAGAAGGGGTAGCCATTCGGGCTCGACCAGAGCAGCACCGCAAGCTGCCCTTGGCCTGCACACAGGCAAGCGGAAACCTTGTCATTTAAACAGGAAGACTGGAGCCGGAATGAGAACTGACCTTCAAAGGACTTTCCGCAAAAATGATTATCTGCAGTTGCTGTGGTTTCGCTTGCCAACTTTTGTGGAAAAGTCCGGAGTAAGAACAATAAATGCCAAGTAAGACGAAAGGTAATTTCTGGAATTGGGAACTAAAATGATTTGTGTTTCTACTTGAATTATAAATGGGTAAATGGACTAGAAATTGGAAAATGGACTGGTTAATGGTGACTAATGTAAGCAGGTGTGCTGTTGTTATTCTCTCTCCCTGTTACAGTGGAGAGTTTTTTCCTGTCAGTAGGACTTTAGAAAGGTCAAAGCGCGGTACTTCTGAAACACGTCTCTCCGTCTCTCTCTCTCTCTTTTCCTGGGGCGCATTTTAATTAGCCAGCAACAAGGCGGGCGGCGGGGGGGGGGGGGGGGGGGGGGGAACGGCGAGACCAGCGGTGACCGCTCTGCGTGAGGACCAGAGTGGTGTCAGGCCCCCGTCGCCGGGGGGGGGGGGGGGGGGGGGGGGGAGCAGACCAGGTGTGAAAACGCGTCGTGTCGCGTCCGAGCAGAGAGAGCACGTGCTGCTCTTTCCAGAACAAAGGACTGGCGGCGCACCCCGACCGCCGCGACCATGGCGACCGGCTGCGACATGTGACCGGCCGAGGGAGGGCGGGGTCATCTCATTCATTTCCCTCAGCTGGGTCTCAACATTAACTGGAAAAAAAAAGGGCTATCCTTCTGCTCGACAGCAGACCTGCGCGCTCTGTACCCCTGGGACCCCGGCAGATCCGCACGCATTTTTACACAAACCTTCCCTAGCACATAGAATCGTCCTGTATTTGCATACCATTAAGATTTAATTATTCAATTCGATGTATTAGGCCTAGAAAATGGTAATTCAATTTAGATGATTCCCTGTATGGCTCGATGTAGAAATTGTTAGCCTCTGGTTGCATCATGCTGCAGAAGCTGAGAGCTTGAGGGTTTTTTATTTTTTCTCCTTTTTTTTTTTTTTTTTTTTTTTTTTTTTTTTTTGCCCAGTACCACAATCGTTTTTGAACCTGATGCAAACCTCAAATGCTTACTTTGAAAAGGCTGGAGGAGTTGAAGTCGGGTGCATTTGACGAAAAATAAACCGTCTTCCCCCCCCCATTTTTTTCCTTCCTAGCCGCAGCCCTTTTTATCTGGGGCTGTAGCGAAGTCTTAAAAGGGGCAACGAGGGCATGGGGTAAGGGAGATAGCCAGGAGGCAGCGGCGAACACGGCCTTTCCAGCGGCCTGATTAAAACGATTGAGCAGATTTGGCTACGCCGCTAATCTCTGACGAGCGGACAGCGGGGGGGGGGGGTTCCCTACAGATCACAGGCGGGGTGTAGAAACGGGGGACCAGCGGTCGGGGGGGGGCGGAGAGGTGGATGGAGGCGCAGCCAGAGGAGCGAGGGCATTTTGACCGCGTGAGGAACGGACAGCCCGGTTCCCCACACACGTCCCCCCCGAAGATGTTAATTTGACCTTCTCCCTGAACGGGCTGGGCAGCCGCTGCCGCCGCCGCCGCCGCCGCTGCCGCTGTTGTTTCTCACCTGGAAACGAATCATCCATTACTGTCCGCGCGTGTTTCGATCTTAGCACTACCTAGACTATAATCATGTTAATTGTGTCCTCGGCTAAATGTGTTTTCTATAATCGGTCCTCGGGCCGGGCGTGGGGCGGGGGCGTGTGGGGTGGGGGGGGTAGGGGGGAGCGCTGGCGCGTGATTGGTGGGCAGCGGGGGGCTCGGGCCTTATCTCTCGGTGAGAGCGCCTCCATTACACCGCTGGTGTTTATCTGGCCGCAGGTCCCCTCTGGTAACCCAGCGCCAGGAAATCGCTGCTCTGCTCTTTCTGGGCGCCAGTCGCCCCCCTCCCCCCCCCTCTGATTTAATTAGGCAGCATGAACGTCACTAACAAGGAGCCATTTTACTTTTCTGAGGCTTGACAAACAGTGTGGGGCTAGCCATGCAAGGCTGATGTCCCTGTGATCTAAATACCCCCCCCCCCACGTCCCAGTCTGAAAGCCTTTTTCAACCGGCTGTTTTAATGCAGCAGTATCACAGAAACCCCACCTAACCCCCCCCCCCCCCCCCCCCCCCAACCACACCTGGGGGTAGCAGGATTACTCATTCAGACAACTGCTCTGAGTAAAATTCGGAACAGCTAGTTTTACTTCAGTCCATGTCTTTGGTGAGGGTTCTGGGTTTTACTCAGCGCCGTTACCCAGCTAACCCTGCTTCACGAAACAGGACCAATGTTGCTGTAATGTTTCCATTATGTTGCTGTTTAAGTTGCCGTTACGTTGCTGTAACGTTGCCGTTACGTTACGTTCTCCTCACTCCTGCAGCTTTGCACACGAGCGTCGTTCACACCCGCTCATAAACGCAATTCCACTCGATTTCCACTCTCCTCCAGCCTGGCCGCCTCTCCGCCCCTCTCGCACCGCGTCCCCGGCTGCGATGGCGCATTATTTCGGATGTGGGCTCGAGCGTTATTGAGATTAATTGTTCTTTTAATTAATGGGAAGGGCGCCCGGCTTGCTTACATCACTTTCCCTTGTTTATCAGATTGACTAATCTCTTTAATCCCATACGTGCTCTAAACCCTGTGATGGGGCCCCGCTCTGGCCCCAGGGGACCTCTGTATGTATCGATTATTCCCCGGACCTGACTGTCGAGTTAACAATTAACCTCCAAGTGTGCCCAATAATATATTAAAAACGTTCGCCGCCCGGCGCCTCTTTTAGCGTGAGCAGATTTTTAATCTTGATTAGATTTTCCCGTCTCTGCCAAAAAGTCGCGTCCGCGGCCTCCCTTAAAATTAGCGCCCGGGTTCCTCGTGATTAAACGGCGCTCTAAACGGGGCGCGGTAAATCGAAGGCGATCATTTATAATTCGCAAATGATGTTTGTTTTATTTTTTTATTTTTTTTTTTTTTTGTCCTGAGTTTTTCATTCTTTCGAGGAAAGCGTCTGCCAGGGCAGGCCTCAGCGGTCAATGAGACGTGGATTATGGATGTGGATAGGAGCTGGATTGTTCCTCAGCTCACTGTCCGTGTAAACGCTGTTGGAGGAGGCGCTGCTCTGGCCTTCCTTCACGAATCGCGCCGGCTGGTCTCTTCAGAACTTGCCTGGCTCTCGACATGCCACAAAATCGGCGTGTCGCCTGAACGAGGAGCGTCGAGGTGTCCCGCGCCCCGCGTAAGCATCTTTGGATTATCGCGTAGCGTTAACCCCCAGAAACCCGCCTCGTTTTGGGGATGGGCACGTGCTTCCAGCTCCACACGTCCCAGGTCCGCACGGACGCACGCGCAGGCGCCGCCTCGTTATCGCACTGTACCCCTCTCTCTCTCTCCCCCCCCCCCCAGCCGGGGCCCGTTCTCTCTCTCTCTCTCTCTCTCCTCCTGCTGCGGGCCCGTTCTCTCTCTCCCCCCCCCCCCCCCCAGCCTGTTCTCTCTCTCCTCTTCTCTCTCTCTCTCTCTCTCTCTCTCTCTCTCTCTCTCTCCCCCCAGGGGGGGCCCGTTCTCTCTCTCTCTCTCTCTCTCTCTCTCTCTCTCTCCTCTCTCTCTCTCTCTCTCTCTCTCTCTCTCTCCCAGAACGCCGCGGCTCTGGAGCGCTCTCTCCTCGGTCTCTTCCGCGTCACTTTTCCCATTTAGGCGGGAAATGACCCGCTTTACAGATTGGGAGGGTGGGGGGGGGGGGGGGTCTGTTTGATCCTTGTTTGTTCCGGGGCCTCTCCGGGCGTCCCGCAGCCCCGCTGCGTGGGGAGCAGGAGCAGCCGACGCCCGTGCGGCACCGAGGGGCTCCCCCCCGCTTCTCATTAGCGCTGTATTGGATAAATACGCCGCACGCCTGCGTCTCCCAGCAGCGGGGCTCACGCATCAGCTTCAAGCCGAGCGCCGCCATTTGTCCCGCCGTCCTGCGGCGCGGGGGCCAGGAAATCGTCGAGACGCGCGGGGGGTGTGTGTGTGTGTGTGTGTGTGTGCGTCTTTGTCTTTGTGTGTGTTTGTGTGTGAGTGTGTCTGTGAGTGTGTGTGTGCGTGTTTGTGTGTGTGTGTGTGTGTGTTTGTGTGTGAGTGTGTCTGTGAGTGTATGTGTGCGTGTTTGTGTGTGTGCCTTTGTGTGTGTGTTTGTGTGTGTGTCAGTGTTTATGTGTATGTGTGTGTGCGTGTTTGTGTGTGTATGTGAATGTTTGTGTGTGCGTTTGTGTGTGTGTACCTTTGGGTGTTTGTGTGTGTGTATGTTTGTGTGTATGTGTGTGTCTGTGTGTGTGCATGTACATGTGTATGTATTTGTGTTCCTGTGTGTAGGTGTGTGAGTTGCATGTTTTTGTTTGTGCATTTGTGTGCGTAATGTGTGTGTTTCTATGTACCGTATGTGTGTGTGGGTGGGTGTATGTATGCAAGCTTCTGTGTTTTTTGTGTGTGTGTGTGCTTATGTTTATACTCAAAAGCAGATTTGTCTGTTTTGCATTATTCTGTTGTTTGGGATGGAGAGTAGCAAGCTGATAATGAATAAGAAGAGCTGGGATTAGAGACTTGTTGATTTCCTGAGAGATACTATAATCCGTCAACAATATCTGGTTATCTTACGCAAGTAAACAATGTATCTGCTCCAATATCTTGGGTAGATATACAGCATATCTTTCTGTAAGCGTGTTTAATAGTGTTATCGTCAAGCAGACGCCTAGAAGCGAATGGTGATCAGACCCTAGAGTTCCTGTCACTCTTGATCATTTTCCCCAATCCTTCTGTGTGAAAGACTGCTTAATATTAACAAACCGTAAGATTTAAAAGAACGGGAAAATGATACCTTAAGCGACTGAATTTCTCGTTTGGATTGAAACGTTGCAGTGAGACATTGCGTTAGTTCACTGCTATGTCTTTTTCAAGCGTTCTCTGGGGCCTACCGAGCTCAATTAAAAATACATCGTATTCCAAATGGTATGTACACGAATTAAAATTACATTCAAATAAAAAGTAGAAAAAATTTCTAAAACGGATTTAAGAAGGGTCTTAGCTGGGGAGCTTTGCGGTGTGTACCACAACAAAGAACGGGGCGCTACGCGCGCGGGCTATTCACAGAGCATTATGCAACAGCGCGAGATCACAAGGGAACGCTTGTCAGGAGCTAATGAAAGTTAGATTCCCTTTTAAAGGTGACAGCCCAGAGATTTCTGTTAATACCCGTCTCTGTCTCTCCCTCCTTTTTTTTTTATGGATATAGACTTTTATCTCTGATTTTCTCATTCGGTTGGGCTAAGCTCTAAAGTGGATTGTTAACTCCTTCCCGGTCTGCTCTCGGAGTGTGAAATGTGTTCCCTGGGGAATCTCCGCCGCTTCTGTTGGTCCTTCCTTCATCACGACGTCGTCCTTAGTGTTTAATGCTCTTCATTTGAGTCCCGTAGCACCGCATACTGTACCATTAATTCTGTGTGTCTCCGCCCTTTCGGCTAAGGATAAAAAACGATATATGTAAATGTGCGTATGCATATGTATGCATACATGTGCATATGTATGCATACATGTGCATAAATTTTGTGTTTGTCAGCACAGCTCTGTGTGTGTGTGTGTGTGTATGTTTACTCACAAACACACATACAGTACACTGACTGTTCACGTGCAGTTTCCAGATGTTTTACTTGTATTCGCTATTCCTGAAGTGAAGTCTGTTGGATATGCTGCGATTTGGCTTTTTACAGTTTTACAGTTGCAACCGTAATTTGAATTGTAAGAGGGATAAAGCAGTGGAGTACACACGAAAGAGCAGGTCTGAATATCTCATTACTCCGCTTTACCCTGCTACATAATTTATTTGTCTTACTCAGGCCTTTTTCGTGGGCATCTGCTGAAATAATGCGGTTAAGTACCCCGCTCAAGGCTGCCTCACCTGTGATTTGAACCCGTAACTCCGTGATTATGGGTTTAGCTTCCCGCTCTGCCACGGTGCCAGTCAGACGTGAAGCAGGCCAGCAGACGGATTGCCCTCTTTGAGAGGAGATGGTTCAATTATATCGACTGGCGTGTGTGATCACATGGAGGGGGGGGGGGGGGGGGGGATCCATGCTTTCAGGGAAAAACTCACAACTTGACTTTTTTAAACATGTTCTCGTGAAGGGCACTGTACTCCCTTCTAGACCGGGAGCCTGCTGTTTGCCTTGGAAATGGACTCGCTGTTGTCCTTGTGTCTTAATATTTACACGAGATGTTTTGCAGCTATCGGCTCCGCGCTACATTGTTTGTCGCTGAGCACACGGACGTGCTTCCGATGTTCCTTTGCCTCGGTTTTATAAGAGCATAACAAGTTTGACTTGTCAGACTCCTGGGCAACTATGTAATGCAATTAGAAACCTGCATTCTGGGTTAATTAAAGGATTAATTAATTAAAAGTCAAACACATAAATCAAACGAATGTTACAGGAGGCAGGGAATCCCCTAGCAATCTCAGCTTAGCTCTGCCTCCTGGTTTTCCATTAAAAGGAATTTTGCGTGTAATATTCATTTAATGCGAGGCCAGGAACATGCCGTGGGAGGGGCCTGCCCGCCTGTTGCCCGAGAGCCTGCACTGTTGCTTTAAGCCGCGACCGGCTCGGCGCTATTTGAACCCGACGCCGCGCGATGCTTACTATGAAAACTATATGCAAAGGGCCCCTGGAAAGTCCCAGGTTATAAATATTTGATTTGGTTGTAATACCTATGTACTATTGTTCTTTTGATGTTTGCTTTTTCATCTAAACAGAATTTTGCCTAATTGCTCTCGGAGGAGGGCGTGCTTGAATCACATTAGTCCTGTGATCCGCTGTCTCCTGTGCTCCGACTTAATCAGGCCGGGGATGCTGCCTCATAATCACTCCAGTGCTGTGATTGGGATTGGCTGGAGCGCGGCGCGGATATCGGGGTAATTAAACTGTAAGTTGAGAACGCGCTGCGTAAACAGCCCCCTCTTTCCCGCGCGTTTCGCCCCGTCGTAAATAACGTCGACGCCGAGCTCTCCCTGTTTTTTTTTTTTTTTTTTCTTGGGGGAGCTGGGCTTTAGGTTTATTTTTTTTCCCGGCTTTTTGCCGGGAAGCTCGGGGGGGGGGGGGGGGGGGGAGGATGTGGCGGTCCAGCGCTCTGGGGATGCGCAGACAGCCGCCGGGCCGCGTCTTATCTGCTTCCTCCCTCTGGAACCGCGCCCTGCGCCGCGGCGCGGGATTAGCTCGGCACCGCCACGCCGCCGTCGAAATTCCGCCCGCAAGAAAACAGGAAATCAAATTGTCATGTAAACCGCCTGTTATCCTGTTATACCATCAAATGAGGGAGAGAAGGTGTGCGGCAGACCGGGGGGGGGGGGGGGAAGCTAGCCGCCGCTTCGCCTCGCCTCACCTGCGGTGCGGCTCAGCCTCGTGGATAAACACTGACCAGGAAGTGGAAGCGGACGAGCAATTAAAGCTCGCTTTCCCCCATCTTGTTTCATTATGAGAGAGCGCGAGCCTTCTCCCGGCATAAATCCGAGCAGCTCCTAACATTTAGCCCAGAGCCGTCCAGTTTCATTAGACGATGCGATACAGCTGTTCAGGCCAAGACAAATACTTTTCAAACCCATTCAAACGGACCTGTGTGGGGGGGGGGGGGGGTTTCTCTCTCCTGATTTCTGGTTTCTGAGAAGAACGGTTTTTATTTAAAATGCCCTCCCGCCCGGGCAGCTCCGTGCCCGGTGTTGCTGGCTTTAGTCCTCGTCTGGCCCGCTGCACGTAGTTCAGCGCTCACAGTGTTGTTCTCGTGTCCTTTATCAAACAAGTACCCAGTGAGCCTTAATAATGATCCAAAAGCAAAGGACCCTCGATTAACAATAGGTGCCATTGTGTAGCATTGCATTTAAAATTAATTTTTGTTACGTGGGCTTAACAATATATATTTTTTAAAAACACGGTAGGAGGTAAGAGAGTCTGTTTTTGGGGGATTTTTTAAAAAAGCCTGTCATTGTGTGGATGCGCGCGAGCGAAGAATGGCGGGCGTGCGGGGCGGGTGTGAGTCACGGCGTTTGGAGAGGCCGAGCGGGGTGGCCTTTCTACCTCCCCCTCCGGTGCTCCGGACGGCAGCGGAGGATAAAAGCCCAGAAATGGTAATTAAGGAAGTGAGTGGGCTAATGGCGGCCTCGCCGCTGAATGGCGGCGGCTGATGCTAATGAAGAGCCGCGGCGCGGGCGCCAGATCCGTCATCGGCCCCAGTGAATGTCACCAGGAGCGCAAAATGGCAATCGCAAAATGGAAGTGGGGAAACGATTCGAACGAGCTCTTTTTGTCATTCCTCCCCCCCTCGTCGCTGTCCTCTGTCGCCACATCCAGAAGTGATTGGCTCATATTTTGGGCATGACGTCACCGTGACCTCAGAGAGAAACGAAGCTCGTTTCCTGTTCCCCTTCGCCAGCTTCTGAGCGCGCTCCTCTCTTTGTTTATTTCCCGATGCGTGTGTTGCTTGCCGCGGATTTGCCGCGAGTGTCTGCCGGGTTTTATTTTTAGCCGATGGAGGCATATGGGTTGTACTACATGTCACATATGACTGTTGGCGTTTGCGAGACATCAGAAGCGGGTTGTAGGAGTACGCGGCGACTGCATCTGCTGTAAGACCGTTAATACTGGAGGCGGCTTCTCGCTGTTGCCCTCTAAGCAGCCTTTCCCGGGGTGTACATTGTATTTACTGCCTGTTTGATTTCTGCTGGACAGGCCAATCAATACCTTAATAAATGTTTTTTTTTTTTTCCCTTCTTTGAAATTAACCCCTATTGCCATGGTGATTGTCCGCGTAGCGCGTTACCCGTGGAGACCCGCTGCGGCGCGTCTGCGTTCGGGCCGAACCCGGTAGCCCCGGTAGGCTCGGCGTCGGCAAACGCGCCGGGCGTGGTCTCTCTCCCGAATCGCGCTCTTCGCGGGAATGAGACTCCGTCGTTCTCCGTCCTTCACCGGCTTCTCGAAACGGCTTCTCAGAGACGGGCGCGCCCAGAATAGACGCGAGGGAGAGAGGCCTCCAGGCGCGAGGCGAGGCTCGCCACAAAACCGCCTGTTTACCCGGCGAGGACGGGGCCTGCCGGCGTCTGCGAGAGCTCCGCTTCAGTCCTCCCTGAAATAGAACGCTACGTGCACGTGCATTTCGCTTGATGTTACCCCCCCCCCCCCCCCCCCCCGAATCTGTGTAGTAGGCGGAGGTGTTCTACACGGCGAGGGACCGGCGTCCTGCTGAGACGCGGGAGAGATTGCCGTTTGACGCGGGGGAAGGGGGGGGGGGGGGGGGGGAGCTTTTCTGGGGGCGGCGGCGCTTCGAGCGCAATTTAAGGCGATGTGGCGCGTCCTGGCGCACGGTGTCTGAAAGCAGGGCCGACCCGCGCTCGCTTTGTCCTTTGCTGCGGCAGGCCTGCTTAAAATCCGGGCCGGGGGGGGGAAATTGGGTTATGGGGGGGGGGGGGGGGGGGGGGTAAGCGGAGGATGGCCGCGGCGGTAATGCGCTCCACGCGGTGCGTCTCCGGCTGCGTTTTAATCCCGCGCCGCGCGGGGCCCGCTGCCGGCCGCTCGGAAATCGGCGAGACGCCCACGGGGGGGTCGCGTTCGCCCTGCCGCGAGTGGGAGGGGCGGCGGGGTTAATAGCGGCTAGGCTTCGCCAGGGCCAGCAAGAACACGCATGGAGCGAGCGAGTGAGCGTGGGCCGAGCGGGGGCGGAGCGGGGGCGGAGCCTGAACGGCCGATGGCTCCTCGCCCGTTTCGTTCGTTTCCCGGGGCCTGTTTCTGGCACGCCGCGGCGGCGGACGGTCATGTGACACGCGGGGACGGCTCAGAGGAGCCGAACGATCCCGCGCAGCGGGCGTCAGGTAGCCCATCAACCCCTGTGTTTCCCATAATGCCTCTCCGTAGCCAGGGAAATGAGATCAGCTTGCTGTCGTGTCCCACATAGGTAAATAAGGCAAGGCCTTGCCCACGAGCAGCCGTGTACGCATTTGGAAACCTATTTCTGTCCCCTTTTTAAAAAAAAAAAAAATCATATACAAAGGTTGTTATGTTCTTATAAACAGCTTGGTCCGTGTGCGGGGTTTTTCACACTGAAAGCAGCTGTCAGGTGTAGGACTCCCATCATAACCCACGTTTCCATTTGCTCCTGTTTTGCTTTGGCCCCTCTGCACCGACGCGGGTACCGTGTTTGGAAATTAGATATCAGCCAGCCACACCAGCAGAGAAGAAATGGGAAAAGAAATGTACTGACAGGGAGATGGAGGGGTTGACAGATTGATATACTTAGCTTGATAGATGGGCCTACATGAATATGCCGATGGAACGGTGTTTAAAGAAAGGGAGAGAGAGAGAGAGAGAGGGAGAGAGAGGGAGGGGGAGAGAGGGTTGGGAAAGAAGGAGCAGACAGGTACTGCAGACGCTACAGGGAAGCTGATTGCGAGAAGCTTTGATTTCTCGCGAGTCGGAGCACAAACACATATAGCCGTGGGGTGATTCGTCAACACCTTGTCAATGAGCCGCCACCCCCCCCACCCCCCCCCACCCGCTTCCCGTCTTTCTCCACGGGGGGCGTCTTCTCAGGGGCGGGGGTGCGGATGTGTGGTGCAGAGACTCTACCCAGCTGCGCCCGAGCTCATGGCCCGAACTGCCAGCCTCGTTGGCATGGCGCGGGCGTGGAGCGGAACGAGCCTTCTGGGGTACGAGGGCGCGGCTCACCCCCCCTCTTATTTCTGCGTGGAGGGGGGGTGGGTGGGGGGTAGGGCAGGTGAGTGGGGTTTTGCAGCTTGCTTAGTCTCCAGTGCATGCTTTAAGATCACCCCCCCCCCCCCCATCGCCCCCACCACAGATGACTGGCAGGCCTGCATTAGACAGAAGATCAATTTTCGCGGGCATACTTTGCTCTCTCACGGGGATCTCTAAACGATACCACCCTTTTGTGCAAAAAGGTTCTCAACTAACAGACTTGCTGTAGCAATTAGCTTGCCTGGTTACATTTTTATTTGCAGGGGTATATTCGTGCGTCTATAATTGTGGTACAATTGCCGTCTTCCATCAAGGCTTTCTGAAGGCGTGATTAATTTCTTCTCCAAATATCGTTTTGTGTTGTATTGATTTTGCCTGAAAGGAGTGGCTGCGGGGATGTTTGCGTACCGCGGGAGCGCTCTGTGTCACTGTAGCAGGCGCGGGGTGCGTGTCAGAACCGTTTTTTTTTTGGGCTTTGGGAAGACGGCTGAGATCTCGCATCTGTCGCCTCGCAAACGCCGCGTGGGTGGCGGAGTTCTGTCACTCATTAAGACGTTAAGCGTTTCGCAAGTGCGCTCCCCCTCCTGGACACGCATCGCAGTCCTCGTGTCAATTAGTTTTTTTTTTGCCGCGGAATCAGTGGATTTGACAGAAGATCCGCATCTCCGGAAAGCTCCTTAGCCGTGCCGGAGAATCTCCGGGAGATTGTTTTGTTTCGCACTTGATTGCCAGATAATTATCAGTTAATTATTTAGAGACTTAAATTAATTTGCTAAAAATAGCCTTTCGGCGCCGCCTCGTTTCCAGAAGCAGCAGCGGTTTCGTCGCGTCTGCGTGCCTCTCTCTCCGTCGCTGGTCCGACGCGCGCCCTCCCGCGCCGTGTGAAATGTCTTCCTTACGTGGTGTGAACTGTAATGCGCATTATCGCCACAAAATGGCCTCCGTTGAAAATCCGCGAAGGGCTTGCGCGGGCTGAATGTGAAATGTGTGTAAGCGTGCAGGTAGGCCCTCCCGCGTCTTCGCGTTCCTGCACTACGCCGTGCTTTGTGTGTGTGTGTGTGTGTGTGTGTGTGTGTGAGGTGTTTATCATTCCTGCCTGGCAACCGTTACCGTGGGCGCTCCCCGGTGCTGTCACCTTATCAACCCCACCTCAGCACCCCGGCTGTAGGATAGACCTTTCCCACTTCTCTCCTGGCACTTCATTAAGCTCGGCTTGCACCGAAACGGAGGAATCGGCTATAAGCGGCCTGTTAATGAGATTCATTGGTTTAAGGGATCGAATTGCCTCCCCTCCCCTCCCCTCCCCTCCCCTCCCACCCCCCCCCCCCCCCCCCAGCTCACCTGAACTGTTTGACCTGGAGGTAGGAAAGGGCTGCTGTAATGATAAGGGTATCGAATGGAGCCGTATGCTGTCACGCTAGCTGTGAACCCTCACTGTGACGGGGAGCGAATGATCAATACCCCTACCCCCCCTACCCCCCCCCCCCCCCCCCCCCCCCCCCCCCCCCACCCCCCCCCCCCGCCCCCCCCCCCCCCCCCCCGCCCCCCACCCCCCCCCCCCCCCCCCGCACCCCACACCCGGGCCGGTGTTCGCCCCCCCCCCGTTCCGCCATCTTTCAGCTCCTCTTTTTTTTTTTTTTCCAAAAAACGGAAAACACGGCCCCGCCGGGACGTCCTCGCGAACCAGCCGGACGCGCCCCTAACAAATCGGCCCGCGTCTTTTTGGAAGTGTCGGCATCGATTCGCGGAAATGAATCTTGAGGGGGCGAGTCCTCATTAGAATAATAACCACAACAAGTGAGAGCGACGGTTCCGTTTGCTGCAACAAAAAAAAAAAAAAGTGGCCGCCATCGATCCAATTTGTGCAGCGCTAAGAGCGTCTAAGTGCTCTGCTCGCGTCGCGTGCTGAATTTTTATACGGCCCCGGCGAAGGATCGCTCCGGATTCTATTGACATTTAAAACACTTAGTCATCTGAAGGCCCGCTTCAAAGCCTGCCCAGCGGGGACCCCCCCGGTCTGAAAACCCCTCCGGTGCTGATTGCAGATATGGCGAGCCTTCACCGATGCTCTGATTGTGCACCTTCCCGCGCAACGGTTTGGTCATGTGTATACACGCGGTTGAGTTAATTACCATGGGCAACGTGGCCAAGACCGCACAAATACAGTAGGACTTTGGGAGTTATTTTTCCTCTCACACACACTCCATCCCTCTCTCCTATTCCTCTCTTTTTATCCCTTTTGTTGTCCCTCCGGACTGAAAGGCTGCATGCTGCAGAGGTTTTCAATTAAAATGAAACAAAAAAAAAAAAAAAAACCGCAAGAAAAAACACAAGCGCAATCATTCCCGTTTCATTAGCGATGAGACACAATCAGTGGATCCAATTGTGTAATTCATATAATCACTGCTCGGTTTGTGGGGAACGATAAACTTAATTAGCATCAGGTGAAATCACGTGAAGCAGGAAGGATCAGAGGGAAGTGCAGGATGTGAGCAGGTTTGCTAGCCACCTGCAGATGAAAAACATGGACAAATCCGTACTGTGGAGTGACAGGACCAGCTGCCCACAGTAAATTACTGTAGAAGCGTGTGAGAGCATGTCTGATCATGTGCATGCATGATGGTACAATGGTGTCTGTTCACAGTTTATTTATGTGTGTGTGACCCTGAGTGAACAACAGCACCTTTCTGTCAAACGTTTCTCTAAGGCTGTTGACTTCTAGGAATCAGAGTTGTGTGGGTGCGTCGGACGCAGATTCGCTGTTCAGTCCGCCATTGTTCGAAAAAAACCTCGGTCGGCATAGCGACCGGCACCGATCGTGCGGCCGCCCTGGGAAGAGGCTCGCGCTGGCGACGCCGCGTCCAAACGCAGGCGGGACGGTTTTGTCGTGTTTGCGTTGCGAGAGGAGATTACCGCTCGTTATGCCCCCCTTTTAAAACGCGCGGGATCGCGTTTCGGGCCGTTGCCGTAGTGCGTGGAGTCGCTGCAGTCAGGGCGTCAAGGGCAGAGCTGCGCAGATTATGCAGCTGTAACGCGCGCACTGTGTGGGCGGGAGGGCGGGCGGGCGGGTGGGTACGCGGGCAGGCGGGCGGGGTTTTAACCTTGGATTCCGCCGCCGCCGGCGCCTCATTAAAGCGGAGGGCCCCGAGGAAGGCGCGGGTTCCCTCTGAGGGCCGAGCGTGGGGAGCGCGGAGCGTGGGGAACGCGGGGTGGCGGGTTTAAGGCCGGGACGAGCTCGCCGCGTCGCGCATCTCAACACCGCGCCGCGCACACACACTGACCTACTTGTCGGGATTCTGCGCGCGTCTGCTACGTATGTATCCAGTAAAAATGCACCTTGTTATTCTCAAACCAACCCTCCCCCCCCCCTCCACACACACACCCCCACACACACACACACACTCACTCACTCATCCACCCTTCCTTTTTCTCCCAAACTGACTTTTTCCCGTTTTTATAGGAATGTTTTTTTAATCGTTTTATTTTTTATTTTTGTGCTGTTTTGCTGTGGGAGGGCCGCTCGGTGCTGGCGCGCGGTGTTTTCCCTTTGAGTCGTCTCCATGGAGAGCGGGGGGGAAAGCGAGAGGGGGTCTGCGGAAACCCAGCCGAGGAGGCTCGTGCCATCTTTCACGCTCATGCATATTTCATGAGCAGGAGCGCGGACTAAATTGACACTGAGTATTGCTTTCATTTTTAAAATGAATGGGAGGAGGGCGGGGTAGAGATGTAGATGATATCCTTAAAAAAGAACTGACTGTGGAAAGCTGATGGCAAAAACAGCCCCCCTCCCAAAAAAAGAAAGAAAAGAAAAAAAAGGTAAGGTACACCATATGCCGTTGTATTTATAGCTTAAGTTCCCCTCGGCGTCAGTGGCTGATTTAAGATTTTTCGGCAGTAAAGTCTAGGCAGGGTCCTTTGTTAGACATCAAAATGTCAAAAGCTTGATTTTGTATGTACGACATAAATCTCATTTCTGCGCACTTCTAACCGACTGCCAGACCCGTTTTCCCGAAACGTAGACTTCCACAGAGTGCTAGCCCCGATAACAAAGGCTGTAATCACAGTGCCAACACACTTTACTGCGCTTCCAGCGTTGTAAATTCAGCGCACGGACAAACAGCGTTTCGGCGTAGGGTGTGGGATTTCTTCTTACTGAAATATAGGAAGGCAAGAAATGTGGAGGAGATAAACTCCGAGTCGGGGTGAGAAATGAGAAGCCTTGTTCCTCTCCTGTTAAGGGCTCGGTGCATGACCTCCCTTACTATTCTAATGCGATAATGTGGAAAACTGAATTGGAGATGGGTTTGGAGGTGGAGGGCTCAGGCAGCTGTAAGGCCAATTAGCTGTTAACCCTCCCCAGATCCCTTCTGTGTGAGCACCTCGTGCTTTCTCCATTTTCACGGTGGGGAAGGTTAAAGGTTGGGCTGCTCAGTCACGGTCTGTGGATGGCAAGAGTAGCTTCTGATGGGGTCAGGTATCTGAAATTTGTCGGACACCATACCTTTTCACGAACGCTGCGATATGGTAAATATGCGCTTATATTTCAACCTCCTTAATAAGTGCCTGTCAATGAATGAAGCCTGTCTGCATCTCAGGCGAACCCAAAGTGCGGAAATTGGCACAAATGCTTTTTTTTTTTTCATTTCACTGACCTCAGATTCATTTAATTTGTTGAATATGTTTTTCTGAACTGAAATTACCCACCGTGGGTTATATTATTCTTTAATCCCATTGATTTAATCGTCATTTCTGTCTTTCCCTGACCTCCCCCTCCCAGGCACCTCGGCCATTTTGCATATTGTAAGAGTTGATTGTTATACGCGCGTTGTGCACAGGGTGGTAAGTGTACCCTGAGCGGGAGCCTCTCCTCGGCGTCTGAGGGGCGCCGTCAGCCGCGCGATTTGATTTGTCCTCTGAAGGCTCGCGCGGCGGCGGCGCGGCTAGCTGGAACGTCGTGTTCGGGAGGCGCAGGAGAACGGTGTCAGCCAGACGCGGTTTGTTCTGGCACTTCCTGTGAGCCGGCGTGACAGAGGCAGCGGTGGCATGGCGCTCTGAACAGGGGAGGAAGCAGAATAGAGAGAGGGAGACAGAGGGAGAGAGGAGAGAGAGAGAGAGAGAGAGAGAGAGATGGAGGGAGAGAGAGAGAGGAGAGAGAGAGAGAGAGGGAGGGAGAGAGAGAGAGGGAAAGAGAGAGAGGGAGATGGAGGGAGAGAGAGAGAGGGAGAGAGAGAGAGAGAGAGAGAGAGAGTATGAGGCGTGTTGCCGTTTCACATCCAAGGTGTTGCACTAATTACTTTGGATCCCGACCAAAGCCTTTCAAAGGAGCTCACCAAGGCATTCATTTGGTACCGTTTTTAATTATTTTCTCCATGTGAAATGAACCCCACGTTCCTTATTTTTTCCCTCCGAAACGCATTGTAGGGAAGGCACATTCGAGTAACTTCCAGTGGGGCCAATTTGCACCTCAGAGCACACACACGCGCTGTTGTCATTGCTTACATTTACCCTCTCTGCGAGAGCGTGCTGCTGGAGCTGCCGATGCCAGCCTACCTGGTGCTGTGACATTCCCCGCCCCGGACGCACGCTGCCAGTTTGGATGATGCTAAATCTTTAAATCCACAGTCGTGTTTGCCTTTTCCCGGCCCAGCAGGGCTACGCTGTGCTTACCGCCCTGGGGTGCGAGGCCCCTGGTGTCTGTGTTCCTGCCACACACACACTTACAAACACGCACACACACACACACACACTCAAACATGCACACACACACACCCTGGTGCCTTTGTTTGTGTCACACACACACACACACACACCCTACTGTGGCTGGTGGAAACGGCAGCTCCCCCCCGCTCCCCTGTTCAGGCTCTGTCTTAATGCCCTCTGACAGGTGCGGCCGCTGGGGCGTGGCCCCGGCCAGGCCGGCTCACGTCTCTCGCCAAGAAACGGCACAAAGCCGCTTGCTGCCCCCGTATGCCAGGGTGCGGGCCGCTCCCCTGCCCGCTCAAACACCCGCACGCCCACCCAACCGCCCACTCGACCACTCACCACTCTACCGTCAGCCTCACTCACCCACCCAACCGCCCGCTCGACCACTCTACCGTCAGCCTCACCCACCCACCCAACCGCACACTCCCCCACTCACCCACCAGCCCCACCACCAGACCGCCCACTCACCTACTCGCCCACTCACCCACCGTACAGGCGCCTCCTGCATGTCAGGTGCACAGCAGCCCAGTCTGGTTGGCAGACCCTGGCAGCGCGAGAGGGGGCAGAGCAGCAGGGGTGTAAAACACAGATTCAGGAGGGCCACAGCACCTTCTGCTCCTCACTTTCTTTAACCTCTCCAGCATTTCATTTGAGTCACTGATTGGCTGCCGATTGAAAGGAGATTACAGTGAACCCCCCTCCCAGAAACTGGAGTTTGACGACCTGGGACACAGCGTCTCTTCCTGAATAGGAGGCCTTCCCATTTGCCTGGCAGCATTAAGGCCATGAGACACATAGGAAGACATTAAATAAACATTAATGTAACTGGGTTAGTGGAGATTTATTAAGGCAGATTTTTGGCCTCGCCTAAGAGAGCGATACACCATTTTAATAACTCTCGCATGCACAAAGGTAAACAAATGAGGTAATTTATTGCCGTCCTCATAGGTGGCCGTGGCGAAACTTTTTATTTAATTTTTTTTTTTTTTTGCTCTTTACAGCTGAAGCGTGTTGTATGTTTCGTATGAAACAGAGAAAAGTAAGAAGAAAATCTCCGGTAAAACCTTGACTGAAGGGTGTGTAGGTTCAGTCTGAAAAGAAAAGCCGACGTTGGAGATCAAGTCAAGGGTGAATTTGTGTGAATGCACATGGATTTAGAGTGTGTGAAGATCCCACTCTGTATTCTGCTTTGTGTACTTTTTTAACAAGCTTGTGGTTTTCTTGATCTCTAACGATGGGAGGGGGGAATTGAGTTTGCAATTTAGACAGAATGTCTAGCCTAGTAGAACATATGCTTCCACTGCACCTGCCTGCAATAGCTATTTATGGTAAAAAAAGAAAATAATAAATTGCTTCATGTGGTTCAAGGAAAAGGGTAGAGAGGAGCCGGATGGCATGAAAAAATGTAGAGCTGACAGTGTAATGTCAACATAAAGCAATAAAAAAGCATTGACCTCTGCACGGCGAAGCAAAGCAGTTAAACTCTACTCTGCGCTAGCGAGCTGAGGCTAATTTGTATTTGATTAATGAAATGTGGAGGTGTTTTGTAGTATAAAGTAAGGCGTCATGTGGTCATGAAGAAAAAAAGAAAGAAAGATCTACATCGGTGAATAAAGAGGCTCAGCTTGAAGCTGCTCTGCCGTCGCTGGTGAGAAGGGAACGGGGCTGACATTTACACCAGGCCGGTACTTCAAAGCCACCGGAGCTGAAAGGCCGGACTGCGGTTTCTAATAAGATGACCTGAGAATTGAGGAGTTTTAAGAGTCTTTGAGGAAGGAGGGAGGGAGGGAGGGAGGGAGGGAGGGAGGGGGCGGGGGGCGGGCCCGGGTGGTGTAATGGTCGTAGCTGAGCTTCTCCTTGTCTGGGGTTCATGTCTGAGGAGATTTGAGACGCTCCAACGACCTTCACCAGCAACATCAAAGACGTTCCCGCACACAAAAACCACCGTGGCCCAGAGGCGCAGAGTAAAACAGGGTCCGCGTACCTCACCCTTAAAGTGAGGAACCGCCGCTTCACCTCTCCCCTGTGGAGTTATGGGTATTCACACACACACCCCCCATATAAAGCAGTAGCCTGTTCTTAAACAGGGAGAGCCAGCCTTGGTCTCAGTAATTGTGGAGTGCTGATGAGGAAAGGGAAGCTCCATTTTCCCCTGGAGGATGGATGGGAGGGAGAGATAATTGACAGGCGGTGGAGAATTGGGGGGTGGGGGGGGGTTTACATTGAGTCCTTTCCCCAGGCCCAGATTTTGAAGCCCAGGTGACACTCAGACCAAAGGCAGGGAGGGCTCCCTGAACCCTTGATTGGGTTGGGTGGGGGTGTGTTGGGGGGGTGGGTGGGGGTGGGGGTGGGGGGGTGGGTGTGCTGAAGGTCACTCGAGCCGAGCCGAGATGGTGCACATGGCGTCTTTGATGTGATGACTAAAGGAAGCTAGTGCATGCTTAGCATTGCTGATGCGTTTCCTCCAGTATAGCAGCACAAGGCTGGCTCAGCTACGACATGTGATAGCGTCCAAAATCACCAAAAACCATTTAATCTACATGAATTCTGAAAGCCAGTGAAGTCTCATAAGTATGGCTGGGTATTTGTGACATAATTCACGGGTGTCACAGATTCTGTGATTTTTGCCCTTTTTTTTTTTTTTCTTTGGCAATTCCATGTGATTTCCCCCCATTTTTTGCTGTTTCAAATGCTGTGGAGAAACAAAGTGCAGCAATGTATTCAGATTCTGAAAGGCACCGGGATCAAATTTTTGTCCTTGTCAGTTGTTGCAGTCAAATGTTTGACGGCCCCTGTCAGCAGCGTTGCCGCTGAGCACCGCTTCCCCCGTTACGACAAGGTTGTCAGTGACAACAGTCGCTCCATCAAAGCTCGAACCGCACGACGTCGAACACGTTGTACCAAAAAACGTTAAAGAAATGAAAACAGAAAACATGGTGACCCCGTCATGTTATTTTAGTAATGCAATTTCAGCATGCCGCTGATTCTAACTAGGTTATTTTAAACTAAACTCAAAACGGCATTCTCATTCTTTCGGTGATGGACCAAAGCGATTAAATGCACCAGCTCATTTGCGTTTTATGCATTTGCATAAATAAAAGCATAAATGCATTTTACTCATTTTGTTCTTAAAGGGGAATTTCACTTTATAACAGTTCTGGGGTCGTTTTCACACCTACCCGGGCTTTTGTGTGCACCCCAGACAGTTTTTAGGTTGCTTGCTTCAATATTTAGATATTGATACCCGTGTAAGCAAACCCCCCCCCCCCATCCAATAGAAACCCATTCAACATCAAACTCCACTTTAGACTCATTGTAAACACACATCCCTGCTTCTCATGGCTGATATTGTCGCCTGATAGTGTCGCCCTTCATTAGGTGTGAGAAGGTAGGTGTGAAAATGACCCCAGAAGTGTTATAAAGTGAAATTCCCCTTTAATGTCAACTACCTGCTGTTTTTTTTTAAACTCAAGTGTTTGTTACTGCTACAGTTGTCCATATTTATTTCAGTCATTTCACTTTCCCGCACATGTGATGTCTTTAATTAGTAAATTAACTTTTTGAAAACAGTCAGTGATTTGTGCTACTTTTTTTTTTTTTTTTTTTTTTTTAACAGTTTTTCGTGATTTTCAACAACTTTGCTGTGGCTGCCCTGTGACTTTAGCCAGTATTTTTCAAACGCCCAGGCATTCTTGTAGGTCTTCCGTTCCAAAATAACAACAATAAATGAAATCGAAACTCAGACATATGCTGCTTATTGGCACTGAACGCCATTTGCCCCTTCATTTTTAGAAGTGTCGGCGCGATTACATAAGACTGAAACAAAACAACAAAAAAGGAAACAGTTTTCTCTCTTTCCAGGTCATTATTTTTCAATAATATCTGTGAACGCAAAAAAAGAATACCGCAAGGGATAAGCAACATTTGACCATTTTTGGGGACTAAAATGTTTGAATGTGTGGGCCATTTAGTCCGAAAACCAGGACACACGCAGCTCAAATTTGTCATTACATTACATCATTACATCGCCCGGATGGCCCTTGGGGGGGGCCTTCAGCACCTGAACCAAGCTGATGGGAGAGATGAACATATCAAACTCAGGGCTGTGTGGAAGTTTAGGGCAGAGGTCCAGTAAACACTAACATGCTGAGAGATAATCCAGCTCCTCCCAACCCCCCTACACCCCCCCCCCCCTCTCCAGCCAACCCCTGTTTCATCCCCCCCACAGCTGGACACAAACACAACCAGGCCCGGCCTGACCCAGAGACCTCACCACTCTTCAGAGCCACAACACACACTCTGGCCCAAAGACCAGCCATCCAGCCTGATAGCACTGCTGTGGCTTTATGATCCTTCATGGCTCCAGACACCACCACCGCACACATGTTCATGGGCATCTGCATATGCACATATGTACTGGTGCACAGTCATGCACGCAGGAGCTAAGACCGATTGTCTGGCAGTCGGAGGGTTGCCGGTTCAAACCCCGCTCTGGGCGTGTCAAAGTGTCCTTGAGCAAGACACCTAACCCCTAACTGCACACGAGAGGCATCAATTGTAAAGCGCTTTGGATAAAAGCGCTATATAAATGCAGTCCATTACCATTTACCATTACCATGCACACGCACACACAGGCATGCATGCTTGCACGCACACACAAACAAACACGTGCACACGCACACACAGGCATGCATGCACGCACGCACACACACACATACACATACACATGCACACACAGGCATGCTTGCACGCACACACAAACAAACACATGCACATGCACACACACACACACATGCACAAGCACACACACACACACACACACGGCTATGCACAGCGCCCCCTTTTACTTTGCGTACATCTCGTGGCTGAAAGGTTGGCCCGCGCCGGTCCGGTAAAGTGCGCCTCCTCACCGGGGGGCACCGCGCCGCCGGCGCTCTTTGTCCGGCTCGCGGCGAGACTATCGGCCCGCCCCGGCCCGGTCGGCGGGAGCGGCGCGGCGGCGTGGTGTGGCGCGGCGCGGCGTGGCGCTACCGCTACCGCCGGGTCTGACAGGAGCTGTCGATAGTGATTCACCGGGAGAAAAGTGCTCCATCTGTACAGTAAATTACACACAGGACTGCGCGCCGGGGGGTCAGGACCGGCCAGCCCCCGCTCTTGTTGGGAGAAACAATGGAACGGCGGCGGCAATCAGCGGCGCTGCCAGCCACCTGTTGCGCTTCCGTCTGACGGAGCGCGTCCGTGCCGCCGGTGGGGCCCGGCCATTAGCCGCTCTGACAGCGGCTCCAAAGTGAGATGGAGAGGGTATTGAAATGGCGTATTAGTTTTGTTGACCTCTCGCAGTTGGAGGCGCGGGCTCTCCGCAGCTGCCCAAACACGGAGGCGGTGCGGGGAGCGCGATATGGAGCGGAATGCCTCGGCCGTCCGCCATTCGCCTTTTTTCTGACTGGTGTTTACTCCTGTGACGGAATCAGATCTTGGTTAGCAGAGCCTTGATTGCTGTTCCACTGGCTTGTGTGTGTGTGTGTGTGTGTGTGTGTGTTTGTGTGTGTGGGGTGGTGGTGGTGGTGGGGGGGTGTGAGAACAGCGATTTTTTTCCTTAACCAGCCCCTCCCACGGCTTCTCGAAGCAGGCCAGGGAGCAGTACGAGAAGCTCTCCATCATGCACAAGAACATGCAGAAGCTGTACGAGGTCCTGGGCAGCTACTTCGCCTTCGACCCCCACTCCGTCAGCATCGAGGACTTCTTCGGGGACCTGGCCAGCTTCCGCACCCTCTTCCTGGTGAGTCCCACTGACCCCCCCTTATGTAAGGGGAATGTACTGCAGCATATTTCAAAAAATTATGTTAAACAAGCAACACTGCAGAAGTACATATAAAAGTATAAAATTTATTGTTCCTCTCAAATATTGCTATATTGCATTGCTTCAAAATACATTTATTATTTATTATATTTTCTTAAAGGTCCACATTTACAATATATTGCAGTGGATTTACTTTCTGTAAGGGCTGTCAGATGACAGTGTCTGCTGTCCTTTTCCCTCACTGTTTGAGACGCTGGTGCGTGAGTGCGTTTGGGGTTCAGTTCTGGAACTTGTAGGAGCTTGAAATGAGGTTGTCTCTGTCCCCCGTAGAAGTTACTGGGGGTTGGGTTGGGGTGGGGGGGGGGGGGGGGGGGGGGGGGGGGGGGGGGCTGACAACCTCACAGGATCTTTTTGAGGAGGCCCTGACTTCAAAGGGCCCTCTTCATAATGGCGTCTCCGCCTTCGTGTAAAATTCATTTTTTTGTCGTCGCGCTGGGGTAGCCCCCCCTTCTCGTTTCCCTACGAGACGTTTTTGCCGGCGCTGGTCACAGGGGTGGGGAGGAGGCAGGTGACGCGGCTGCACGCGTCGGACGCTCAGGCCACGCCCCCCGGAGAGAGGAACCGCGCGCGCGCAGACGGAGGAATCAAAGAACTCCGACTGAAAGTGCTTTTCCGAGACGAAGCCAGATCCACCACAATCAGCATATTAATTTATCTCTGAATCAGAACGTTTCTGCTCTGCTCCGGTCTCTCTGAAAAAAGTACTTCTTTTTTTTTCTTTTTCTTCCTCTGGTGCTCAAGCAGCAATTTTGAGCAAAGTAGCAATTTCGTCTGTCACATAAAAAGGAACAAAGTTTTTTTTTTTTTAAATTTGCTTTAATGGCGTGTCAAACTGTAAGGCTTGGCACGCAGATGAGAGCTCTGGCGTGGGGGGGGGCCGTAATCACAGTAATTTGGGGGGGGGGTACTGTACGCCGGATGGACTCCCCGGTGATGACGGGGTGTGTGTCACGGAGCTGCCTGCGGGGGGCAGTGTGGAGACGCGGCGGGGTCGCGGGGGTCACGGGCCGACCGAGGCGCGAACCGACCCGCGCCGCGGAGCGATTCGCGGAAGCTCCGAGGGGTCGGGAGCGGGCGCGCGATGGGCTACGGCGTGGTGGAGCGGGGCCCCCACCGCCCTCGACGGCTCTGCGCAGGGCGACAGTTCAAAATGGAGTCTGTGGGAAATTATCATCATTAGCATGGTGGCCCGAGTAAGATGCAGGAGAATGAAAGAGTGAGAGAGAGAGAGAGAGAGAGAGAGAGAGAGAGAGAGAGATATGAGAAAAAGATATATCTTTAGCAATACAAATGTACAAATTTGTCGTGCCAATAAAGCGAATTGAATTGAATTGAGAGAAAGAGAGAGAGAGGGGCAGACACCAGCTTTTTTCCCTCTTAAAATGAAGGGGGAGAAGAGAAGAGGGAAGCTGTTGACTTGTCTCAAGTGCGGACCGCGCGTTCACCTTGTTTTCCCCGCCCGCGGCTGATGGATTCGTTTTCACTGACGGGCCCGGGAGGTGACGGAAGGACGAGCTCGCGGAGCAGATTAAAGCGGACGCGAGCCGCGCTCGGAACGTCGCGCGCGTAACATATATATACCGCCAGCCGCGTAGCTTCCGCGCTGATCAAAGAGCCGGGGGAGCCTCTTTATCAGCGGGACGGGGCTTTCGTTAGCGCGCGGCGTCGTCTCCGCTTCTGCGGGGGTAGGACCTCGCCCGCTTTTCCCGCCGTTTCGAAGCGCCAGCCGAAGACCTCGGCGAGCGTGCAGAGCGAGCGCTGCGAGCTGTGATGCGTTCCGTCTGAGCACGCTCGAAACGTCGCGCCTGTTTATCGTACTGCTACGCAGTTTCTTTATTTCTGTCTGTTTCGGTTCGTCGTATAACGTAAATGCTTACGTTCTCCGACTGGTTTTTGTTTCGCATAAAAATGAGGCTTGTGCTTACGAAGTTGCTCTGCTGTATTACGTCGATTCTATAAATGACTATAAAGCCCGTTTACGATTTACATATTTAAATATGATCCAAGGCGTTTTTTCTCCCCGCCTTCCTGTTTTCGATATGTGATGAAATGTAATGGCCTGACTTATCACCAGAAAAGCATGACAGGTATTTTTGTGTGAGTTAGGTTTGGACGTCATCTTTCACCATAACATCAACATGGCCAATCGCAGTCGCACAATACCAGATAGTCAGCTTTGCCATGCTGTAAAACAGGAAAACAGTCATAAATGAACATTATCGAGTAGCTATTTCGATTCTAATATGGCATTGGCAACACGCAATGCAAGTTTGATTGGTTTCTCGAAACCTGGTACTGTATAGAGGGTGTGTTTTATAGCACAGATACAGACACATTCATGTTCTCTTGTAATTCCAATTGGGATACACATAGTAAGTTATTTCATCATTCATGGACTTTCCCCCAGATTTAACATTAAGTGAAATCATCCGCAGTGCAGCATTTAATTTTCATTCGGCGCTGAGAGCAGCAGCGGCGCTGAGAGATGGACGCTGGGAGCGCGCGCTGCATTTACATTTTACATGACGTTTATGGCGCTCGCCGTGGCAGACCCTCTTATCCAGAGCGACTTACGCGGTTTACATTCTTCTTTTATACACGCTCCATTTATGCGCCGGGGTGTTTACCAGAGCGGCCGGGGTTAAGTGCCTCGCTCGGGGGGTTTAACGGCAGGGCACCGCCTGGGAATCGGGCCCGCCGCGACGCCGGCTCCCTGAGCACCGCGCTACGCCACCGCGCTACGCCGTCGCTAACGAAACAGGAGGAGGTGTAAAAAAGGGACTCGGCCTGCGTTCGCTAGCGTTAGCGCGCCGCAGGGCGTCCCTCCGAGCCCGCGGCCCGCCATCTTTTCCCCGCGGCCTCTTGGCCGTCTTTTCTCCGGGCAGAAGTGCCGCGGTGCGGTTTCGGCCACTTCCGGAGCGTCGCCCAGCCACGTTCCGCTCGTGTAGTGCGGGGGGGGGGGGGGGGGGGGGCGTCCGAATCGTATTCGAGAAAGGGCCGATGGGGCCGCGGGCTTTTTGCTATAAAACGCCTGATTCTGCTCATCAGGATCTCGATTGAAGACCGCGATTAGCTCGTTAGCTCGATCAGGCGTCGTAATGCCGGGTGAAAACAAAAAAGCTGCGCCCGCACCGGCCCTCTGACGGGGGAGATTGGACGCCCCTGATATATTGGGTTCAGAGTGGCCGGTCTTTGGAAAAGCCGATTGAAGAAGCTGTTAAATCCCGGCGTGGCCCAATCCCTTGTGTTTATTTTAAAGAGTAATGGCCCTGATAATTCAGGGATAGGGGGTTCAGAACGAATCAGACCAAATCTCTCCGAGGGACTAATCGTTTAAGTATTTACTTACGGGCGCTTATCTCACTCTGTCTTTCTTTCTTTCATTCTCTCTTTATTGCTTTCTTATTCTTCTTTCTTTTTCTTTTGATTCTCCCCCTCTCTCTCTCCGTTCCAGCAACAAAAAAAAACCGAAAATTAACTGAGCCAGAAAGATGACATGATGTCCAGAAGGTTTGCTTCAAGTCTTCAGGATGCATTACGATGAGCGGCAAGATGCCCTCTTCTGCGGCCTCCCCTCTCTTTCCTGAGCACGAGCCGCATCGCAGAAACCAACTTTCATTTTTCTGATCAAAGTGAGGCACAGTTTCCACGGCGCCCCCCCCCCCCCCCGCACCCCCCTCGAGAATTCTGCATCCCGCCAGTGTTAAGAAAAATACGGACCTCCGCCATGATAACATTCTCTCTCCAGCAAACACCCGCTCATGAATAAGTTATTAGCGAGCGAGGCCTCGGTGCCAGAGGTACGAGGCGGGGCATGGCTGTGTGTGCTGACAGCGAGCCCGGGTGACCCCCAGCAGGAGGGGGTCCCGTAGCCCTCTTCCTGATTCGCCTTTAATTGATAGATCGCGGTACAGCCAGGGACGTTGCTAAGGTGACTAGGGACTCTCCTTCATCAGCCGTGCACAGCTGAGCGTAATATCTCACGTCTGATTCTCCCCGGTCTATCCAGCCAATGGCGGTGAGGTGTGGGGGCGGAGTCTGGACGGATTGCTTATTTATGCGGCTTATCCCTGACCTACGACCATCATTAGTTATCAAGTCTGCACGTTAAGAAATGCTGATGGAGCCACAATACAACACTGACACTGCCACTCCCTGCCAGTACATTAAGGATATTCATCTTCCTATATATATATATATATGTAAGATGACTCGAAGGCTTCAGGAGACTTCATTAAACCTTTAAATCGATCATCTGACGCGCGCGGCGCGGCGTATTGGCGGTATCTCGCGGGTCTTGGAGTCGTCGTCGGAGGCGCGGTGTCTGCTCTCAGATTTGGGGAGAGTGCTAAACGGCCAGACGCGGCTCTTTATTGGCCCGCTCCTCGCTGGTGTAAGTGTAAAATGGCCGCCGCACGTCCGCAGAACGAACGAACGGCGATGCGAATCTGCGGCGCGTTGCGTTTCAGGGCGGGGGTGTTTCGCCTGGAGTAGTTAAGCCTAATGAAACCCACTGATGAGAAAGGGCAAAGAGCCAGTTCAGCTGCAGTTATAAATATCACTATGCGTCTCCCCCCGCTCCTCCCCATCGTCAGGGCCCCGTGGAAACGATGCTCCTTCGCTGCGTGATGCTGGCCTCTGAGCGCGACGGAGTCGGCACGGAGGGGTTTTCCGAGCGCCTTCTCTCTGCGTTCAGAGAATCACAATAACAAGATTAATAATAATAAAAAATAATAATAACGTGAACCCCAGGGAGATATATGACCGTCGCTGTATAATTCTGACAAGGAGCAGGGGGGAAGGCTTTCTGCGTATTAATGAGTTATCAAAGTGCAGCAGATGGGAGATGAGCTAACAGTCTTACTTCTTAATTGAGCGCACTTCTAATAAGACTAATAAAGCCGGGAGAGGTGGGGGGGCTGCGTGGCGGGGGGGGGGGGAGGGGGGGGGGGGGGGGGGGGCACGCTGGCACGTGACGGAGAGCCCTGCCTGGCTGCCGATTCACACCATCAGACGCGTACGGCGCCGCCGTCCTCTCGTAGCCTGTCGGCTGCGTCGCAGAAAACAGCCAGTCCTCGGTCCTGGCAGCGAGACGGAGCGTGATAATGGCGTTCCCGAGGACGACGACGACGACGATGATGATGTGCTAATGCGATGCGGCTACTGCCTTTCGCGTCGCCGTGGCGCGGCTGTTGCTACTACCGTCGTCGACGCTAATAACCGTGACGGGCTGCCGCTGTAAAGGCCTCGGCTTCTGTGAAACAAAACACCGATAATAATTAGCCGCACGCTATGGCCGCAATAAGGCAGGCTTTCAGTGTATTAGCCGGTACGAGACGCTAACGCTATCGCTAATTCGCTACATTGTGTAATTGTCGCGGTCGGATTTGTCACAATTAGAGTGGTGGTCAGCGACTCTAATAAATGAACACTTTTAACCTTTCGTTTGAAGCGGTAGTTTATGATATCTGAGACAGCTGGTCCTTTCCAGAAGGGACAAGTGTATCAGCATGGTTTTTTCCCCCCCTCTCAAAATTAGGATTCATTTATGCCAATGAGTAACCCATTTTATTTAATACCTATTTATTGCCCCGTAGGAAATGTGGATGCATCTCAATTTATTTACTGAAATTTGTCCGACTCCTAACGGCAAATACAATACAATAACATGGAAATTGAAATGTTTCTTTCAGAGTATTATTGTCACTCTGTCTGTTGCCCTCATAATTTGTCACAGCTCACAGAATGAAAATGGTGCGGTATAAACATGACATATGACATACGTGCCTGCTCTGGTGTACGTGTGACTCACCCTGTATTTAAGGCTCAATGGCTTCATGTGGAATCACCTTGGAATCTATGAAAGTATCTCATCAATGAAAAATAGCCCAGAATAAATCGTGTGTCAGAGATCGACTTAAGCTCATATTTTTGACACACGGCGGGAAGAAGCTGGATTGGTTACTATTCTCAAACACGCCTCCTTTGAACGATTCTCCTCATGACTCATGAGTTCAAATTTCAGCCAGTAGGAGTCTTAAAAACTAGGAATAGCTCAATGGGAGTGCATTGGCGAAGCCATGTAGAAGAACTGAAAAGGCTTAGAAGGGGATGAATTGTTGTTAAGAATATCAGAATCATTGTGTTATTGTGAGTAATTTTTTTTTTTTAAACTGTGTTGTAACTGGACCTGTATCTGTGTCAGAGTTTCAGTGCTATTAATAGCAAAAACGATGGTAAGGATAGTAATAAAATCACACACCCGTGTCGGCGTGAGCAGGAAGTGGGGCGCAGGAAGTGCAGCGCGGCGGTTCCCCGTGGAAGCGGCGCAGATTGGGCGCGGCGTGCGAGGCGGCGGGCTGGCGGAGGCGAGGGGAGGCGAGACGTACGCGGAGCGAGCAGGCGGCGGCGGTAAACAGCCCTCATGAATAACTGAGAGCTGTCTGAGCGGGGGGGAGCGTCCGCCCCCCCCCCCCCCCTCCCCTCCGCAGGAAACGCCGCTTCGCGTGTTCGGCGAGGGGGATCCGGCGGGCGGGGCGCGGCGCCGCGTCTGCAAGGTGCCCTTGAAGGAAGTTCCGTCCTGGCGGCTGCGCGAAGATGTTCCCCCCGTGAGGCCTTGGATGGGGCGATGGCGGGGGCGGGGGGGGGGGGGGTCAGGGGCGGGCCGGGGGGGGGGGGGGGAGGTGTAACCGAGGGCATTCTGCCTCTCTACGCGTATCTGTTCCATCTCTCCGCTGCGCAGCCACAGCGCCGTGGCGTAGATGTGATACGGCTGTTATGCGCTATGTATCGCTATCGGCGGAAGATCTGCGGCGGATGTGAAGGTTAAAGCGCTCAGGCGTTTCCGCCCCGCGGCGTAACGTTCCATTCCGCACCTCGAGCAGGTGACAAATGGAAGCGCCGGCTCCCGCAGCCGGGCGTCTCCGACACGAGATCGTACCGATGCCGCCGTAGCGGATTATATGGAATGCTACGTTTCCCCCCTCTCTGGTGAAACGTTATTTAAATAAGCCCTCGATTTTGTTTTCGTTTTATTTTATTTTATTTTTTTTTTTTTGCTGTGATATTTTCTGTGTGTTTCAGTGACTCAAGAAAATCAAACCAAACGTATGCTATTCGCTTAAGATAATTAGCTACCGAAACTCAACCCTGCGAGGAGCCGCTGTTATTTTTCTACGTTAGGCCGTCATGGAACATCATTATTTTCTGTTTATTTCAAGTGACTCAAAAAAAATCTAACCAAATATACGATGTTCGCTTCAGATAATTACCTGCTACATTAGGCCGTCTTGAAACATCACGTTTTAACCCCCTCCCCCCCCCCCCCCCCCCCCCCGTACTCCACCAAAAAAAAAAAAAAAACAAGAAAAAAACAAACAGTTGCAGTTGACAGCGTTTTGTTGCGGTGCTCGTGGTTGATGGTAATCCTAGCGGTGCTGTTAATCCAGTTTTGGGAAGGCAATGAATACGCACCACCTGTCCGGATCCCAGGGGCCTTCCTCTGTCTGCTTCCCTTTTCCCCGTCGCCCTGGGAAGGCGTCTCCGTCTACCTGGGCCCCGCTTTCTAAATAACTCATCCGGAGTGCTCTAATTAACCGAGCCGCTTTAAGCTAAGGTTTGTCTATAATCAGCTTTTCTAATGACTTTGTATTATTTCTTGTGCAAATGCAATTATCGGGCCTAATTTGCCTTAACGTATCGATTAGTGTCCGCCGCCGTCAACCCGAGGACTTCCCGCCGTTTTCAGTCTTCTGCTTTTTATTTTCCAATTTGTTTCATACGGCTTTGTTTTGTTTGCAAATAACCTGTCTGCGAAGGCGCGCGTCAACATCCATTGTGCCAAAGCACACACAGAGACAGAGACAAGGGAGGTCGTGAGCAAAGTAATTTTTATCGCGTTTCGGGAAAGTGGAGAAAATCAAGGTCATCGACGACATGGCACGCGTCAGATCAAGCTTCTTATTTGTAGTGAAACGTTTACAATATGTGCCGAGATTAATGGTGTCTTCAGTTTTAAGTTGATTTTCTCGCGGATGTTTTTTTTTTTTTTGTATGCAGTGAACATAACAATATTGACTCCTGTGGCATTTTGGGAGATTGCCAGGGCTCTTGATTTGTCAGTTTTCCCTCTATCTCCGTGCACATACTGTATCTGATAACAGAGACTCAACTTTCCTGACCAGCCTTAATGTCTCCTGCTGTTATTTTATTGGATTAATACACCAAAATATGCGCCACTATTTTTCTTTCTTCAAGCGATAAAAGAATATTGATAAAATCATTACCAGAGCCCTGCCATAGGCCAAAAATAAAATGGTGAAAACACAAAGCGATTACATATTTGTTGCCATGGCAATTAGCGTTACTGCGTGTTTGATCAGTGTAAGATAATTATCTAGTGTAATCATGTTTACAGTCAGAATTTCTTGTTTGTTTATTCAAAGTTTTACCCACAGGAAGTATTTCTGAAGCTATGAATAAATAATTATCCAATTAATGATCTAATCCACAAAGGCATTTGTATAATCTCTGTGTTTGTGAGGACCAAAATTGTATTGTGTTCGCACATTAGGGCCCTGTTTGTTTATCAAATATTTATAGGAATTGAAAAATCTCAACACGTCACTTCTGATTACTTAATCTATAATTTTGTTCAATTATGCAGAATCGTGTAGCCATATAGGGCTGCGTGTTTGGAGTGGTAATTAGTTAATCAATGTGTGCGATGGGGGAAAAAAATACAATGAATAATGTACAAAATGCATTTGTGCCTTTTTGTGCTTGAATGTAACAGAGTCCTGAATATTCCTGTTCTGACGGGGGCCATTTTGGCTCTTGAGGCTCATGAGTAGCAGAGCAGAGGATGCGTGGCCTTGCCCCATTAATCCGGGAAAAGTGCAGCGCAGGTGTCTCCGTGTCCTTGTCGTGCCACAAGGAGATCGCGCAGTGAGGCCTCTTGTCCTTGGTCATGAAACTGGCAGCACTTTTGACTTGCTGTGTTGAGCTGTTATTTCCACACACACCCCCCCCCCCCACACACACCCCCTTTCGTGATCCTGGTAATCCCCCCATTTTATCAGCCAACAGGATATGCACTGGCATTCCCGGCCCTGTGGGATTGTAGCAGGGGCGGGATGTTGGTATGTGTATCTCGCGGGATGGGGAAGTATAGCGTGCTGACCCCCCCCCCCCCCCCCCCAGTGCTCCCCTTGCCCCCCTTTCCCCCCCAGTCACCATCTTTACAGGCAAGCTTGGGTTCACTCCTGGGGGAGGAGAGACAGGTCTCCAAATATTCCACTTTGGGGGGGGGGGGTGTCCGCATCCCTTTTGAAGGCCTTCCTCCAAATGTTTCACTGTAGGGCTGTGCCTCTGTCCCTTCGAAGGCATTCCTCGTAATGATCACTCACACGCTTGAAGGCAGTCCTGTCACTTTTTGTACCTGGTGTTTTGAGAACCTGGGTTCTCAAAGCGTTTCAGTAAGTGTAGAGGATGACAGGTTTGGTCCCTCTCAGGTGGTTACACTGTGAATGCCCCCATCCTGTGTTTCTGTTTTCCACCCTGAAATTTAGAGAATTTTTGCTCTTTTTTAATGTCTGAATTCTACCGGCTCTACTTGATGCTTAGTTTTTTTTATGTTATGTTCGGTTACTCTTTGCCACACGCTTGGAAATATACTCTTGCAAAGAGGAATCATTGAACTCCAACAATGAAAAGGCGTCATCCTGCCTCTTTCATTAGTGACAGCATATACGCAGTCATCTGCCGGCCAGATTTGTTGCGTAAACTTTGCATAAGCAGATCCTTCACCAGGGATAGTTGAATCTGGCCCATGGGGCTTGTAGTCCTGCTGGTTTGTAGTCCCTCTCATCAGGGACTGAGTTGCACCGGGTGAGTGTACTTTCTGGCCAGTCAGTGACGTTGTCGGACTGTGGACTGTCGTGCGGAAGAGGAAGTCAGCGATACTACTGATGTGAGGGCCAGATTTGAGTGTCTGTGTCCTAAACTGTGACGCGCTGTCCCATCCCTCGCTGTGGTTCTTTGAGCTGGCAGCTCCTCCCTTTCCACGAGTGCAGCAGTCAGCTCTGCGTCCTCTCTGATTGTGCTGATCAGCGACGGGCTGCGCAGGCTTGGGAATCGTATGGAAGTCGTTAGAGAGAGATAGTGCTGTCCCTCAGCTGGGAATTTGCACTCCGGGTGTGTGTGTGTGTGTGTGTGTGTGTATGTGCATGCGCACGTGTGTGTCTGTGTGTGTGTGGAAACGTGGATGCGCGCATGTGTGTGACTGTCTGTCGGTCTGTGTGTGTGTGTGTGTGTGTGTGCATGTGTGGAAGTGCATGAGTGAAGAGAGAGAGAGAGAGAGAGAGAGAGCGAGCGAGCGTGTGTTAGCATGCACACGCATGTTCCTGCGCACCTCTGAGTCCGGGGCTCACAGTTTGAAGTGAGTAAACACACGGAATGAAATGGCGTGTTGCGAATCTTACATGAAATGACATTAAGCGGCGCGCTCCGTACTCCCCCCCCCCCCCCACCGCCCCCCCCAGTAATGCCAGCAGGCAGTAGGGAGGAGGATAAGGATAATATGGAGATGATGGGACTGTGGCTGGGGTTGGAGTGTGAAGAGGGGACGGAGGATCATCCTGGGAGAGCTGTTTGGAGCTGGAGTGAAATCCACTGCAGCCTCTCCTCCGTTTATACCTGTACACACATCATCATATGCCAACACAGCCTTTTCCACGAGTTTAGTCTCTCATTTCTGCTGAAGATGCGTACGTGAATAATATTTTGCATTGCATATGTACTGTATGTCTTTGTTGCTACTATTTTCCTATTTTATTTGACTGTATTGAAGTCGGTCTGAAGAGAAAAAAGACGTTACGTTTTTGTGAAGTGTCCTGCAATTTCTTCAGTTAATAAATTTACAATTTCTTGAGCTGTTTTTTGCAGTTCAGTGTTTTTTTTTTTTTTTTTTTTTTTCATATTCCATATTGTGGAGACCGGAAGCATATTTTAGTTTGGTATGTACATGGTTTATTCCTTGTGCCCTCAGCCTGTTTTTGTACATAAAGTGCTCACCCTGTGGCTCCCTAGGCAACACTGGACTAGTTGTGCTGTGGAGAATTCATCTCCGTGAAGTGCAGAGAGGCAGGATTTCTGCTTAAATCTGTCCTCTGTGTCTCTGTCCCCCCCCCCCCACCCCACCACCCCCTCACCGAACCTCCACTCTTCAGGAAGCTGTGAAGGAGAACCACAAGAAGAGGGAGATGGAGGAGAAGATCAAGAGAGCCAAGCTGGCAAAGGAGAAAGCGGAGCGGGAGAAGCAGGAGAGACAGCAGAAGAAGAAGCAGCTGATTGACATGAACAAAGGTACAGCCTGTCCGCCGCACTGTGTGGGGGGGGGGGGGGGGGGGGGGGGGGGGGGGGGGGGGGCAGGGTGGGCTACGGACCAGATACTATGCACTGCACTCAACCCAGCATCCACCACAGTGAGGGGGGGGTCAGAGGTCGGCCTGCGGACTGGATACCATACAATACTGCAAGGATCATACTGTTCACTTGCCCATGTACATGATTCAAGTCACTACATACTCTGTTAAACTGGTTGGAAAAATGTGAGCATTTATTATAGTAAAAGTACTGAAGGCAGTGAGATTGTTATTTGTTTATGTAGTTATAACAGTAACAGCTTCAACAGGCGTTATTGCAGTACTTGTCTCAGTAGTTGTAATAGAAGTAGTCGTAGTGGTGGTGGTGGTAGAAGTAGTGATATTTTAAAATACACTTACAAAATATGCTTGTACAGAGTTAACCCACAAAAAGGTTGGACAAATTTTTTGCATTCATTATAGTATTTCAGGGAATATGCTTTCTAACTGTTTATGTAGTAAGTAGTAGTTGTAGAAACTGGCAGAGGTAATAGCATGTATTTTGTAATAATGTTACTACAGTATGATAGAAAGATTAATTTCCTAGTTGATATGACTTATCCATAAGTTCTTCTTTGAGATGTTCCTGATGAGACATCTGTCTCTTTAAATGTGTTCTATGAATCCTGTATGGTGTAAAAAGCCTCTGTTTGCCTGCAATGGTTTAGCCCTGTTGGGCATCTGGCAGGCAGATACCCACTAGTGAGATGTAGGGCCCTTGTAAAGACAGAGATCTTTGGTTCATTGCCCTTGTAGAGCAGGCATATTCTAGACTGGCAGATACAGGAGAAATCCATGGTGGTGCAGCATTATTTTTTAAATTGAATTTATTATTTTTCACCTAGCTGTGGATGTACCAGGACCTGTTGGTACCTTTAGGTTTAAGTTCAAAAGAGATCGTAGGCAACAATGTGCTGCTTTTTATCATCCAGATTTTTTGTCATCTGAGCTTCTCATTTTAAATACCAATCATTTGAAAACTTTGATCCTGAGAGAAAAAAAAATGTAGATCTATAAATATATATCAAAAATGGATAAAGCCAACTATGAGTGCCACATTGTAAGCCACAGTAAAAAGACAAGTTTAAAAACATTTTTTAAAAACTTTTTAAAATTGAGTTTAAATGTTAACAGTGAGCTTAATTTTTATTTCGTGCATAGTCTTCACGTAATTGTTCTTATTCTCTTGATAAATGCGTTAAATAATGCGTTTTGTGGAGTTATCTCAGCATTACATGTGAAATAGCAAGAGATCCGTCTCATGAAAACTGGATTGTTATTATAGTACTGGCACCTACAGGGATGTATAGTGTACGTGGCTATCCATACAGACATTTGTTTTTTCAGTCTTTTTGCTGTGGATATTCTGAAGTCTCGCTCCACAGTGGTGGTAGCATCAAGGCAGAATCTCTGGTTTCTCACAGAAATACCAGCCAAGGTGGTATTTTTTTGTTGTTTTGCTTTTTCGAAAATCTGTGAGAACTGAACAGCCCTCCAGCTTCATGTGTCAGAGAGAGCCGAGAATCTTTCTCAAATCCCGCATGCAGGAATATTACAGGCCTCTTTCTAAATCTTTAACATAATGCAGCCATAGGCATTTCTGAAACAGTGACCATCGTGAAGACAGCATGGTATTTCATAACGACCCACTACAACAAAGGTAACGGCAGAAAAGAAAATAAATCGAAAAGTTCTGCTTGTTTTGAATAAATCAGTGTAAATGCTTTGACAGATTTCCCGAGACCACTGAGTTTCCGGAGGTTTGCTGAAACACCTTTGTTCAGTAATATCGCCTTACGAGGTCGATAAAAAATTGTTGAGTTAGAAACTACAAATAGAAGTTTATAACCCGCGGCAGAAAAAAATCTACTGTAAGTACTATATTTTTGATTGGCAGCTTTCAGTCGAGTTTAATTGCGGTTTATATTGCTTAATAGTTTGGGGATGTACAAAACGTTTTCACCATTTTAACACTTTGCCATTCAGATGTTTGGGGTTAGATTCTGAAGACATGGGGGAAATGCTTGACAGCTGCTTTGGCAGCTGAACGAAGCATTAATGAACCGCTGTTGGGTATATCTTTGTATTTAAAAATGATTCTGAGCTTTGAAGAAGTAGAGAACAGGGGAGAAGAGTGAGGTGCTGTCTGCATTTCCAGAAGTTTCTGCTTTAGTGCCACGTTTTTTATGTGGGGGAGAAGTGTCCATATGCCCAGCATGACTTCCCTGCAAGTCTCCGCTTTCTTCTTCAAAAATGATGACAGCCTTTCACAACAAACTTGACTGTTCCTACTGATCAAAACCAGGAACCAGCATATTGACAGAAATACTCAATTGGGAATAGTCTTCATCTTTTGCTGAAGTTAAAGCTAATGTATAAGTAATCTTTTAATGCTATCAATCATTCAGTGTGATCAGCATCTGTAAAACAGATTCGGTTCATGGTTTAATGATCTGTAACAATTTTTTGTAGTCTCCTTCTCTAAAAATAAAACCTTTAGATTTATTTTCAGGTTATCAGCCCTGCTTTACAGGTATAAATCAATATTGATCTCCATCCATCTATCGCAATAGCTTCTGAACTTTTATTATTTTATTAGGCTTCAGTTTTTAAACTAAAAAATGATATGGTGTGGTAAAATGATACGAATTTGCTGCAGCTAAATATATTTTTTGAGCCCATGTTGGTGTTAAGCAAACATACTTCACCTCTGTGGGATATACTTTCAGTGCATTTCACAATTTAAATTTTTGCCTATATTTATGATAATTTTAATTCATGCATTTAATATTATCAATGTGTGTATGCGCTAGTTGATGGATCATTCTCTGGTGCTTAATGCAATTTCAAAAGGGCTATTTTAGTAACGAGATGGATTTCAAGTCACTTTGCAAATAGGGAACTAATCCTCTTCGCATGCAAATGATTAACAATGAAATAAATATTTAATGATAATTTAATTCATTCTGATTTAAGAGGACGGTGTCAGGAGGGGGCCAGTGTGAACAAATATGAAATAATATCTTGTAAAAAAGCCCAGGCACTGCAATCGGGAAAGGTTGCTTCGTAAGTCCAGCCGCACAAGTAATTCCTTGCAAGGGGTGATTGATGGATGGAGCGAAAGAGGGAGAAATCTGCTTTGGTGGTGAAGTATTCGAAATACTAATATGGGAAATTGCTTATGAAATCATTACCCTGTGTCCCATTTGTTTTAATTTGCTCTAAGTGGATTTCCATATTCTCTTAGACTGACCAGATGTTCAACATTCGCCAAATTGCTTTGCGTAGCGATAGTGGACGGCGAGCGCTGTAAAATAGGCCCAAATCCACCTAATCCTTTCTGTCGCTAATAGGAAAAGACGTTTGATCCCGACGGGTCGTTTATCGGGCCGGGCCAACGCGCGAGGCTGGGTAGCGCGCGGCGCGCGGATCCTGGGGAGGGAGCTTCTTGCATCGCGGTGGTCACCGATGAGGTCACGTGGGGTGTCTGTGGTCTTCTCTCGCCGTCTTCTGGTCCGCCCGTCAGAGGCGCACGTGGCTTTGAGCAGAGTGGGACGTGGTAGCCTGTGAATATTTGTAAAGATTTTTTTGATAAAGTCAACACATTCCGTGAAAGGCCCAACGTAAGACCTGCTTTAGCTGCTTTTTTGGAAGTTTTACCATCCATAACTACTTTAGTTAAGGATAGTTAGCTATGACATTCTGATTTGTTTTGTCTCGGTCAAGTCATAGTTGGCATGCGCAGTTGTAGACCCTACAGACCTTTGGTAGGCCATGTCAGTAAAAATTAAAGAAAAGGAGGGAGAGAATTCATATTTCCTTCAGTATAAATGACTATTTGCAGAAAAATATAACAATTTAGGGATATATCTGGTTGCATACACATAAAAGCAGTTGTTAAATGTCTTGGTTTTTTCTTGACTTTCTGATCTTTGAAATGCCCTCCGATGCCGTGCTGTTAGAGTCGGAGGCCCTTGTATTTCTCAACGTGAGGGTCCTCCGAGGTCACATCTCTTTTCACCTCTCCCTTTTACGCCGACATCCTCTCCGTATGGACATGATTGGAAGTGCAGTGGTGGTGGGTGGACTAGCGTAGAACGCGGCTCCTCCAAGTTTCAGGAAGAGCAGGATTGTTTTATAGCTGCCAGAACACAGATGGTGAACTGCAAACCCGCCGCCGCGGTACAGATAATAAGCAGCAGCCAAAAAAGTATTAGGAGTCATCCATCGAATGCGGTTCTCCATCTTGCTAATGACTTGAGCAAAGTAAATATTAGCCTGGATGAAAATAGCCCAAGGTGTCTGTATGTGAAGGTGCAGGAGTAGCACTAACATGGATTGGCAAGTAAAAAGGGAGTCCTTCAGCCTTGTCCGAAAAATTTTAAGATTCCTTTGACAAACACAAACTCACAAACACGATGAACTCAAAAAATTTGAAGCACCTTTTTAAGCACCATTTCAACCAGACCCCTTTCATCTTGCTCGCATTTATCCATCGATCGGTTGTTTTCGTGATTTATTGGTTGATTTGTCGATTCGTTCTTGTTACTCATATCTGTAGAATTATCCAAATGAAATACATTTTGTTCTGTAAACATGTGAATGTGGTCTGCAAGTAATACTAGCCATTAGGTAAGGTGTCGGCTCGTCTCTAAATAATTTTTATGCTGTTCAGTCATGCTGCCCGGCAGTTAGATTAAATGTTTTATTTCTCCTTGGGAAACTTTCATTAGGATCTCACTTCATTATCCACTTTCTTTTTGTTTGCGCTGTATATGACCTTCGTATAAGTCTTTCTGTGAGTTTCTGGTTTGAATTTTAAGTAGAGTCTTGACACAAATCATTGGCATGCTCTCTTTGTTCAATTTAGCATAGACCTCACATATATAGCAATTGATCACTCATTTACAATGAACAATTTTAGTAATTATCCTCCAGGGAATGGGAAAAATAATATGCACTGCTTTTCAGACAGCTACCAGTCGAAAGCGCTCTTCTGAGCTGCTGGGTGTTTATTTGTCCATTGGTTTTAGCCTAATTTGAACTGTGAGGCATAAGCAAAGATAAGTTTGAAATTTTATTTTCCTGTATAATTATGGTCATAAAATGAAAAGGTATCATCAGCAGAATCAGCACACAGTACTGAATCACTGGCATTGTCTTTTTGTCAGAATTGCCTGGTGCACTTTAAAAGGTTGAATGCAGTTGGGAAGCTGAGTAGTCTGTAATCTGTAAAAATAAAACCTTTTTCTATATCAAAAAAAAGAAACAGAACTTGAAAGCCTTTTGAAAGGTTATATTTATAAGATTGAAGTCCTTGAACATGTTGATTTACAGATGATTTACAGTTATTTTATTTTTTAATGACATTCTCAGTTTGATTACTTACTATACTATGCTACATACATACATACTATAGTGCATGTAGTTCACTCACGCTTCTAATGATATATTGTCTAGTGACTGTGTGTGTGTGTGTGTGTGTGTGTGTGTGCGTGTGCGTGTGCGTGTGCGTGTGTGTGTGTGTGAGCGTGTGCATGTGCGTTTGTGTATTCCTGCTCATCTCTCTGCCAATTTGTTTGGAACATGCCCATGTATGGTTGTGTTCATCTGGAAAACAGTGTAGCCTCCATCTTAGGATCTTTTCTTGCGACTTCTTGTGACTGGAGAACTAAGATGGCTCTGCCCTCGACCAGCGCGGGTCTCGCTGACGTGTCAATCCGCATTAGCCTGCCCCCTCCGAAAGACAGAACGCTTTCATAAAATATGCCCCCGAACGCGACACAGGCGGCCGTAATGGGGATTGATGAGGCCGCCTGACAGGCCTCCCCGGACCGGGCGTGGCTGCGGACGGGCCGGCATATCGCAGGTGCTTACGGGAGCCGTGGCAACTGAGAGATGAAAAAGGGAAAAAGGTCAGCCTCTCAGGAGGGAGGGGGCAGAAAGCAAAGGAGCAAAGCCAGAGAGAGAGGAAGAAGGCTGGATGCAGGATGGAGCTACCCCCCCCCCCCCCCCCCCCCCCCCCCACGCGCACTCTTCCAAGAACACTTCAGATATGAGTGACAATATCGTAATTGAACGTGTCCTTGATATTTAGGGTGGGTGGCTGAGGGATTGTGGGAAGCGAAACAGATCAAAGGGGAAGGCACTGTGAAATTATCAGCATCCTACATGTGCTTTGATCCAGGGATCAGGAGTCTTTTTCATTTTTTTAAATTATTATTATTATTATTATTATTATTATTATTATTATTGTTGTTGTTATATATGTTTTTAGAAATTCTTCAGTTATCGTAATGCCAATGCCTGTAGATTGGCTGGAAAAACATTCCCGATGTATAAATAGAAAAAACAAATTGCAGCTATTTTTTTTTTTTTTTTTTTTTTTTGTTGCATATTTGCATTTTCTGTCACTTCGGGGGCATTATTTGCGCTCGCTGTCAGTCTTTTGAATTACGGCGCATTACACTCGGGGACCCAAGGCATCAGCCAACCCCGCTCCAGAATCAGCCGCGTGACTGGCAGGGCGAATTTCTGCCATTACCTTGAACGACGGCAACAAGGGCAAGAGGCTTATCTGCAGCAGAACATCAGTTCTAATAAATAACGGCACACTTGATTGCAATATATCAGCCTGGAAGATTGTCGTCTCCCTTAAGGCGATGATAGCTTCCTGAGCGCCGGCGCATAAATATCCCGAGTTATCCTGACTGGAGAAGTTGTCTTACGACTTGTAAATTGCCATCAATGAAGCAGCTGAAAAATGTAGCGGGATAATTTCTTTTGTCAGTCAATTCGGTTGCTTTCTTATTATTTTCAGTTAACTCATATGTAAATAATTTTAGTCCATTTACAAAGAGGTGACCTTCCGGAGATATTTTGATTATGGCAGGATAATTATTTCATTACTAAATTAATAGTACTTTTGGGACTTTTGTCCCTTGGACTTTTTGTCTTCAATATATATCATATAATCATTTCAATAATAAACTTTTTTATTCTTTTGGATTAATATTTTGTATGGGAGAAAACTAATTAGACCAGTACTAAAAGGCCTAATCACTTCAAGCCTGTTTAACTTCATTTAGCTTTCCCTCAGGTCACGCACAGAAATGAGATACGTTAGAGGTTTTATTCTCCCTATAGTTAACCACCCCTCATTATGAATACGTACAATTGAATTTCATCATCTGTGGGTGGTCTACATTTGAGTAATTCTTGGTCCACACTTTGGACCTGGAGAGCCACTTTCCCTTTCAGTTAATCAAATGTAATTATGTTCGCTCGAAAGTGCATGGAAATGTCATTATCAAAGCCATTTTCCCCGTGATGAAGTGAAGTGTATTGCCGAGAAAAGCTATGCGGCGTTGAGTCATGGATAAGATTTTGGCAATACAAAAAAAAAAAAAGAAAGAAAGGAAATGAAGTGAGACTTTCTAAATCCGTCCGTTCACCAACAACAAAAAATAAAAACTAAAAAGAGGAGCTCATTTGAGCGTGAGGAGATGTGTGTTGTGTGTGGGAGACTGGCTGCATCCGTAAAAGCTGTCGGGGTTGGACTCTCATTTCTGTTTAAATTCCCTTTTGGGGCGTCCCGCGGTGACCTGCTTTAAATGGCGCGCGGGAGCGGCTCCAGCCCCTGCTCCAGATGGACTCTGGGAGTTTTCTCGCGCCCGGCGCCACCGGCCTCTCGGACCGGGCCCCTGTTTTTCACAGCCGTCCCACGGTGGCCTGTTTCTCCTGCCTGTCCCCGGAGCCCCAGACCGGGCGAGGGAAGATCTGGCCGCCTCTCGCTCGCTCGCTCGCTCCGCCCGCCGTAGCGCCGTGGTCGCTGTGTGCTACAACCACCACCCCCCCCCAAGTTTGTGGGGGGGGGGGGTTTTTTTTCCTGTTTTTTTTTTTTTCTTCTTCCACACATGGGGCCTCGCAGTAACCGTCCAGATGGAGGTTTATTTTTATTTTTGTTTGTTTATTTATTCATGCATCCAGCTATTCAGGCTATCGCTGGGGCTTTCGTCTCTCTCTCTCTCTCTCTCTCTCTGCCTCCAGTGTACATCGTCACGGATGCTAATCCGCTTTCATCCCTCCCCCGCTCCCTCCCCACCCGACCCAGAGCCAGCTCTCTGGCACCCAGAGTGGGTGCCAGGGACCCTCTCTACGCCCCCCCCCCCCCCCCCCCCGCTAAAACCCCCTCCCTCACAGATTGAGTGCCCGTCCACCTCAGGCTTTTCAGCTGCCCCCTTCCCCCCCCCCAGCCCTCTACTATGCGGGAGGGGTCCCATCCACGTTCCCCTCTGACCAGGCAGCTGGAGAACATCCCTAATTAAATTATAGAGGACATCAATGGGTGCGCATCAAGCTGTCACGGTGAAGCGGTCCAGGAAAAGCCACCCGGCTCCACACACAGGCCTTTTTGTTGTTGTTGTCTTTTTTTATGTTCCTAATCACTCTTCATACATGGTAAGCCTGTGGGGCTTTTTTTTATTTATCCCATGCAGTTTGAGTTTGCACATGAACGGGCTGCAGCTTGCGCTGCCTGCCGAATCTTAGGCAAACAGCGGCCCGAGCCATCAGTTGGGCGGGAAACAGGCGCCCGTTAACAGGTGCGCTAAAACGCGGGACCTCCTCCTGCCTTCTCCCAGGTCGGCCTACCCAGGCTACTGTCAAATCCGCACCGACGGCTAGGCTGAACGGGGGGGGGGGGGGGGGGGGGGGGGGCATCTGGCTAGCTGGACCTGCTTCCGCGAAACTGGAAAGAGCACGGAACCCGCGAAATAAGGTGCAGCTTGTAGCCCTGGCTGTCCTACACGGCCACGGGCAGCCTTTGCTTTCAGCGACCGTTCGGGGTTAATCGTGCAGGTGGCTCTCTGCACGGTAACAGATGGGGTAAAATGTGCTCAAAAAAAAAAAAGGAAAAGGGACCTTTAGCGATGTTCTGTTCGTCTCCGCGTCATATTGTTTTTTTTTCGTGGTGAGCGGGAGAGGAGAGCTCGATCTCCAGAGCTCCCCCACTGGCTGGTCCCAGCTCATCAAGCACAAGACTAGCAGCTCTCATTAGCTCTCATTACAGAACAAATTAAAGCGGAGGATCTCTAGCAGGCAGATTGGAAGAGAGAGGGGACAGAATAAAAATGCTCTTCGAATGCATGCTTGTTTTTTTCCCCCTCAATGTGTTATTCATTTTCAACAGTAGTGATATATCTCAACAACAACAATAATAATATTAATAACAACAACAACAACAATAATAATATTAAAAATGAAAACAACAACAATAAGAAGAAGCAGAAAAATTATTATTATTATTATTATTATTATCTATGATGTAGTTAATAGAGCCATCCTCTGTCACTTCAAAACAGTACGGCTTGCTGTACCTGCGCTGTTTCACTTTCCGAAAGCTCTCAGTGTGTTTGTGGAAGGGTGCTTGTACATTACTCGGTGACGCATATTACAACCACTGCTTAAGATGTGCGACACTACAAAGACACAAAAGAGCAGGTTTCAGGTAGGGTTTTTTTATTTTTTTTCTTGCTCCGTTCCCTAGAGCACCGCACACAAAGCGTCAGAAATTGAGTTCTCAATCGATGCCGTTTCTTTCACGCGCGAGGCGAAGATGACAGATAGCAAATTGAATTTATGAACAGGCCGTGTTGACACTGCTGCATAATTATACGAATGGCATCCCTTTGGTGTTTGAAAAGGAAACATGGCACCAGCTACAGATGGAACAGAACTTCCCTTTTTCCTCTCGTGTTTTTAATTAACCGCGATTTTGGAGAATGGATGTAATTGCTATATACCTCTCGTGTCCTTTTCTCCGAATGTCTCTCCTCGGCAGCAGTTTGTAATATTTTAAATAGGGCTTTCTGCAAAAGGCCATTGTTCTGCTGTAGGCCTTTGTGTTTTTGGTTTGGCAGCAGGATTGTGTGGTCTCTGAATATCAACTATACAGTACATCTTCTTGGCATTTGTCTTTGTCTTGTCAAAATGTAAAAGTCAGTGGAATAGCTTTGCCAGGTGTGTGTATTTTGTGTCTGTATTGAACAGACCAGGGCACACACACACACACACATGCACACACAGGCACACACACACACACACACACACCGATGTGCCTTTCTTGTAATGTCTGGAAAATGGCTTTGTCTACATTTATCTCTATAAGACCATTGTTGCAGCTCCATTTGCCTGCCCATGGTAAACAGTAAAATGAGACGTGTCATCTTTTTAATGCATTCACCGTAGGGGGTCTTGTTTACTGTGGATACTCCCTCAGTACCTGTTTGTGAGGTGGAAACACCAGCCCATTTCAGAAAGGAATCAGATTTCACAGGTGAAGCACAGTCATGTTACACAGCACATGTAAACTCACTAATGGTGAGTAACGCAAATGAAAGAGATTGCGAAGTAAAATGCATCGCGTTTGCTTTTTTTCATCTTGCTTTTTTGCTTTCCAGTGTCTGTACTGGATTGCCTTTTTTGCACTGTTATAGCACGACTATACACAATTACGCAATTATTAATTTGTGTAATTAATTTATTAATCTGCACTAAACCTGGAGCATGGCGTGACTGATGTGAACACACAGGCGCACACTCTCACACACACGCCCACTAATACAACACACACACACATACACACACACACACACACACACACACACACACACACACACACACACACACACACACACACACACACAAAATGTAAAGCTAGGGCTTAAGTAGCTAGTTTACATGTCACACAAGTCAGTGATGTAACTACCACCCGTTTTTTATAATGAACAGTAAGCTGCTTTGACATATTTATTTGAAAGTTTTGCTTTACTTCTGAAGTAACTGATTTCAGTGGGATTTATGGTTTGTAGTTTGAAGTGTTTGCCATTTTGAAGCTGAATCTCCCTTTGATTTAGCACGCTGGAAAATAGGCATTGGGTCTATTTCTGAACCCTCCCTTGATGCTAAGAAAAATCCGGAAAGACACACTGTCATGAATCTTCTGCAGCCATCCTACAAGATATACGCTTTATAATACAGAGCTAGTAAGTCGGCCATACCGCAGTACCCATTCTGAATGCGTGATACATGGTTTATATATATATATATATTTGAATATCTCTCCAACAATAGACCTGTTACATTTGAGTATGGGATGTGTTAAATGAATCACTCCCATAAAAGGGTCTGTCCATTCAAACAGTTCTTTTCTTCTTCCACTGTTACAGTTTGTTTATCTCGGTAAGCCAATTACAGTTTTTCTTGTGCCATGCAGATGGTGAGAGCTGGAGGCCTATCTCCATCACGCTTGCGTTCTGAGTGAAATGACTTCATTCAAGCAGACCGAGTAATAAATCTTAATTTCCTTGTCAATTTTCAGGGAAAGAAAAGAAACTCAATTATCGAAAACTGAAATGACTGAAAGAAAACAAGCCATCTTGGCTACTTACTGTACCAACCAAATAAAAGTTGGAGTATTTGTTTATCTGCTTCTGAAAGCTCGTATTACTTTGCTTTTAATTTTCAATTTGGCAAAAAAAAGGCTCCCGCGTGGTTGACTCATTTTTGCTGGGTGTGAGTAAAAAAAAAAGGAAAGGGAGAGGAGTAAATCTTGCATCCCCATAATAACTTTAATATGCAGGCCCACCTAAACAACCTGGGGATTATTATGCAGTTGGCAATGAGGACAATGCATGCCAAAACTCAGGTACAGCAGAGCACCAGGAAAAAACATAGTAGGCATTGAACACCTTATAATGCTGACTGTTCCTGGGTGGTTCTCTGTGAGAGACTGGCTTGAATTTCATGCAAATGAACGGCGTACTGTCTGTTAGCAGAGTCGTGGGAGGTGGGCACCTGCGTGTGCTCAGTGGCGTTAGGTAGGAGTAGTGGCGGCACTTGACAGCACCTTGATATGTACAATCTTGCTGAATCCCACGTAACGGTGTAGGTGCACTGCATAGATTTACTGTAAGTAGACGACGGGGCAAATTCTTTCCAAGTCCTGCCAGCATTTGCAAGTTAATATTGTTCTCCTTTTTGCTTATACCCGAGGCGTCTGATTTGCAGCACAGCACAATGCTGGTGAACAATTTTTATATGCATGTGCTATAGCCTGTTCTACACTCGCATACATAAATACATACATACATACATACATACATGCATACGTACATAAACGTGTATATACAGTGTATAGCAGTAAAGCGTTGGACATGCTTTTGCCCTTACAGTAATAAGACTGGCAAAAGTCGCACACAGCGTTAATGAAATGCCAGCAATCGGGCACCTCAGGGAGAGAGAGAGAGAGGCTTATGGCCGCCACCTTCTGGGCCCGGCCGTCTCCGCGACAACGGCGGTCCTCCACGCGTCCCTGCGCCTGTTTTTTTTTTTTTTTTTTTTTTTTTTTTTTTGTTTTTTTTTCCCGCCAAATTGTGACACTTATATTCGTCTCCCCTCCGCTCCGCTCCCCTGTGCCGCAGGTAATAAGTTCCCGCCCGGCGCCGGCTACCTCGCGGGGAGGCTAATCTGCGGTGCGAAGTTCACCGCTCCCGCTCTTGTTATCCGCCTAATTAAAAAAATGTGCGAGCGGTACCTGTAAATACATTAGAGCCCAGAGGCTCCTGGGCCCGCCGTTACGTTTGGCAGCTCTCGCTGCCTGGGGAGGAAGGTGTCACTGCTTCCAGGCTGAGAGGCAGGCAGGCAGGCGGGGGGGGGGGGGGGGGAGCGAGGACAGAGGTTCCGGAGCTTTCCGTGAGGGGCGGGGGGGGTTGGGGGGTTGGGTTAGGAGACTTCCTTGTGCACCATTTTCTTGCTCCTTAATAAGATCGTTAAGGATCACATGGCTTCTTAGTGTAGTCTCGCCTAGGTGTTTATATTGCACCGTTTTAAAAAAAAAAATAATTTTCTCAGGTTTTAGCTGATGTTAACCCCCTGGAAAGCAATTTCCTGTGGGAAGTGTCCGCTGGCTGAGAAAATAGTGGTCACGAGGAATAGTGGTGAGCTATTCTTGTAATTCCCAACGGCACAATCTACAGGTTTTTTTTTTTTTTTTTTTTTGGCTAATTGGAGAATACAGGATATTTGCCCGGGGTGTTCGAAGTAGCACTGCTCAAAATAACACCAACAGAACAGCTGGAGATGGAGAGTGATTCATGAGGGTGGGCTATGTGCACAGCTACAGTAGGATTACGTTTGATTTTCAAATGAAAAGTGTCTTTCCTTTACATAGTTTAGTAAGATCGAGTGGTTTTTTTAAAATTTTAAATCATGAACGTGGTCCAAATGAACGTTGCGCCGCGGTGCGTTTCTGCCAGATCCGGGAGCCCCGCGGTCCCATAATGGAGCCCGGTCCGGAAGGGCTCTGTTAATGGAGCCAGCGGCGGCCCCACCGGGGACCGCCTTTCCCATTCTCACTCGTTTGGCTTCTCTCCGTGCCTGAGATTCGTCCCTCTGAACCCGCCCCGGCCCCCGAGTCCCGGTCATTACGGATGATGAATTGCGCTACGGTTAAGTGGGAAGTAGGACAAATTGATCAAGTGTGTCAGGCGCCCCCCGTGACATCCACATCCACGTCTCCGCGAGGGAGAGAGAGGACGGGCCGTCTGGAAGTTTCCGGAAACCCGCGTTGCCGTCGCGTCGGATAAACGTTTTTTTTTTTCGCCTCCCCGTCCCCGCCTTCGCCTTCGCCTGAATGCCTTTCCGTGTTTGTGCGCGATCTGCGAGGCGTCCGGGGTGACGCAAATGCCGTGGGCGTGTCCGCGCCGCAGGTGAACGGCTGTGGGCGGGGCCGGCGTCCGCTTTGGGGCTTTGGGGAAAGCGGAGCACGCGCGTCCTGGTTTAAACCACCGAGGAAGGGGCCGCCCGTGGAAGGGCCTTCTGTCTGAGATAAGCAGGAGAGGCCTGCTCCGGTCTGCCATGGAACAGCTAGTCTAATTAAGCCTGATTTAATCTAGGTTGCTTTTAAATACAGATCGCACCAAGCCCAGCCACTTTGATTTGAAAGTAGCCCTGGGGAAGGGCCTGAGGAATAATGAGAGAAAGGACCAGAATCAAGAGAGGGGGAAATTAATCTGGTCGGAGATGGAGAGTTTGTATTTGCATATTTATTTTATCTGATTTTATTAGTTGTTGTGTTTGTTTTTCTTTGTTTTAATCTGCGGCATCTTCTGCTGAGGGAGCTGTATTGCATTTTGAGAGAGAGAGAGAGTGAGAGAGAGAGAGAGAGAGAGAGAAAGCCAGAAAAAAATAAAGTGTGTAGCCTTGCAGTTCTTGGGTAATGGAAGAATACGTGGCATTTCCTTAAATTAATTATGTAGCAGTGTCAACCCGTTCTGTTTATAAATTCAATTTGCTGACTGTCATCTCTGTTGAATGTGTGAGAAAACAAAAGATTGATTACCACGCCCGGAACTGCTGCCGAAAGCAACCGTCTTCTCCTCCGCTGACGTTTTTTTTTTCTTCTTCTTCTTCTTCTTCTTCTTCTTCTTCTGCCAAAACCTGAAAGGAAACCCTGCCCTCGTAGTAAACACTCCTGAGTGGCCGCTCGCTCGTGTGCGCGGGCGATTGATGGCGCGGCCCCACGTCCCACAATAAGTCACCTTAACGATCCCAGTTTAAAATAATGCCCGCTCTGGCCCGCGATGATGAACAGGGCAGCCCGTGACTCATTAGCGCGGAGGGTAAAGATAGATGACCCAGATGTGGACCGAAAAGTTACTCTGATTTCGTGCGCGGGCCACACCGATCGCGCACCGTGCTCCCGGGCGCTTTTCCGAGTCCCGCCGTCCCTCCGGCTTCGTCCCGCGGCGGCGGCGGCGGCGGTGGCGGCGTAGGCCACTTTCCGCCGAGACGCTAGTGCTTTAGCGGGGCCTGAACGTCAGCTAGCCGAGTCCCGGCGCCATTGACAGTACGGTGATAGAGTGCCCAGGTATCGACTGGCTCCACAGTAAATCTTGGTAAAAAGCACTTAGCTCCTCTTGCACAAGCCACAGAAAGGATATCTGTCAGTGGCCATCAGAGTATCCTTTCATCTCAGGCCGGGAGCCTCCTGCTCTCTGCGGCGTGGAGGGGGGCAGAGACCATGATTCTTCCGTTGTTTCACACCCCTCCTCCAACCCCGCCACCCGCCAGGAGCAGAAGACTGCCCCCCTGGGAGCTTGGTCTAATATCCAGGCTCCACATTTATGGATATCCTTAATGATGTATGTGGCCATCTTTCATTAATAGCATTTGTCACATGGTCATCTCACCGGCGAGTACAAAGGACAGTCGTACCCTTTGTGACAAAATTGCCGTTGATCATTCCTCCAGTGAACAGGGAGGACACTGATGGGGTTTATGAGTGATAAAGTTGTGGCGATTAAAAGCAGCTATTTTGGTGTGTGGCGGGGAAGCTCTGTGGATGTGGTGTGTGGGTGGATGTGCCTTTGGGAGGGAGGCTCTGTAGATGTGGTGTGTGGGTGGATGTGTTTTTTTTAGGGATGCTCTGTAGATGTGGTGTGTGGGTGGAGGTCATTTTTTGTGGGAAGCTCCATAGATGTTGTGTGTGGATGGATGTGGGTTTTTTTGAGGGACGGTATATAGATGTGTGTGGGTAGATGTGCCTTTGGGAGGGATGCTCTGTAGATGTAGTGTATGGGTGGATGTGTTTTTTTTGGGAGGCTCTATAGATTTGATGTGTGGGTGGGTGTGGTTTTTTGAGGGACACTCTGTAGATTTGATGTGTGAGTGGATGTACCTTTGGGAGGGAGGCTCTGTAGATTTTGTGTGTGGGTGGATGTGGTTTTTTGAGGGAAGCTCTGTAGATTTGGTGTGTGGGTGGATGTACCTTTGGGAGGGAGGCTCTGTAGATTTGGTGTGTGGGTGGATGTGGTTTTTTGAGGGACGCTCTGTAGATTTGGCGCTCTGTAGATTTGGTGTGTGGGTGGAGATTCTCACCTCTCTCCTCTGCCTCCTCTGCAGAAGGAGACGAGACAGGAGTGATGGACAGCCTGATGGAGGCCCTGCAGTCCGGAGCCGCTTTCCGGGACCGGAGAAAACGAACGCCGCGGAATGGTGAGGCCACCCCGCCCCGCCCTGCCCGTCACCCCCATCACACCACCAACCCCCCCCCCCCCCCCCCCCCCCCCCCCCCCCCCCCCGTCAACAGGCCACGCCTTTCTCCCTCTGCACACGCTCAGAGGCAGGGGGGTCACGACCCTCCTCTCTACGGATTCAAGTGCGGTCATTAATGTGTGGACACAACAGACATTTCGCTTTCATGATATTCCCCTTAAATTCCATTAGAGGCTTCCGCACGAGTGTCCGGAATCCCAAACGAGGCGTCTGCGGGCCCCCTGATGTATTCACCCGCGCGCACGCTCACCCGAAACGCGCTCGCGTACCCCGGGCGCCATTTCCGTCTCCGCGGCGCCCACACCTCCCTCCCGCGCCTCACGCGCACGTCCCTGCTGCAGCTCATTAGGCATTTCGTTGGCACCTTGACATTCATAAGCCGCCGATTGTCACGCAGAGCCGAGTGGAAGTGACGGTTTCGCGGGGAGAAGCTTTAGCACGTCTCTAGTACCGAACACTGGAGGCGGCGCCACGTTAAACTGTCTCCGCGCGTTCAGGAACGGGAACCAGCCACACGGGACGGCGTTCCCGTTCCTGAACGCGCCGGGAGAACGTTCCGGAGGGAGGGGCTGCTGGCGGTGGAGTCGCTCTTCGCGCCCCCCCCCCCCCCCCCCCCCCCCCCCCATGGTGTTCCGCACATCACTCCAGCCCCCCGCTCGGGTGTCTGCACAGGTTTGCAGAGAGCGGCTCCAGCTAGCCTCCCCCCCCCCCCCCCCCCCCCCCAGTCTCACCGGTAGAGCTGGGTGTTTGTTTACTGTGCTCAGGAAGACCCGCGTCAAGCCGCTTCCCTCAGAAAAGGTACCTGCGTACCGCCACCCCCCCCCCCCCCAGACGCCTTCCTCACACGCCACCCCCCACCCCCCCCCGCCCGCACCCTCTGGGAACAGAGTCGCTGTCCTGAACGCCAGAGGCCTGTCACACCCGCCGCTGATTATCCCCCCTTCCCACAAGCCCCGGCGACCTGTTGGGCATCAGCCGCGCCGGAGCGCGAGCCTCCACGCAAGCCTCCATGCCGGGGTTCGTGTCCAATGGGAGAGCGCTAATTAGCCCAGGCCCCGCCCAGCGGCCCCGACCTCCGATCAGACTCCTCTGACAGGGGCGCGCGAGGAGCGGCGGGCCTGGCCTCACCCGCCCCCTTCCTGTCTGAGCTCCTTTTGAAATGTTTATGAAAGGCGGATGTGCCAGCGAGAGAGAGAGAGAGAGAGAGAGAGAGAGAGAGAGAGAGAGAGACAGCTTCTATCTGAAACCTTTCCCCTCTTATTTCCGGGTTGATTGGGTATCCTCTGTGTGTGCTTGTGTCTGTGTGTGTGTGTGTGTGTGAGTTTATGGTGTCTGTTCACAGTGTGTGTGTGTGAGTGCGTGTGTGCTACTTCCGTGTGTGTGTGTGTGTGTGTTTTTCTTTTTGCAGAAATGCGCCGTCGACATTGAGTGCTTCGGAGCGGGTAATTGGTTCCCCGTGTCTGAGATGCCTCATGCTTGACATGTCTCTCTCTCTCTCTCTCTCCCTCCCTCTCCCTCTCCTTCCCTCCCTCCCTCCTCCGTCTCTCACTCTCTCTGTCTCCCTCTCCGTCTCCCTCTGTTTGCTTCGTCGACGTCGCAGGTGATCAAAGCCCGTCCAGTCCAAGCCCTCGGTGGCCGGTTGCTAACCATGGTAACACAATGAAGCTCTGTTTTGTAGTTAACCCCACCCCTTCCCTCAGTCCCGGCCGCCGCTCTGGCTCCCCGCCTGCCTCAGACCGAGCCCCGGGCTGGCGCGAGCACGCAAAGGATACCGACACTGAGCCGCCGAGCCTTTCCGGAACTTTCCACCGCAATTTCCGCTCGCAATTAAAACCGACCGTTCGGTTTCTCCCCAATTTACAGCTGTAACGATCAGCTTTTTGACGATGCTGCTCGTCTTATCCGAATCGGAAAAAAAACAACAACCACTAAGCCTCTAACCTTTTCCCATTTTATTATTTGCTGTCCCCACCCCCCCTTCCCTCCGCTGGCATTATCACATATATTTGATCTGACGTCGGACGCTTGGTTTCTCATCTTGTTGTTTTATGGTATTTGTTATGAGTGATTCCGTGCCGAAAGCAGACCTGCCTCGGCTGTGTGAGTCATCGGCTACGGGCCGCGGTGCCGGCGCCGCCGCTCTCCGGCCGCTCTCCTGCTGCCGTCAGCGGGTCGGGCCGCCGCGGTCCGATACCGGGCCGCACGGCGTCGTCACGCGGCGGCGGCGCTGCTAATCGTCTCGCGCAGATCAGCGGCAACGTGATCAGCGAGCGACAAGATCAGCAGCAGCAAGACGTTAATTGCGAACGGGAGTCGGATCGGCGCGATGATTAGAAACGCGCTTTCTGAGAGACACTCTCTGACAAGTTTCCCGGTGTTTTTTTTTTTTTTTTTTTTTTCCTGGTTTGTTATCGCCGACCTGGAGGCGGTGGCTCAGTGCGGTCTCCTTGGTGCTGCCCAGCCCCGTTAGACGCCTTAACCGACCTGTCCCCTCGACACCCCCCCCCCCCCCCCCCCCCCCCGCGCTTGCTCCACTAAGGCATGTGACAGCACAACCTGTCCTGTGTTACTTTTTTTTTTTTGTGTTTCTTGTCAAACAGGTTAGAGCCTTCATTAATTGCCATATAGGGATTTCTTCCCCCTCTCCTCTCCTCTTTTTTTTTTTTTTTTTTTTTACTCTTCTTTCCCAGCTTGGCATTCTGCTTGTAAATGTCAACCGTTGCACGGAGCCCAAAAATACTCCTCTTTAATGGATGGTAGCCTTTTTGTGCCCCGGCCTACTTCTGTGCGGCTCGTTCGGCTGTATGCTATTTCCTCCTCACCTCTCAAGACGCCGTCTCCGAGGAGTGCATGTTGCGGCGGCTCTCCTGCAGGAGGCGCATGCGCGCATACGCACACGCGCGTGCATGCGGTTTTTAAAGGGCGCGGCTGCGGCCGTAGCGCCCCGCTCGCAGCCTGCGGACGTGCTGCGCAGTGTGTGGTAGTCCCGTTGGCTTGCGGTCGATTCCCGCCTCTGGGCGTGCGGGACCAACGGCGGCAGAGCCAATGGAATGGAGCGTTACTCTTGGTCCCGCCCCTAACGCTTTCCCCCCTGCATGACGCTGAGGCCCATGGAGCGCTGGGCCCGAGCGTGGAGGGCGACCAGTGCATGCAGTACCACACACTGCAGAATGCCAATGTGTTCACACTGTGTCATGTGTACGGCTGTGTGTGTGTGTGGGTGCGTGTGTGTGTGTGTGTGTGTGTGTGTGCGTGCGTGCGTGCGTGTGTGCATGTGTGTGTGTGTGTATGTGTGTGTGCCTGTGTGCGCGCGTGTGTGTGTGTGTGTGTGTGGGAGGTGGGGGGTGGGGGGTGGGGTGGGTTCACACTGTTCGAAAATGATTCCCCATCACCGGGTGAGTAGATTGGAATGCAGAGAATCCTCTGGCGTGCTTTGGCCATAGCTTTGTAGTCTTCAGTAGACGTGAAGCGTGAAGTGCCGTCAAAGCTGCAGGACTCACGTTCACGTTGATGTGATAGGGGCCCAGCTCAAACGGCTCCATGTTCTCTGAGAGATGAATAAATATCAGAACTTCAACAACAAGAAAAGAAACAATTAAGCTCCCTGCCGTCCGCTTTATTGAATGATAAAAGAAAAATAAAATAAAATTGTGCGGTCTGCTTCTGAATTTTCCTTTAAGAGGCAGCCGCTGCTCTTTTATTAGGATGAAAATTGGAATCATTAAGCAGCAGCTTGTGAGATTGATGGTGTTATCTCAGGGTCGTGATGACCGTGATAATCCGCCTGCTCTCAGTATTTTCATATTTTCATATTTTTCTGAGGACTCTGTTCCTCATATTACAATAGTGGAGCCTGTACCCTGACCCCTTCCCCCCCCCCCCCCCCCCCCCCCCACACACACACACACACACACCACACCCACCCACCCACACACACAAATAATATTGTGGATGTGCCGATGCCATTGGGTTAATGCCGCGGATCGATAGCTGTTCAGTCATGCCCGACTCGAGCACATGCTGGTGAAGTGTGCGATTAACACCGAGGGACCCTGGGATGAGCGCGCGAGATGAGGGCGTTTTTTTAGCGCGGACCGTTCCGGGGAAATGAAAATGAATCTGTCCTGAGTGCCGCGGACCCGGTTCAGCCCACAGCCCACCTCTGCACCCGGTCGAGTGCCAGCGATGCGCTAACGCTAGGCGCTACGTCTTCAGCCAGCCGATTACGCAGTATTGCACAGGCCACGTTCCCCCCACACCGTACCTAACCATGAGCTATTCTATCAGCCCCCCCACTCCATCACAAACCATCAGCTATTCTATCAACCCCCCCACTCCATCTGCTATTCCATCAAACCCCCGACACCATCCCATACCGTCACTTATTCCCCCCCACACCATCCCAGACCATCAGCTAGTCCCCCCACACCATCCAAAACCATGAGCTATTCTATCAGCCCCCCCACTCCATCTCCTATTCCATCAACCCCCCGACACCATCCCATACCGTCACTTATTCCCCCCACACCATCCCAGACCATCAGCTAATCCCCCCACACCATCCAAAACCATGAGCTATTCTATCTAATCCCCCCACACCATCCCAAAGCAGGAGCTGTTCCATCTAATCTCCCTACACCATCCCAAACCAGGAGCTGTTCCATCAACCCCACACCATCCCAGACCATCAGCTATTCCATCAACTCCCCCCCCCCACACCATCCCTAATCATGTGCTATTCCACATAACCTCCCCACTCTATCCGAAACCATGAGCTATTCCATCAGTATCACCCCCCCTCCCCTTCCCAAACTGTCAGCTGCAGGACCAGCGTCACCTTCTGTTTTTCAAATCCCAAAAATCATAAACCAAGAAGTGTTCATACGAGGGAGGAATAAATACAAAATTTAAGTAGGAAAGAAAACTGGGAAGACCCCAACTGCTTTAACTTATGCTCACGACTGGGTGAATGTATACAGAGATTATTCAGCAGAATAGGGATTCTGAACATTATCCGTGAGATTATATTGGCTTGATGCTATTAAGTGGAAGTGTTGGTTGTGTGGAGAACGCCTCTGAAAAGTAATCTCATCCCCTGTCATCTTATCTCGGGTCTTTATTGAATCTGGAGACGCGGTGAGGAAGTGCTGAGTTTGAGCGTGAGCTGGATTACGAAGCGAGCGGGAGGACGTGCGCTCAGTCAGTCACTCGCTGTGTGAACACGCGCATCCCTTCCCTGAGTCAGGAGACCCGCCATCTCTGTTCCTCAGTCACTAATCACAAGCGTGCCGCCATGGCCCTTTCACTTCTTCTGAATGTCTGGAAGTAGAGAAGAAAACCTCCATGGCTGATGTTAGCCTGTGAAGAGGAGGCGGGTTGAAATGAGAGATATTTTCTAGGCTTTCAGGAAGGTAGCATTACCTGATAATGCACCATTGGTGATATTTTTTGGGGGGAGTGGACAGGGGGGGTCTCTTAAAATCTGTACACTTGTTCCTCTTTTGCGATTAGTGTCCCAACAAGCACTTCCATCATATTTCCAAGTATAAGATATATTTAAAAAAATAATAGCAATTGTTGGTGGCCTTTCCAACACATTAACAGCCTAGCCTTTCCCTGGCTGTCTGTTCACCTTCATGACGTGGTCCATCAAAAGTTTCTCCTTGTTCACCTGGGGCCTTTTGACATTGACCAGACGAGGGATCGTTTTGCGCCCATTAAAAATCTTGATCTCTTGATGTAACGCTGGCAAGAGTTATGGACTTTCAACCCGGGTTGTCTAATCTCCCCAAGTCTGGCGGTTAATTCACCATGGCAGAGGCGAGAGTAGGCTTCTCTATGTTTAATGAAGATCAAATTACCTATTTTCAGTCATGAAATTTTTAAAAGCAGAACTGGGATGAATCTGCGAAGTAGCAAATGAGAGCGGAGCGAGGGTGTGATGGGATGAGGATGGCTGGACAAAGATTGAAGATTTTTTTTCTTTTTCTTCATTTTCTAAATGGTCCCTTGATCATATTGCACCTACTGTAGCACCTCTCAGGGTACCTTTAGCGTATGCAAGGCACTTTGTGCCTGGAATGAGTTCAGCCATGTTCTTTGAGCTTGCCGAGTCTCCCTTCACTTCTAAAAGAAACGCTCTCCACTGATGTCAGGTCCTTGTTTCTCCTAGTTAGCTAATTCTGACACATGCAGAAGAGAGGTAGGTCTCCGCAGTTCTTTCTGTACTTGTTAATGACTTGCTTTTCCGCAGATTTCTCTGTTTTCCGCCAGCACAACAGCGTCAACTGCCGAGTTTTGAATTATTTGCTGACACCTTTGGTTTTAATGTGTGTGGTTTAGACATGATACCCAGAGAGAGAGAAGAGTGTATTTGTTTATCATGCATTAATAATGTGAGAAATAGTTTGGAACGTGCAAGCTGTGCTTTTTCTAGTTGCCTTTTTATGTTTACTATAGAGGAAAGTTTGCACAAACAAAAGTATAATTATATGCTTATATATTTTAGAAACAAACACTGGCTTGTTGACTTCCTTTTCGCCTGCATAAAGATGTAATAAACCTCACAAGAACTGGATGGGGATTCAGTTTGAAATCATCTGAGAGTAATCTGTTTGTTCTTTAGCAGTATTTGCTCACCCTTATAAGATGTGGCAGTTAATGTTTTTGAGTTTTTTTTTTTTTTTTTTTTTTACTAGTTTCTTAGCAAATGATGTCAGTTTTGTCCTTTTGTGTACATGGCCTGCCTAACGCATACACACGTACGTATGTGCACATGTACACACATACGCACTAGGCGTGTTGACGTATAGCACACTACGATGGCTACGGCCCCAATCTAAACCCTCAAACACTCCTCTTCAGGGCGTTGATAGATGTTATTTATTCAGGTCGCCCCTAGGGATGCTTCTCAAGGAAGTCTCACCAACATGATTTGCTCTGGGCCTCCGAGCCCCAAAGGGTATTGAAGTTGGCAATGGCCCAGATTTCTCGCCGGATAGGAGATATCTATGGGAAAGAGCAGCGTTCTGCTGAGATGTTTGTGCAAGATAAGGACATTTGTCAACCGCTATAAGGCAGATATACGAATCTGGAGGATTGGGGACTGGGCCCCCAGACAAGGTTTTAGCCCCAAAGGCAGATTTACTGTGGTGCTCCCGGTCCCTCTCTTGGCCCCCAAGCACCCCATTGTGGAAGAAGCCATTTCATAAGAGTTAGGACGTCGTTATCATCCATATATATTATGATTTTTATATATATCGCTTGCCTGCGCACGCTGACAAACAGACCTGCCATTTCATTTCAGCATAATAGGCAGCGGAGAGTGAACTCTGATTGTGATCGCTGATTTTTTTTTTTTTTTTTTTTTTTTTACATTTCCTCAAGTCAAATCGTAAGGAAATGCAATCTCTCACAAGGACAGAGATAAAAATAAATAAAAAAAAACGTGGGCATCCTGAGTCTCACTGTATCACTTCGCTGTCTCGCCCCAGCTTTTGGATCCCCAGCGAGAAGCTTTCAACGGCCGAGGTTCGGTGAAAGGGTGACGCCGCCACCCATAACCCCTTGCGCTGTAATTCGCCGCTCCTTTTTTTTTTATCCGTGAGGGGCCTCGGCCCTGAACGCGGGGGTCGGCCGCCGGCGACAAACCTTTCGGGGGGGGGGGGGGGGGGGCGAGTCGATGGCGCGGGACTGCAAAGGGCAGCAGGCTCGGGCGCTTTTGTGCGACGCTATCTCTTCCCGGCGTGAGTCCGGCCCATTGATGTGGCGAGTGCCCGGCGGCGGCGGCGGCGGCGGCGGCTCCGAAGCGTCCGCCCGGCCCTTTCAGGCCGGTAAAGCGGCGCCCCGGCGGTTGTGAGAGAGTCAACCGCTTTTTTTTTTTTTTTCTTTTCTTCTTTTTCGTTTTTTTTCCCCTCCGTAAGCTGGAAAGCGACGCCTCCGCCGTTCTCATTCTCCCCCCCGCCGACCCATAATGCACCAGCGAGCGCGGGCTCCGGCTGGGTGGGGAAAGGTCATCGCGAGTGCAGATCGTCAGCGCGCGGATCGGCTGAGGAACGAAAATATTTTTCGGGCGGGGGGAGGGGGGGGGCAACGTAAATGAGGATTTCACCTTATTTATGCCCCTGGTCATTTCCTCACAATAGACTCGGCCCCACTTATGGCATATGACACTCCTAATGGAGCCATAACTCCCGCTGCTAAGAAGAGGGGAATGGCTCTGAAGTCAGGACTGGAAATCGTATAAACATATCTCTCCTGGCTGAGAGATCGGGCTCATAATGTTCCGATGGAATGCCCGCAGCTATCATACGGGCCTTTTCCGGAGACAGAAAGTTTCTCGGGGAAAAAAAAAAAAAAATTAACCGTAATTTATGGCCGATTAGAGGGGAGGAGAGGCCTAATGGGGATCTCAATGACAATAAATAAGGTGATGCGGAATGGACCGTACTTATGTTCGCGGGAAAATGAGAGGCGGATGGCGCCATTTAATGTGATTTCCGCTCCTATTTTCCCCATTGTTATTCAAATGAGAGGTGTCTGTTAGCACTTGACGAATCGCCTTCGGGGGGGCTTTCCCATCCCAGTGTCCGCCACTATCCACGATCTGTCAGGCGGCGCGATGCAAAATTAATATTTTAGATTTCCATTTGCCTGGGTGGAATGCGTGTAATAAGGAAGAATGGGGAGGCTGGATACGGGTGGGCAGCCCGCACTGAGCGATGGTTCCATTTCCCAACTTTCCCGCTTGTGGGGGACCGAAGGAGAGCAGTCTGGGTTGCCGCCCGTTCTTGGATTGCGAGAGTAATGATGTCGTCACGCGGTCCCAAAATTGAACCCATTTTGTTGTTGTCAAGATAAGACCTGCATATTCCCCCCGGGGCTAATTTCAGGGGTTATCTGAAGAAAAAAAAACGTTGCCAGTTATTCCAGGCTGCTGTAGAAACGCTTAGACTTTGTTTGGGTATAGAAGAAGCGCTAATGACATCCAAGGACTTCTGCAGTTCCGCCATTTTAAATAATGTGCTTTGATTTTGACTGTCCAAGGAACTGCTGAACAGAGCAGTGCTGGAGAACAAATGGACGGTGCAATTGCTTATGTGTTAAGAAAACCCTTAATTAGATTCCCCCTTGATTAATTTGTCCTATATTAAGCTGAAAGGTGGGTACGCTGTCATTAATAGCACATCACTCTATTGACCACGTTAATACAGTGCTTCCGCTAGCAAGTCAAAATCATCAGGTTCCTCAAGCAAATCTGCTACCTCCCTATAAATCCGCAGTATTCTTTCAGTTAAGGTTTGATTCTTTCCGAGAGTGCATGGACTGTCTCTTTGGGGGACTCTTCTCGAGAGATACACACTTCAGTATCCAGTATATCGGCTTGCACTGCTGTGCATGTTGGCCCATGGATGGCCTAGAGACAAAGCATTGCTGGATCTTGTAGTTTTGCTAATTGCAGTTGCATTTCGAGAAGTCTTACGCAGCAGCGTGCTCATTGACTGGTATGGAAAGTGGGGCAAAGGAAGAAAAAAAAGAAGACGCAGACAAACAAATGCAGGAGAAGGGAATCGGGCAATTTTTAAGTCCAGTGAAAACGAAAAACGCGAGCCTCTGTCTGGGCCGGGGACAAACGCCCCGGGGGGTTCAGTGTCCACTCCAGCAGGGGTTTTGGGTCTCCAGCTCCCCGTGGCTGTAGATTTATGTCTCTGCCTTTCATTAGACCAGCCCTTTTTTTCCCCCCCCCGGGGCTGTGCTACATGCAGTTTGCACAATATATGTGGCTATTTGTGCAGCCTAAAAGTAAAAGTGAAATGGCCTCCAAGCAGACCGTGTACTGTCTGTATGACATCTTATGTACATGTTTCCGTCTGTATTGTTTTGAATTGGTGCCTCTGTAGTGAGTTTCCAATGATAAATCACAAATAAAAAGGCTTTTTTTTTTTTTTGGTCTTCAGCAAACATATTTTATTTGTTTGCTTTTTTTATTTTTAGAGGCATCTTGACCCATAAATTATATAAAAAATGCTTGATATTACATTTGGCAAGGCAACCAGAAGAAAAAAGTATGCTGCCTTTCTGAACAATGCAAAACAATGACACGCATTTTGATGGGGTCATTGTTCCTAAATTTCAAGTTATGATGATTGTACTGATGTACCTATTCATCACTGTTTGTTGAACAGATGTCTTCTTTCTGGCGAGGTGTCATTTCAGTACATATCATTTATAGATGGATATTGTTTATCATTAAACTCTTGCAGAAGCCACACACACACTTCATAAAACAAGTTGAATAAAATGATTGCATATTCAGCATGGCCCTCATCTAAAGTAGTCTAATTATTATTTATGTCGAGAATTTCAATGTTCTGAAGATTACTATTGTTGGTCAGTTCCAAAAGAACGACACTCTGGGTAATTCTGAGCCTTCATCTTTATTTGTGAAACTGCAGGATTAAATTCAAGGCACATACCAAGAAAATGAGGCCTGTTGAGTTCATTCAGCACCTCCTAAAAAGCAGAAACTGTCTGCGGTAGGAAGGCAGCCATTTTTCCTTTTTTTATTCGTTCTTTGTCCTATATATGTCTTCAGTATGACCTTTTGTGTGCGACATGCTAACTTTGATTCTACACTGTTATCTCCAGCGTGAATGTGAAAAGGAAACAGTCTTTTTGAATAAATTTGCTCACGTTTTTTCCAAGTCACTGTTAATTAGACATAACCAGTGGAATTGTGTAGGCCTGTGTAATACTTTAAAGAATGCTAATCATTTCTGAATGTGAGAAATGAACTCTGTTCCCTGAAGTGTCATGAATAAATAGAATATCTGGTATAAAACTGGCATAGTTGAATCTGAAATGGCATCCGAATGATTGCTCAGCCTGAAGAGTTGTTTTGCAGTTTCAGCTCTGTTTGATTTTTGTAATGGGCTCACCGCCTTGTAGTTATAACTGAATTTGAAAAAGCAGCACGTGCAATAAGTCATGAGCTGACTCAGCTCTGCAGCTCCCCCGGTGGACGTGAGGTGTACTGCACCACCAGCCATTTGTTCTGAATCTCCCAAAATTGCTGTGACTTACATGGAGTTATCAGAGAGCAGGGGGAGTGCTGCTATCACTCAGAAAAGCAGCTGTGCTGACAGTATGGAACAAAAATAAGATGTGGAGTATCACTGTGAATACCAACATCTCAGCCATATTGCATCACTATAGGTTTACTGTTGATGATTGAAATCTAAACAGAATTGGGTAAATGTCTCAGTTTTCTTCTCTTTCCCATGATTTGAATATATATTTTTATATTGTCATTGTGAAGTTGTTATGGTTGTTGCTTGACATTTCAGTGACTGAGCACCCACATGCTTATTTTCAGGAACTTATTTTGAGCAGCTTAGCTGTAGATTAGTGTGATTTGATTTTTATTCACAGAAACGATGCTATGTGTACCTGTGCAGATGTCAGTATAAAAGTACAATACATCCTTGTCTCGAAAAGATAGCTTTGTGGATTAAAGTTGCTGACCAAATGTTGCTGTCAGCAACAAATGAGAAATGAGACAGACAGAATGAAAGAAATGAGCACACAGGTGTCTCAGTGATGCCTGTCACTCTTATACATATGTATGGAATGCAGGGCTGGGTTTTCCTCCTGCAAACGGTACTGGTGCATCACCTGTGTGCTTTTGTGCACTTCTTCACTATTCTTTCTCGTGCCACTCGGAAATGGGAGATGCGCCAGAGTAGTTTATGAGCTGAAGGTCGCGGTGAAGGTCGTGGAGTTTTTTGACGAGCGGGCTGCCTGATTTGGGACGGGAAGGGATGGGCGAATCGGGGGCGTCGGAGAAGACGGCGACAGGACGGTCCCGGGAGGCAGACGGAAGCCTCGCCAGACCGCGGGCTTTCAGCGCCGTGACGACGGGACAGACCCGGGACTAAAAGTAGCGTTAACCTCGCCATCCGCAGCGAAGAAGAGTGAGGGGGGAGGGGGGGCAAATGAAATCTTCCCTCTGATTGGCCCAGAGAGTCTTCCCTTCTTGGGGGAATTGTGCGTGTGCAATCAGCGGGAATCGTCCCCGGCGAAGGCACTCCCCTGCAAGTCATGCGTGATCCGCGCGCCTCGCCTCGCCTCTCCTCGCATCGCCCCATCACTAATGCTGACGGGTGCCCATTTGCGAGCCCTCTCCCCGCTTTTATTTATTTATCTGTTTATTTGTGGCGAGCGGCCACATTCATTTATTGATGGGGCTCGAGGATGCGACGGAAAATTTCCATTTGTGAGAAGTGTGTGTGTGGGTGTGTGGGGTGGGGGGGCGGGAAGTGAGGGGGGGGGGGGGGGTATTGGTTTAAAAAAAAAAAGGAAAAGTGCAGAATTTACACTCCAGCGAACAGTAACGTCGGTGGGGACTCTTCACCTTTTCATTTAGATTCCAACACTCCAAATAGCTATTCCTTTCTGGTAATGGAAAACTGATATGGCCCATTTAGTTACTTAGCAATAATCCCACTGGTTTAGCCGGTCTTCTCTTTTTTCTATTTCTTTTGACTTATGGCCCATTTCTGAGGGGATTTTAGCTGCGTGAGATCTCTTCAAGGGGGCCAGGCTATTTCTGAGAGCTCCCGTCCACGATCCTGCAATATTAACTGTGTACGTCAACTTAAAGCAGCAAGCAGAGCCGGCTTTGCGGAGTGGTTATAGAGCTGGAACCGTGAAGCGAAAAATTGTGACTTGGATTTTTGCAGGAGGAGCGGTGTCATGGCGCAAGGCGCTTAACATAGCTTGAATTTCTAAAATATATGCAAGAGAAATCCATATGAATGGGATTTATGCAAAAACTTGAGCCTTGCTTCATTTGGAATAAGGGAACCCGTGTTAATAAGCAGTCTAATAATTTAAAGTTAATGGCGATATTCAGAGACAAAAGCAAAGTAGTTGATTCTTTCATTCCAATTTTGTTTATTTGAATGTTTTCCAGAGCATCAACATTGTACCTGTCATGACATATCAAAAGCAAAAAAAAAAAAATTGCTGTCACTCAGCACGAAACTCCCTTTGACATCACCTGATGTATTTCTGAGTATTGAAATATCCTGTTGTCTTTTAACGTGTTATTCGGCGTGATGCAATTTTGCTGCAAACTTGTGTAAGGGTAAACTGTTGTGCGATGTAACTGATGGCTTGTTTAAGGCAGCCCGAGAGGCCTTCTCCTGCCCCGTGTCGTGTCATTGGCTAGCGTTTGGCTCGGGGGGGGGGGGGGGGGGGGGGGGGGGGGCGGGGGGGGGGGGGTGCCGCGCTCGGGCAGTGCCGCTGTCGGGTCTCTACGGGCCTCCCGGCACACAGAACGCTAAAAGCTATGTTCTGTCGGAGCCCCCGGCTCTGCGTCCGTGGAGATCGGTGCTCCCTGAGATATTAACGCAGGGGAAGTGCGTGCGAGATTTGAACCCGACGGCACACGAGCATGACTGTGATTGACCATGATCCGATAGAAGAGTACAAGTGAATCCTCATTGCAGGCTAGGGCCTGAAGGTTAGATCTAATTGGTCATTTTGGTGCAGTTCAAAGTAATTTCTCATAGCCTTTGGGCTTTGCAGAATGGCTAGATCCTGTGTTGCTCGCGTAATACATACTTATTCACATAGTATCTCAAATATTTTTGGGTGTTGTTTAATTATTTATGCATACATTTTTGCAGATTACCCAGAGGCGTGTATGGTTTGTATGTTATCCTTTCATGTTCATTTGTATCCACTGAAGCAAATTCGCGTTAAGTGCTTTGCTCAGGAACACACTAGCGAGGTCCTTCCGGGGGAGTCACTCCTGCGATCTTTTGATTGGACCGCACCGTACTGTCGCTAACGCAACCGTGTCATTCCTTCACATGGTCTGTGGTCACATGGGTCGTCTAAGTGTGGAGTCTTTCCCTTGATTTTTTTTTCTTCCCCTTTTGCTCCCAGAGAGAGCATCTGAGATATTAGCGTTAGCACGACAGTGAGAGGGAAGTCATGTGTCCTCCTCTCTGGCTGGGAGAAGCTGCTTTAGAGATAATCGCCAGTCTCCTTTCCAAAGCCCTGGAGTCTGCAAACAAATTTTTTTTATTTTTTTTTTTTATCCGCAAAGAGTTTATTTTCTCCTTCCCCGAGTCGGAAATCCCACTTTTTTTTTTTTTGGCACATCAACATTTGCTGCCCTTAGGGGTGTGAGGCATCGCAAATTCTCGGAAATGTCTCAAGACATTCATACATTTTATCATTTACAGAATGGTCCCCCCCCCCCCCCCCCCGCCTCCTTGGAGACGACTTACTCTATATCACGGATAAAAATAGACAGTCACGGGAAATGTACTGTTCATTACCGGCCCTAGAGTAGAGAGAGATGGGAGATAGATGTTGTCAATCCAGAAACGCAGCGATGGAAGATGGATGTTATCAATCCAGAAACGCAGCGATGGAAGATAATGTTGTCAATCCAGAAACGCAGACGTGTCGTGCAGGGAGCAGAGGACCCCGGGGGGCGGTTGGGTTAGGAAGCCGCCATGTTTGCAACATGGTGAGGGAGCGCTTTGTCCTTGGGGGAGGTAGGTGGGGGGGGGGGGTTAGGTTGCCACTCGCTTCAGAGTGCCTCTGGTTTGTATTCATTCCAGCAGACAGCAGTGGGGTGTGGCACAGGATCCCCCCCCCCCCCCCTCCACACCCCCTCACCCATTCGCGGCTCCGGTCACATGCTCGTTCTGGAGACCTCTGTGTGTGACAGAGTCAGCGCATCCCACGGCACACCACGCCATGAATCAGCCTCAGAAAGCAGTAAAACATCCTGGAGGACGGCGAGGAAATGAGACATCAGCACGGTGACCTTAATCAGACAACCGCCGCTCTGCTCTCACATACGTGATTAGAGTAAGAACCGCGGGCAGCATTAGAAAGCATATGGAAGGTCCTCCTCGTTTTCTTCTTCTTCTTGGCTTTCAAGATGTTTTCATTAGTATGTTTACTGTGGCGGTAACTAGCTGTCTCAGAATGGATTTTCCTCAGCCCGTTGTGAAACTTTTATGACTGTCGATAAGGCTGATGGACCAGTCATTCATTTTTTACTGGATCTGCTGGTTACTGAATAGATGATTCCTGCTTATAAATCCTGAATAATTGAGGAGGTGAATCGGGTCGGTGCGAGGGACGCGGAAGCTTTTACAAAGCTATGCGGGACCCCGTTCCAGCGAAGACGGAAAAGAAATAAAGCCAGGAGAGTTATCAGCTGACAAGCAATAGTCCCCCCCCCCCCCCCCCCCCCCTTCCCATCCAGCAAACCCCCTTTATCAACCCCGTGCGCGCCCTTCTTCTCCTTCTCCCTCGTTCTCTCATCTTTTCTATCCATTATTCTCCCTCGCTCGGTTCATTTATCTGGCGGGCGATCTCTGTGATCGTTCGTCACTTCGGCTTGGCTGTTGATGAAAGTGCGATGCTGGGGTTCCCTGTGATGTCTTTACCCGCTTATCTCTCTGAGAAGGGTCCCCTTCAGCCGAGCGCGCGCGCGCTACGCTCCTCTGGACCGGCAATGGCTTTAGAGTGCGTACTGTACGTAACCGAGCGCTCACTACGCTCCTCTGGACCGAGCGCGCTACGCTCCTCTGGACCGGTGATGTCTTTACCGCGCGCGCTAGCTTAAGAGTGCGTACTGTACGTAACCGAGCGCGCTACGCTCCTCTGGACCGGTGATGGCTTTAGAGTGCGTACTGTACGTAACCAAGCGCGCTACGCTTCTCTGGACCGGTGATGTCTTTAGAGTGCGTACTGTACGTAACCAAGCGCGCTACGCTCTTCTGGACCGGTGATGTCTTTAGAGTGCGTACTGTACGTAGCCGAGCGCGCTCCTCTGGACCGGTGATGTCTTTAGAGTGCGTACTGTACGTAACCGAGCACGCTACGCTCCTCTGGACCGGTGATGTCTTTAGAGTGCGTACTGTACGTAACCGAGCGCGCTACGCTCCTCTGGACCGGTGATGTCTTTAGAGTGCGTACTGTACGTAACCGTGCGTGCTCGGAGTGTAATGCAAAGTCTTTTCTCATTAGACGGTACCCAGCGTCCATGGCGCTAATCGTCGCATATTTCTGCCTGCTCGACGCTTCTCGCGCTTCTCCGTAGCGGATATTCCCTGCTTCACGCCTCGTTTGTTGAATGTAATTTAACGTTTAAAAAAAAAAATTGTATTCTGACCTCCGGGCACGACGCATGGTCGCATCAATACAGGGCGGGGGAGAGTTTGTAGACTAGCATGCTAACACAAACAAATGGGAAATTCAGATATGTTGTGCTCCGAAAAGAAAATAAAAAATACATGTATTTTTGTTCGCACATTATTTGTGCGGCTGCCAATGAAAAGAAGGAGACAGAAAAAAAAGACTTTCAGCTTTAATAAATTGCTGCCAAGTGCCCTCTACCCCGAATCGTCTTGCTGTTGTCAGTCATGTTCCTTCATAATATGAAAGCAGGCCGCAGCAGTAATTGCTTTGATGGTCCAGCCTGAACAAATCACTTGTGGGCATAAAGGAGGCCTCGGAGATGGCGGCGAGAGAGAGAAAAGGTGGGAATGAATTAAAGCACTTTGCGTTCCTCGGGGGCATGTGGCCCAGATTTCTTCAAAGTAGTGTTAGCAGAGGATGGGAAAGAGGAAGAAGAAAAAAAATTCTCCTTTCTTTGCTTAGAAGCAAATGTAGCCATAAATGCTGCAATAAGCACGGAGGCCTCCATCGCGACAAAATGGGGGTATTCAGGGAGAGACAATGCGGGGACGCATAGCTAACTGGCAGGTGGAGAAAGGGTGATTTGGGTGGAAATAATCTGATTTTGAACGGGCCCGTTCTATGGGAGTACCTCTAGTTTGGCCCATTGTCGGGGGAACAAAAGTGAGCCCCTTTAAAAGGGAGGCTTTGAATGTTTTAGAGGTTCTGAATGGGCCCTCTGGATGTCTCGGGGCCCCGTTATGCCAAGGGGCCACCGTCGGCAGACCACGGGGCCGCTGGGATTACCCCAGCCCCCTATTGAGCCTTCCCTGGGGCGGGACAATGAGAGGGCCGTGTCCCGGGTCCTCGAGCTCCCGAATGGAATGGGAAGGCCCCTCTGCATCCCGACAGGCTCCTTAGCGGCCTGATCTGGAGTAGGGAGCTGTGGGGAGAGATGCTAGAGAACGCTTAGCAGCGGCACTGTCTAAACAGGAAATGACCGTGATAAAGCGATAAAGCATGCTAACAACAAAAAACGCAGTGGGACAGTAAATGAATGTCACTGTCCATGAATATATAATGCAATGAGCATTGCAACGTTGGCCCCACCCCCATCCCCCCCAACCCAAAAAATAAAAACAAATGAAGGCCTGTTCTGAAACAGGACTGGTGACTCTGACCCCTAGATAAGGAGAGAGAGAGAGAGAGAGCAAGAGAGAGTTTTTTTTTTTTTTTCTTGCTATTGAAATTGCAATAAGGGAGCAGTTGAAGTTTAATTTCTTTACTGTCAAGATACAGAAACTTGCTATGAATTCTGCATTCTAATTAGTTCTTGTTTTGTTTTTGTGCAATATGGTCCTTTGTGCTGGAATGCATCATTCACTATCTTCGCTGAATTCTCTAAATGACGGTCTGATGTGAGGAGGACACCTGTCTGCCAGTGGGGAGGGATGGATTTGGAACGGCCTGCCCACTAGCAGGGCCCAGCATGGTCCGTATGGGAGAATGCGAGGAACACAGCTTTAGAATAACGATGGAGGGAGGGGAGGAGGAGGCGGAAGGGGGAACAAAAGGAGATAGAAGTGGCTGGATGGTGTGGAGACTCTATAAAAGTCCAGCACATGACCTCTTAATTGCAGCTGCCTGCTCTGGGACCCGCCCCGCCATCAATCCGGGGGGCTCCACAAAAGCGGCCTGCCAGAGACTCGGGCCCCCGAAATACGAGCGTCATCTAAAGGCACCTTTCATCTGAGAGATGGGTCTGAGAGAGGCACGCCCCTCTTTAGTTCCAGCCCCGCCCCCCCTGCCCCCCCCTCCCCGGCCCCCCCTCTCCGGGCGGGCCGCTGACCCCCCTCCCATTGTCGAGTGTGTTTTGTGTGCGCTCGATGGGGCGTCACAATGCCGTGGAGGTCCAGGTGCGGGCCTCTCCCCCTTTCAGTGCGCGAAATGGAACCAGCCAGCCAGACAAACGCGAAATCTGTCTTTACCGGAGCCAGAAAGATAACAGATATTACTCTCTTTTTTCTCTCCAAGGGGGCTGAGAGTGTTGGGGGGGGGGGGGGGGGGCTGTATATAGTTTGGAGACGTTGTGAAAGCCGGTCACATGGGTTGGAACTGCAGGCTGCTGCAGAGGCTGTTAACCTGTAGGAACCTGTAGGACGAAAATAGTTCTCTAGCTCTCGTTTTTTTTTTTTTCCCGCCAAAAGCATGCTGTGACTGAAGTGGGCGCCACGCGGCTATCTGTTCTTCCAACGAGCCCACTCAGCGCTGCCAATCACCGCAACGGCGGCGGCGCGCCTGTAGGAATTTACTACTTCATTCCCTCATTCCCGCCTTTTTTGAAGGCGAGCGCGTCTCATTTCCATCCCACTTCAGGGGCGAGGAGCCTGGTAGCGGAGGTGGAAATGACGTGAAAATGAGTCGAGTGGAGGATCTGAGGCTCGCGCGTACCGAGCCGCGCCGGGCTAAACTAGCCGCCGCCGCCGCCGTGCCGCTCGTCTCAGGTAAACGTCTGCGGCCTCGCCTCCCCGCATCCGTTATTCACGCGCTCCTCCATAATTCAGCCCTTTTTTTTTTTTTTCCCCCACATTTCGGTGGTTTGGCATCGCCCCGCGTGCGGTCGGCTCAGCGGACGGCCCGGCTCTTTACGCCCCCGGCGCCGCGGCGACACGCTTCCCGCCGGCGGAGTAAACACTCGCCGCGGCGCCTCCTCCGCTCGTCCCCGGGGCGGGCCCCTGAACTCCAGCGCCGCGGGGGGGGGGGGGGGCGCACGGCGCTCCTCACGCACCGTCGGTTAGAACAGAGGGGGCGGTCCCGCTCGCGGTCGGGGCGCGGTCACGCGGAGGGGTGTCATGTGACACAGCCGTGGAGTGGCGGTGGGGCGTGGGTCACCGAGCCCCCTGTCCCAAATCTCCACACGCCTCTGTAAGGTGCAGTGTCCTTTGTTTTCGGGTTTTTTGTTTGTTTTTTTGCCAGGGTGCTCTGTCTAACGGGGCTGAAGTGAATGGCGCTCGCGCTCGGCTAAACGCGGCTTCCTGGCGCAGATGCGGGCTGCTCCTGGGGGGCGGGGTGCTGCTCTGGAGCTCTGATGGGCTGGGCCCATTCGTCACTGTCCTCACCTTGCCTTACCCCGGCCAGCTTACACTGCAGCCTCTCTGTCTCTCTCTCTGTTTACAGCTCTCTCTCTCTCTCTCTGTCTCTCTGTCTCTCTGTCTCTCTCTCTCTCTCTCTCTCTCTCTCTCTCTCTGTTTCTCTCTCTCTCTCTCTCTCTGTCTCTCTGTTTCTCTCTCTCTCTCTCTCTCTCTCACTCACTCTCTCTCTGTCACACCTCTGCCTATTTCTCTTTCTTACACTCTCTCTCTGTCTCTGTCTCTCTCTCTCTCTTTTTCACACCTCTCCCTTCCTCTCTCTCTCTCTGTCTCTGTCTCTAACACACACACCTCTCCCTTCTTTTCTCTTTCTCTCTGTCTCTGTCTCTAACACACATACCTCTCCCTTCCTTTTCTCTCTCTTTCTCTTTCACACACCTCTCCCTTCTCTCTCTCTCTCTTTCTCCCCCTCCCTTTCCTTTTCCCTTTCTCTCTCTCACTCCCCCTCTCCTCTCTCACCTCCCTCTCTTCCTCCCGCTCCCTCACTTCTCTCACCTCTCTCTCTCTTCCTCCCTCTCTCTCACATCTCTCTCTCTTCCTCCCTCTCTCTCACCTCTCTCTCTCTTCCTCCCTCTCTCTCACCCCTCTCTCTCTCTCTCTTTCTCACTCCCCTTCCCTCCTGAGCCCTGGGCTTAATTCACATATTGTGCCCTGTGCACGCACAGTTATTTCTGCTGTGTGTGTTTGTCATGCTTTGGAGTACGTGCAGTCTTTTCTTGCCTATGAAGAGAACGTACAGTAACGCACTAATCCCCCCTACACGCCTCCAGAATGTGGTGTGCCCCACACTGGAGCACTGGCTTTGGTTGGCTTGATTAGGTTCTTCCTTTGCACCGTTCCCACGGTTACCGTTTTTCTATGGAGTCCAAACATTATTTTGATCACTATTTGCTGAGCTAAAAGCATGCAAGGGATCGTAATGTAATGTGCACAATGTGTTCTTAGTCCAGCAGAAAAGTTTCAAGAAAGGAAATGTTGTCTGCAAAGTAATCTGGCTTCTGTTTTATAGAAGAAAGCTTGTTTGTTGCGACAGATGTCATAAAAGCCTTTGTATTCAGGGGAACTGTTTTTTTGCTGTGTTAGTAATCTCATTTGCACCTCAGCAGTCTTAATTAGTATATAAATTGGGTTTTGCAAGTAGAGAAGTTATGGTAGCCTCACCTTTATAAAATTTTAATGCGTTCTACTCCCCAGATGAGGTCATTTGTTTATGCATAGATTATAACAAAAGTGTGTGTGAATAAGAATTGCCAGATCTGGTATAAGCAAATTAATTATTATTATTTAGTTTTTACCTTCAGTCATTGATTTTATCAAAGTTTTACATTTTGATTGTTTCAAAGCGTTTTTGTTGCTTTCAGGGCTATCGCAGAAGGTTTTGCGTGTTCGAGCTCGTTTTACAGCGACGACTCCTATAAACGGATAGTGTAGACATATAAGCTATGTTCACTGAACGTAGCTATGCTGTCCCACAGCCAGGCCCTGTTTATTATGACACCGAGGGTGCTTGTTTGTGTGATAGATTTGCTTATGAGAAAAATTGTCAGATAGAATTACTCGAATGTTGCATTGAAGTGAGACAGATTGTGTTGGCCCGTAGCCCCCCCCCCCCCCCCCCCCCCCCCCCCCCCCCCCCCCCCCCCTAATGAACTTGGTTGAGGTGCAGGAAAGTTTGTATTCTAATCGAAGGCGTACTTTCTTTTTTTTTTTTTTTTTTTTTTTTTTAGGTCATCCCCATTTGCATAGGGGTGTTGTGCCGGAGTTATAAAGCGTCTGTGATTCAGATGCAAATTGCGGAGCTATCGGCAGCGGGACCCGGTGAATAATGGGCCACGGCCGCCCAGCGCCCAGCGCCCGGCCCCACTGTAGGAAATGAGCGAGAGCCTCTTTTCTGGCCCGCTGATTTCATTATGCGCATTATTATTGGCTCAGATTGGCAACATCTATAATCTAAGGCCGGGATGTAACCGTTTTACTGCGCTGGGGCGGGGCCCGGTAAACATTCACTGCGTGTCCCCGGGTTCATATCAGGGCTCGGCAGACAAAATGTCGCCACCCCCCCCCCCCCCCCAGGTACAAGCACATTTCCCCATACCCCCCCCATCCCCATCCCCCATGTTCCTCTCTCCCACCTGGAATTATGGGAAAGCTTGTCCGTGTCAGGAGGTCATGATGTCACCCCCACCCACCCCCCCCCCAGGTACAAGCACATCTCCCCATACCCACCGCCCTCCACCCCCCATCCTCCCTCTCTCCCACCTGGAATTATGGGAAAGCTTGTCCGTGTCGGGAGGTCAGTGATGTCACCACCCCCCCCCCCCCCCCCCCCAGGTACAAGCACATCTCCCCATACCCACCGCCCTCCACCCCCCATCTCCCTCTCTCCCACCTGGAATTATGGGAAAGCTTGTCCGTGTCGGGAGGTCAGTGATGTCACCACCCACCCACACCCCCCCCAGGTACACGCACATCTCCCCATACCCACCCCCCCCCCCCCATCCCCCCATCCCTCTCACCCACCTGGAATTATGGGAAAGCTTGTCCGTGTCGGGAGGTCAGTGATGTCACCCACCCACACCCCCCCCAGGTACACGCACATCTCCCCATACCCACCCCCCTCCACCCCCCATCTCCCTCTCACCACCTGGAATTATGGGAAAGCTTGTCCGTGTCGGGAGGTCAGTGATGTCACCACCCACCCACCCCCCCCCAGGTACAAGCACATCTCCCCATACCCACCCCCCTCCACCCCCCATCTCCCTCTCTCCCACCTGGAATTATGGGAAAGCTTGTCCGTGTCGGGAGGTCAGTGATGGGCCCGTCTCCTGTCCCTGTTCCTGGAGCATTGTGCTCTTTGTGTGGGTTTGCTCAGAGAAGCATTGCTGGGGGCGGCCAATCCTGGACGTCTTATTTTGGAAAGTGACCCTGGGCCCTGCCATTAACCCTGGCTGGTCTCATCTTCCTTCTCCACTTAACATTTCTGTAGTCTTTGGACCAGCACCGTGTACACTGATTTAGTATTGCTTGGTCAAAGAAAGCAGAATGTATGCAATTTCTATGACCATTTATTTTGTTTCGCTGTTGTATAACTTAAAAGTTATTGTATAGCTATAATTATGGTAGCCAACATATTTTCAAATCAATGAGCATTCTTTATTACGAGAAAGCCTTTTCATTGTTATTTTACCTGGAATTTCTATGTGCATAATGGGCAACCCTTGTATCTTCTATTTTTGTTCATGCAGAAACAGTAAAAAAAAAAAAAAGTCAGCTATGACTATTATGCCATTATTAATCAAAATATAGAGCAAAATTAATCAAAATATAGAGTCAAGAAGAGACAGTTTAGCAATCAGCAAATAGATTTCCCTTTTACAGACAGGGCTTAGCTTGGCCACACAATATGCTTTTCCATCATCTACAGTATTTGGATTAGGATGACTTTAAGTAAACAGTTTTGATTAAACCGGTATAATGAAAAGGGTACATTTGAAAGAATATGTACTAAGGGACTAAGTACCGATTAAAATTGGAGGCAAAATTGTACGTTACATCAGTAGTTTCCTTGAAATGTCATGAAACATTTAGCCTCCATTGAATGATTCAATAAATCTAATCACTGAAGCTTTTGGAATCAAACAGTAATTGCATCATTCATAATATATGATCAGATTATGAATCGGAGATTAATGGGTTTGACTTGTGCAGCGTTTGAATTCTGCGATGTTGGGACTCGACCCACCTCTCATGAACATAAGGGTGTGTTGTTTTTATGTTTTATTTGCAGATTTAAGTCCTAAATGTCATCATGCGTGTCGACGACTTTGGATACCACAATGCTGAGAACGTATAACCAAGCTTTTGTTAAAAGTTCCCCTGGGTGTAGTTTTAATGTATAGTGAAAAATATAATGATTTTCACTCATGAACTATTTGAAATTAGATTGTTGAACAGATATTTTAAGAAAACAGAAGCTAATTTAAAGAATGTTAATTATAACCATGATTAGTCAAATCACCTGCAATGCATTTTAATTGCGCCTTTATGAAATAGCTGCGATGCAGATTACAGAATAATTATCTGCACTCTATTTTACCATTGTTACTTTCTAGTTTTTCTGAATTCATTAACATAGTCACAGTGACTGTACAATGCACATGGAGGGCATTTGAGTTTCTGCGGGCAAGAAATCAAATTTTCCCTGCTCTGGGCAGACTCTGTATTGGTGATTTACATCTGACCCATTATCACTGTCTCATACGGAAATACTTCATGATTACACAGTTTTGCACACAATGCTATTCCGTCACCTTTTTCCTGCCCGAAGCAAACTTTAATTAAAGCGCTTTCTTTTCTTTATCTGTGGAATTTAAGCGTTTTTTGGGGTTTTTTTTGCCGTAATATTGAGTGTGAAGTACGTCCTTTGTGATTGGCTAATTAGTATTGAGCATTGCGTTAAGTGGTCGTGCTCCACTTAGTATCTTGTTTCCCTTGTTTGTGTCTTGAATGAATCCGATCAGCTTCACACTGAGTAGCAGTGGTGTCACTGTTCTGTTCTGTTCTGGCGCTTGTTTGCATTCTGGTTGATTGCACATTAAGGTGTTTTATTTAATGGCTGTTGAAGTAGCTTTGGATAAAAGCTTCTGCTACATAAATAAATGTAAATGCGATATTGATAACAAGAAGAAGTGTCTGCAGGTGCCTTGCCGCTCTTCATTCTCCATTGAGCGATAGCCGTGTTCCCTGTGATTAAAATACGTCCGAGGCGTAATCTCAGTTTACTTTTTTTTTTTTTTTGACGGGTAGCTTAATTACCGAAACTGAATGAAACAGCAAAGGTTGCGAGTTGCGGAGTGGGTAACAACTCCTCTGCCTCTGTCAGAGGCAAGTGCACTCACTTTATTATCCCGTGCCGTCAAGTTGAGCAAATTGGTTCTGCTTTCAATAAATTGCAGCGTTCTTTGGGCACCTTATAAAGGGCTTATAGCGCATCTTGGCAGCGGAGCGGACATTTTCTTTTCTCTTGGAAAATGTGGCTTTGGTGAGATTATGTCTATTTCTATCCGACGCCGCGCTCGCACCGGCTCAGTTCGGCAGGCCCTGCCCCTCTCCGGCTCAGCCTGTAATCTGCCTTTAACCAAAGCTCGTGAAAGACAGTCAGATAATCAGTATTTTTCCACTTTCCCCCCAGCTTTTATTTATTTATTTATTATTTTATTTTAATGTGTTTTTTTTTTTTTTTTTTAATGCCATTTCAAAAATGGTGTCGTGGGGTTGGCTCTCTGTAATTGCATGGAATTAACGACGCATTTCACGCATGCAGGC
>CM045885.1:68662862-68810362 GCA_025169545.1 Anguilla japonica
CCTGAAGATAATGTAAATTATGTAGGCTTCTGCTGTTTCTGAAGAATTTAGTGGATAGAGAGAAACAAAGGGGGTGCGTCTGTGAAAGACATGTTTTGCTGTCTCGGCTTGTACAAATATGCCTTCCTAAGCAAAAGGGGACAGGAAAAAATAAATAAGAAAGAAACTCCTTATCACCGTGACAACAGAGAAACAGCTGAACTTGTGCTCCCTTCCCTGGGCTCTGCCGTGAGAAATCTTGTTTCTCAAGCCCGCCCCCTCCCATCCCCTCCCATCCCCCATCGCTTACTTAACCAGCACTCTGCTTGGCTGTTTGAGAATCGGTTTCCTGTACGACGATGAATTAAATGAAGTTGTGATCCAGCCATCAATCAACAAAAAGTGAGCGAGAAAAGAAACTCCCATTTTGATTTGGCTGTGGGCAGCAGGCGGAGGTTGATGAGTCGCATTGGGGGGGGGTACGGAGTAGCACAGCCCCGTCTTACAGTTCTCAGGGTTAATGAAGCCAGAGAGGAACTGGGGGGTTTATGGGGGGGGGGGGGGGGGGGAGTGGACACAGAGCTTCGCAGAGTTATGCCGGGTATTCCCTCGTGAGAAACGGCAGCCGACCCTTTTGAGACGGGCCGAGAGCCTCACGGAAAATCTGCGGGCAAACGTCCCCCTTTCCCATCTGGATCCCGCTCAGGAAGCGCCCGGAACGCTGGCAGCCGAAAACACGGAGCCCGAGAAGCGCATTTAAGAGCGGCACCGGGAGGGAACACGCGGAGGCCTGCTCCTCAGTGCGCCCGCCCGCAGCCACGCTCCATATTCATGCCCGTCCCTCCTCAGGCTCCATACAGACGCCCCCCCCCCCCCCTCTCCTGGAGGGCCGCTCGGTCGGCACGGAGACGAGAACTCAGCCAGCAATTTTTGGAGGGTATTTGTCTTCATGAGCCCGGGTTTATGGGAAAAAAATAATACGGGGACAAAAGAGAAGAGGAGAGTGTGATTGCGATTCTCGGCAGAGTGAGAACTCATTCATAATTCTTTTGTGCTCGCGCATTCGTAATGGGGGGAGACGGGGTCTGTGAGGCGCATCGGGCCGCCGCACGCCGACGTGCCCCCTCCGCCTCGCAGCCGGCCCCGTCTCGGGCCCTCGGGTGCAATCAAGGCGCTAACGAAAAATCTAAAAGAGCAGATCAATGAGCTGGCCCGCTCTGAAGTAAGCCATCCGCTCCTCTCATTAACCACCGGATTAGGCCACCTCTGTCGCGCCTGCAAATGTCAAGCGGAGGCAGCCTGCCGCAGGGCTGCTCTGAGAATGCAATCGGGAGGGAGTTCGCAATATCGACTTTAAAAAAAAAAAAAACGTCCGATCGCACGCAAAATCAGCGCTCCGTCTGCAGTCGTCAGGGGAGCCGACAAATCCCCGCCTCCTCCACCAGGCTCAGGCACGTCACGTCAAAGTGGATGGGAATAGCCCCATCGCTTGGGAGCGGGTTCCATCTTAGCATCAAAGAGCCCTGCCAACTACATTTCCCATGAGGCCGCTGTATGTCGGCTGTAATTGGATAACGTGTGAAATGTGGAAACCCTTGGGGTGTGATTACTGAAGGAGCAGTTAAACCCCTGGATCAGACAGCTCCAGAAGCAGGGGTCTATCAGGCTCTCCTTTTTTTAAATCTACACAAATACTTTTTGAAATGTATGACAGAAGGATTAGGAAAAGAGAATGTCAAGGCTTCTGTGAAATCTGAATGGTGGAAAAAAAAAGACTGCATACGATTTCTAAGAATGGCTCTCCAGTGGGGGAAAAATGAAAAAGAAAGTGCAGTATAATGGGTAGGGCACTGGGCTTGTAACCTAAAGGTTGCAAGTTCAATTCCCAGATAGTATAAGAGAATTGCTTACTTAACCTGAATCGCTGCAGTGAATATCCAGCCGTATAAATGGATACTATGTAAAAAAGCAACGTAAAAGCCCCAAGAAGGTTCCAGATGGTTATAATTAGGGAAAGAAAATCTTACTTCATATTTACAAAATGTATGGCAAACGCTACAGCATTGAAGTCAGTTTTATCAGTCCTCTGGCTTCCAAAAAAAAAAGAACTGCAAACTTTCAGACAAGACTTTCAACTCCAGGCCTCACTACTTCAGCCATGTCTGAGATGGGTTAAGTGAGGACAAAGGACCTTTTGACAGTGCTCATGGGGTCTGTCACATCGCGGTCCACATAACCCAAATTCTGCGAAGGGAAAAAAAAGAACGGCAGCTACGGAGGGCTCGCTGCAGCCACTGGGGACGCAATCTGGCTTTGTGTGCTTTCGTCCTTTCTGAGCCAGAACAGGAACACTCCTGGCGTTCCTCAGAAATGCCTATTTATACAGCTGGCCAGGCTTCCAAGAGCCAACCTCGTCCTCCCGAGCCAAGTTTCTCTTTGTTCCGGCGCTGAAAGTTGGTGGCTATTCTGGCGCCATGGGCAGGGTGGGAGGAGCTTAAGCGCTATTATCCGAGTCTTTTTTTTCTGGGTTTTTCTTCGGCCGTCGGCGACTGACACACAAAGCCTCGCGCCCGCGCTGTGGGAAAAGGGCGGCGAGGTTCGGACAGCGAGGAAGAGCGCCGGGGGGGGGGGGGGGGGGGGTTCGGCTCCAGAGGATGAAGAAGAAGTGACAAAAGAGACAATGAAGGGTGTCTGCTTCCGCGCCAAGGAGCCGATCTCAAATCCGGGGGATTACCGCGAAGATTCTGATGGACCGCGCTCGTACAGCCCGGTCCGTGGGGGTAAGACAGGGCCGAAAAATCCGGGGCTGGATGTCTGCAGATATCCAGGCCTCACATCTCTAAAGCCACATGAGCCTCCGTCATTCTGACTATGCCAGCCTAAATAAACACGGCACGTTCACGTGGCCCTGGACCCGCTGTGTAATTAATGGGGCATTTACACTCGCCCGTGCCAGCGCGGGTCGGCCGCCCGGAACGGCATGCGCTCGGTTTACAAGGTTCCAACCGCCCGGCGTTTCAAATCGGGCACCGGCGTGCGGCCGGCATGCCACCCCGCCCGCGGTCGGGTCCGGGACATATTTACGGGTCGTAAAAAGAAAGTGGACTACACGAAGTGCGCTGACAAAATGACCAGGATGACCTACTCAGTGCTAAAAACAGACCCGTCCGCCTGACGAATAGCGCTACCCCCCCCCCCAGGTTGCGCGAGCCTGGCTGACGTGCGTAAGTTAGGACACTGTGACGGGTCACACTGACACTGTTATTCGGGAGCGAACAAATTAGTCTGCGGTGGAAGTGCAAATCCCGTTCGACTTCCTCGCCCGCAGACCCTCGGATCAGAAAACTCGTTTCGCGATGAGTTGAACTATTTCACATTTCCGCTGTGCCATCTTATAGACTACTGGGAAATTAAAGAGCTAAGCAGTGTAACCCAAAGATACTTGACTTTAGCCAGCTCGCCTGCTAGTGCAGCAGATTTATTTATTTATTTATTTTTTTGGTAAAGGTAGCACAGAATTATAGGGAAGCGTATCCATGACTGACGGCAAGGTGAAAACTCATTGCAGTACACACACTGTTTGAGCAGGTCGGTTGTCCAGAGGGGTAGAGCCATTTTTCTGAACACCGGAAACTAAATTCTGCTACTATCAGGAACCAGGTTTAAATGGAGAAATTATACTGAAGAGCACACAGAGAAAAATACACCAAGGATGGCGAAGGAACCAAGGATGGTCTGATTGTGGCTGATAGTGTGTGATTAACCTGAGAGTACAATATGTCGGGACAAGTAAAATAAATACTGAAGACAAAACATATTTAAAGCTGTGTACATACATCACACACCTACAGCAACCATGGAAAGGCTTATTCCCTGCTAGTATGTACACGGTTGTGTTTAAAAAATGATTTGCTTTCCTGATACATTTGTTAATTCTATTGTATTAAAAGCTTTCAGTGATCGGTCTGGCTCGGTCAAGGAAATGAATGGCTGGTTACACCTAATTGAGCCCTTTTGCATGAATCAATTTAGAAGAAAGAAAATAGCGGAAGCTAATTTGACTCTGATTGAAAATAAGTGGCTTCAGACAGGCCTTACAATTGTTTATGTGAGGTAGGACCTCATTTTTACCAGCAGTGCCACAAATCCTGCATATAAAGGAAGATTAATCAAACAGAACATGAAAAGAGCGTGTTTACATGCAGGAAGTGACTATATCACAGTTCCACTCAAATGAACACATGTGACCTGAAAATGCGTTAGCATACGCATTGTGTGCGCTGCTGCACGTGCGTGTGCTTGCACATGTTTGTGCGTAAGGGTGTGCTTGTGTCTGTTTGTGTAAGCGTGCACTGTATTATGTGACTGTGTGTGTGTGAGTAAAGGAGAAAGTCTGATGAAGAGAATAACAGTAGTGTGGGAGTGTGTGTGTGTGTGTGTGTGTGCTTGTGTGAGTGTGTCTGAGAGAGTAAAGGAGGAGGTCTGATGGAGAGATGAGCAGTAGTGTGCATGCCTGTGTGTGTGTGTGTGTGTGTGTGTGTTCGCACGTGTGTGTGCGTGCGTGTGTGTGTGAGAGAGAGAGAGAGAGAGAGTAAAGGAGGTCTGATGGAGAGATGAACAGTAGTGTGTGTGTGTGTGTGCATGTATGTGTGAGAGAGAGAGAGAGAGAGAGAGAGAGAGAGAGAGAGGTAAAGGAGGTCTGATGGAGAGATGAACAGTAGTGTGTGTGTGTGTGTGCGCGCGTGTATGTGTGAGAGAGAGAGAGAGAGAGAGTAAAGGAGGTCTGAAGGAGAGATGAACAGTAGTGTGTGTGTGTGTGTGCATGTATGTGTGTCAGAGAGAGAGAGAGAGAGAGAGAGTAAAGGAGGTCTGATGGAGAGATGCAGAGTATTTGTCATAATTCCGGCGTGAGAGGAGGGTTCACAGATTGCTGACACAGCCCTGGGACGGTGGTAATTAAGTTGCCTGAAAGTTTGGCTTTCAATGCATAACGAACAGGAGGGAACAGCTGCTCCCCGGTGTGATTAATGAGGGGAGATGCAGCCAGCTGGAGAGGGTCCGAGTCCCCCCCCCCCCCCCCCCCCCCCGCACGGACACATGGTTACCTGGGACCTCCTCGCTGCGGGACGGCCACAACCGGGCAAGGCCAGCGCGACTACCTCAAAATCCAGCTCCGTTCTAGCCTGAAACCGAAAGGACCAGAGACTCTGAGCTCTACACCAGAAAAAAAAAAAACACCTCAATTATCTCACGCAGTTCTAATTAGCGTTTATTGTTTGTGCAGATGTGTGCTGCGTGAATTCCCTTATCCGCAGCGACGTACACGGCTGCCGTTTAAGCACGTTATCCGCTTAAACAGCCCGATAGCTTAGCGAGGCTAATGAGGGTTAGCGCCCTCGCCCGCGGGCGCGGCGCCAGTGTCCACCTGAGATCTGAACCCGCAACCTGGGCTTTGAAGGCCCAGTTAAGCCCAGTTAAACTCTCCTTAACCCTCCTTAACCGCTGCTCCGCGAGGCGGCCCCCGGCAGGCGGGTAGCGCGAGCGGCGCGCGCATTAGCATTAAAAGCTTCCCGTAGGCCGTGAGCGTGTCCCTCTCACTCCTCCCTCTGTACGCCGCTTCAGGAGATGAAAGAGAAGGGGGGGGGGGCACGCCCGCTCGGGTGGCCCACGTCCCAGAAGCCCTTGTGGGTGGACTCCGAGGCGGCACGGATGACTCCTGACTGGTAAGGCTGGTGGAGGATGAGTCACGACGGGTCTCGTCGCCACGGTAACGCCGCACGGAGGGAAAGCTTCGCTGAAGCCGAGAGGCCGTGCCGTCCGGAGGAAGGGGCGGATCAGACACACGGGCGCTCAGGGGAGCGGCACCCCTGTACTTCTGGGATCCTCGGCTGATTGGGGCGCAGAACTCGGCCCCTCCCGTCTCACGGCTCGCAGGTCAAGGGGCCCCGCCTCCCTCCTCCGACACAGCGATCCCCTTAAAATTCAGCCCAAACCAGCGAACACGCGGCCCGCACAGAAACCCGTGCTGCCTGCTCTGGAGTGGCAGGTACAAGAGCAGCTCAGTAAACTGCGCAGCTGAATCTGATTGGGAGGGAGATGTAGCGCGGTCGGGGCTAGCGTTTCCCTGTCCTCACCCAGCCCCAGCCCTACCCACTTGATGTGAAATATGCGCCCGGAGCGGAGTGTGGGGTGCGGGGCGCGGGGCGGGGGGCGCGGGGCGCGGGGTTGCATACATTTCAGCCGCGTGGTCGGTGTGAGGACGTGGATTCGCGCGAGGCGCTGGGTGATTTATACAGAGGCGTCAGAAAGCCGTTCTAATAAGGAGGGGGAGAGGCGCGCGGACGCATTAATCACGCCGGCCAGGGCGGGGAGCCGGCGAGCGCGCGAACCCGCCGTTAAAATGACGAACGCCGCCGGAGGCATAACGATATTGAAAAAATAATAAAAATAAAAAGCGTAGCATGCCGTGAGCACGCCTTATTGTATTTCTTTTATTTCACCCCCCCCCCCCCCCCCCCCCCCCGGTTCCAGGCCATTAACCGACAACCTCGCGCCATCAATCTGATGCGCGCTCCAGACCCCAGCCCCCCCCCCCCCCCCCAACCCCCGGCACCCCCCCCCCCCCCCCCCCATTCACCGCCGCTGGTTTCCAAGGACACCCCGGCGTCACGTCTCCGCGGTTGCGTGTTCGCTGTCCCGCGCCGACCTTAGGTCCCGCGCTCGAACTGGCAACCCCCCCCCCCCCCAGGTCACTGGCGTGTTCTCTAACTCCCTTCGCCACGCTCCGGCCCCTCCCTCACCCACCGGTGATTGACAGCCGTTGAGGTCGGCGGGTCCGCGCCGGACAGAGGCGAGCCTCTTCGCCATTCGCCGCGTTCGCCGATGACTCATTCGAAAGAGCGCCGCTCCCATGCCGACCGGCCGAGAGCACGGGAGCCAATCGGCCGTCCGGAGGCCGCGCCACGCGGGCGTTTCACGTTCTCCGGCCGATAACAGAGCCGCGACGTCGAGCCGGGGGGAGAGCCGCCCGAACGCGATCCGGAACACGGCGGCCAGATCGGCCGGTGAGGAAGGTTCCGGCAGTCAAGGGATCAGCCCCAGCATACCTCCACCAGATATTCAGACCCTACGTGCCAGCCAGATCCCTCCGTTCTGCTGCCTCAGGACGCCGGGCACCTCCCCCTCTTCGCACCTGCGCTTCCAGAACACGTCTCCTGTCTGTTCTGGCCCCGCGATGGTGGAATGACCTCCCCGTGGAGGTCAGAACAGCTGAGACACTGACCCATTTCAAGCAACGATTGAAGACTCACCTCTTCAGGCTGCACCTCTCCCCATCCTTCCCTACCCCCCTGTAAATGACTGTAAGCTTAGGGTTGTAACTAGGCAGCTGTTTCGTAGGTGACTTAGGTGCATTAACTGTCTTAACTACTGCTTGTATTTTTTTTCCATAGACTGCGTTGTTACCGTTCTCGTTGTGTTAGTGTTAATCAGTTTAACCTTCAGGGTCCAAGTTGAACTATGCGGTTGTTCCCTGCACTTGGACCGGTACTTCTCTCTAGGGTTTTCGTCATACTTGTTCCTGGTTATGGTTATACACTTTGTTGTACGTCGCTCTGGATAAGAGCGTCTGCCAAATGCCTGTAATGTAATGTAATGTAATGTTCTGGGTCCTAATGGGCAGCGATCATCCTCATCCTCTCCCGTTGCTGCCCGTGTATAAAAATAGACACGAAGCTCTGCCTCCCGTGAAGCTGGCCGAACTCTCTGCTTCCTCCGCCGTGTTCTCTCCATCTCAGCCCCACTCACGGAATAAAAACTCAGCCCTGGAAACGTCTCCGGGGTTGAGATACGTTATCTCGCGCCGCTATGCGATGTGACATGAGCGCACTGCAGAACATGACCGCGCGGGGTGGGGGGGGGGGGGGGCTCAGGTTCTGTGACATTTACATCACATTTAAGAATTTAGCAGAAACGTAGCCACGGCAACTCGCGAAAGCGCACGAAAATGATAGGCACAATGCACAGAAGACGCAAGAAGCCATCAGCGCCACAGCTGTTATCATGGAAACCCAGCATGAAACACTAAGTGCTGTACGTGGGTGCAAGATTGAGGTAAGTGCTGTAAGCAGGTGATATAGTGCTTTAATGGCAAATGGACATGAGAGTGTGTGGCATTAATGTTGCATAAACCAGGGGGTTAGAGGCTCAGAGTAAAGGCTCAGAGAATCGGAGTTAGGGCTTGTTGGGCCAATATGTTTCGGAAATTTCAGTTGAGTTTTCAGGTCAGAGCAGAATAGGGACTGGGATTGTGACTGAGAGGGTCTTTTGGGGGGAGGGACGGCGAGGTGGTCTGGCTGGGGTGGTCCGGCCCGGGGGCGGGTCAGCCCAAAAACGTACCTGGCAAGAGCGGCTGTCCGGTCATACCCATCGGCGCCATCCCCAGGTTGTTCATGGCGGTGGCCCAGGCGTTTGGGTCAGACATGGGCATCCCCATGGGGCTGGAGTCCATGGCCATGTTCCGGATGCCCTCTGCGGAGAAAAAAGGGGGGGAGAAGGCCAGGCGCGTCAGAGGAGTGGTCGAACCTCCCTCAGCCTCCTTCTGAAACGCCCTTCTGTGCTGCCTACATGAAAGAGCCCTTTCTGGCCCTGGGCGAGATGGACCTCTTTCCACATCAGAAGAGAGAAGAATAGAAAGCAAATTCACTCAGGTCACCCTGAGAGGCGACAGTGAGAAACGCTGCATTTCAAGACTGTGAGTGCTGCCACTGTAAAAACCAAAAAAATGTATAAAGAAAAATAAAATACACACACATATATATAATGAGTCCATAGCATATAATATATAATATTTAATATGATGTATTTAATGCCTTACAGGAGAGCTACTGCTACAGTACAGCATTCAGTCTTCCTGTCACAGACACACGTGTTTCTCAGAGAGAGTCTCCTCTGGCGCAGTAGGTGTTGCCCAGTTTCTCTGCGTGGTTTTAGAGTGATGGCTCATGCGTTATCAGTCCCAGCCGAGGACCAGAATCCTCCATTTTAACTGACTCTCTAAGAGCAAAATGATACACCTCAGATAGCAATGTAGCCTTCTGGTTTTACACAATCTAATATAACCATGCATAAAACTATTATACATTAAATATTTAATTCACAGGTGCTGCATGCAATTGCTGGATTATTCAATATGATCATAGATTAACTAACATGAAAGCCCCCCATGTCTCTGTTCCTCTCATTATTCAATATGCCGCCACCATAGACCCACACCATTAACAACATGAAACACCCCCACACACACACACTCACACACACACCACACACACACACACCACACACACACACACACACACACACACACACACACACACACACACACACACACACACACACCACGCACACGCCCACCCCCACACACACGCACACACACCACACACACACACACACCACACACACACATGCACACACGCACACACAACACACACACACAACACACACACATTTACCACACCACACACCACAAGCACACCCACAGGACCGATCCATCCCCAGGCTCCGCTGACCCGTTTCCTGCCGGCTCCAGATTCTCACAGAGCAAAGCAAACAGGCCCAGGGTCCCTCCGGAAAGGCCAGAGGAAAAGCAAACAGAGTCAAATCGCACTTCATGAATTAAATGGCAACCCCTGCCCTGAGCCGCCGGCCCCCCTCCTTCCTTTCATAACCTACAAACATCAAAGGTTCCCTGTCATTCAGGCCCCAGCTGATCTGCTCATTTTGCTCCAAGATGGCTGCTGGGCGCGAGGGGGGGAAAGCACAGAATCCAACCCATATAAACACTGCCCATCCCCCCCCCCCCCCCCCCACCCCCACTCTGCCCCACCCACCCCCGAATGCCACGTGCCTTCTTTGGCTGGAACCTGGAGATCCATCGACTGAATCTCCCGCACAGAGTATAGCCCCTTTCACACGTGGACCCCGCAACAGTACAGGATTCAATTATCCGGGTTAGGTAGAGGTTTCTCCCCGCTCACACATAGGTCTCCTATAGAGGAAAATTCTGCGTCTGGGGCGCAGAGTCAGGGCCAAAGTGCAGGCTCAAACTGCAACCATATGGAGCCACACAATGAAAGGCTTTTGTGAAGGCTTCACGCCGAGTTCATGCTTTAATGCACTGCATACCCCAGTGCAGCAGAAAACCAAGGAACCAGGGGCACGCATACTGAAAAATACTGGCATCTTTCCTAATTACAAGATTTTTTTGAAGGCTACTCAACAAATTAGGAACGGACACCACTTTTCTCAACACATTTTTATTCTTTTAATCTATTTAATCTATTTTTAATCTATTTCACTCATATTCATCCATGCCCATAGTGAGGACTCAGCAGCTGTTCGAAGAGATAAGGTGACCAGGTCAACAGATTAGAAGTGGAGGCCCTACACAATTAGGGCAGTGATATAACTTTGCCCCGACGCAAAGGGATGTTCTGGGTCAGATGTCATTTTTCAGGAGAAGTTGGGCCATTTTCTCCACAAAAATTAAAGATTCAGAAACATTTTTTTTGGGTTCAGGCCAGCAAATAAAAAGCAGACAAAAAGCAGTGAAACACTCTTTGATGTTTCAGCAGTTGAGTGATGAAACAAACGGAGAGCCAGTGTGGAAAGTGCACGATACGAACATCATCACCAGCGGGGGGCCTATCCGGCCACCCCTGGCAGACCGTCTGAAGAAAATCTGCCATTCACATTGAGCCGGGTTCACAATCTGTTATGCCGTCCCAAAAGAAAAGAAAAGAAAAGAAAAGAAAAAATAAAAAAATAAAAAACTGAAAGAAAAGAACAGACTCCTCCTTAGGGGTGAGTACAGAGAATTCTCGTCAAATTTACTGGGCTACAGATAGGTGGTCGGTCAAAAGGCCAGGAAAATGCTCAGGTGCCGTGGCTCCCATTAGCAACAGGGTTCGTTAGGGTGGATCTACAGTAAACAGCCAATGAGATCTCTTCCATTATTCATTGGCTCAGCAGCCCCATCGGCCCAGGCACACTACATAGCTTACGTTTTCACTGGATGTGCCTTGACGCTGACAGACAGCTTACTGAAAGCATGAGGCTGTGTAAATTCCTTAAAGGTACAACAGCACTGCCCACCTGGGATCTGAACTGGCAACATCCCGGTCAAAAGCATAACTTTTTACCACCCTCCTGCTCCAGTGTAGTGTAGGATCGACGCTCCAAAGGGTGCACAGTAAATTAATGTGTTCATACATTTTAATATATTTTAAACATATGTTTTGTATATAAATACATCACTGTTATATAAAAATGTGTGTGTGTGTGTGTGTGTGTATGTGTGCATGCAAGCGCGTGTGTGTATTAGTATTCTCCTAAAGGTTGATGCATTACCATGAAAATGGCATTGCAATTAAAAGCCTTTTTCTTCTTATAATTTTTTTCATCGGAGAGCGTGTCTCTTACCTCAAATCTCATTTTATCATGAATGCACAAACGCTTTGTCTATCTCTCCATTATGCCCTTCAGCTGTCCATCGTTTCCAAGGTTACAGGGCTCCATCACAGTTAAAACACATTTGTTTTTTTCCCCCTGCACCTTTCATGGCCAGGAAAAAAAAAAAAAAAAAAAAAAAACACTGCAAGATAAAAATATCAATTTGAGAGAAAAAAAGGAATGTATAAACTATGTTATAATACATCAAATATTTGCCTAGCCACAGGGAACAAGCTAACTCTACCTTCCATGCAAACCACAGCGTGACTGCTCCCGTGTGAAAGAGGTGGGATAATAGGCCCTTGAGGGAGGTCGACTTTTGTCCAACAAAACATCGTCAACAACCACCGGGCCCACAGGTGACTGCCAAGGATTCTGCCGGCCCTTCAGAGAGGGAAACACGACGTTTACAAAACTGTCGCGCTCGTTGAAGTTTCACCCGCCCGCACAAGTGGGGAAAACAAAAGCCTTTTTCGGCACACGCGTGTGGACACACAGCGGACGCGGAGGAAAACACTTCAACCGACAAAGGTCTCCGGCGTGGAGAGCAGCGTTTTGCTAGCGCGGTTGCTAACGCTGGCGGCGCTGTTGCTAGCGCCAGCGGCGTTCGCCCGTGGAGTCCCGCCCCTCCCTCGCCGCGGGGGAAAACGTCACTCGGAGCCCGCCCGCGTTGTTCTGGCCCCGCCGCGCAGCCGCGCTAATGACGGGCTAACGCTGCCACCTTCGCCGCTGGGTTAACTGCAGCTCCGTTTGAGCACTACCAGGACACGGCTGAGCTCCAGCCGCCGCCCCCCCACCTGGACCCCTCAGAAGGACTGGGAAGGGCTTGGAGGAACTGGACAGAGTATGCTTCGCTTTATGGAAAAAGCGAGCCGCCGACATTTAACCCTCCCGTCCTGTAGTCTTTAAAAAAAAAAAACAGAGTATGCTGCTAAAACCGATAAGTCATTCTGAGTAGACAGACCCACACTCCTGTCATTCTGCTTTGCTTAATTCGGGCAGGTAGAGAGCAGAGAGGGTAACAGACAGGGACGGGACCACAGCTGGGAAGGGGCCACAGACCCCTTTCTGCAGCACAGGGGATGAGGCTTAAAGAGAGGCTCGCCCTGCAGACTCCCCACAGAGGCTCTTTCTAACAGCGCCGCCTCTTACGAAACGCCTCAATTTAATAGAATTTCTGCCCCCTCCTCTCTCGTGGTCTCATTCATTACTGGGCTTCTAAGCCGAGGTTTCCAGACACGTCAGTCCCATCTGCATACCCCCCCGCCCCCGCCTCACAGAGGTACCCTGGGTAAACCAGGCACTTGAGAAAGCGTTTGGGGGGGTCAAGGTTAGACAAGCGGGGCAAATCGGGCGGTGATAACGGGGAGCCCCGGCGGACGCCCACGCCGCGCATCCCCGACGCGCGCTCTCCGCGCTCCGCGGCCGACCTTCGGGGGGCGCCACCATTTCCCCACGGCGCCCTCCCACTCCATCAAACCGTCCGAGCGGAAAGGGCCTCGGCGCGAATCGCAAACAGCCGCGGAAAAAAACCAACACGGCACTCGACAGAACGACACCGGGGCTGGAATAAAAACGGGGGGGGGGAAGGGGGGGGAGCGGGATATCGCTTCTGACGGGGGCGGCATCCGAGAGGGCGCCTGAAGAGGCTCCGCGGAAACAAAACGAAGGGATCTGAGCGGCGTGGAATGCATAAACGCGCGTGGCGCCGAGGAGGCGCGATTCCGTAGCGCCATCACAAATGCGCGCGCGCGCGTCAGAGAGCACGTGAGGGTTTAACCCCAGCCGCTGCACATGATTTACATCGCGGGTGTGATGGAGCAGGACCGCGCCGCCGCCGCCGCCGCCGGGTTAAAACCAACGCGTTATATTTCCAGGGAGAGGAAAGTCAATACGCGTCAGAACATTAATTAAACTGGATACACAGAGCGCCCGCAGAGTAAACGACCTTTGAGAGGCTGATTTATAAATTCTCAGCACCTCAGACCAAACAGTTTTGCTGCGCCTTACTTTGGCCGTTTAACAGCCGCCCGTCCCATTAAAACGCTGAACAATCTTCCCCCCAGACCAGGCCCAGGTGCCCCGTAAAGGATGATGACTGGAACCGGAACGCCATCATTTAAGCAGGGCGGGGCGCCCAGCTTTCGGCCAGCGGCCCGGGCTCTGGGGCCGAAGGTGAGGCGGAGGGTCGGGGGGTGGGGGGGGGGGGGGGGGGGCGACCGTGCCGGGGGCCGAGATGACTTTACCGATCAGGGGCGCTAATGGCGCTCTCCACAGAGCCGTTCCTCTCTCACAAGCGTTCTTCTGGGAAATTTGAGGAACTTCGCAGGGTCATCCAGCGAATCAATTGCGTTTTATTTATCAACCCGCCCCAATGGTAAATGGTACAGTAAAATCATTAGCCCTGGATGTAATGTGCTTTCTCTTCTGGGCCGGCCTCCTCTTCCTCCCTCCCTCCCTCCCTCCCTCCCTCTCTTCATCTCTCCGTCTCTCCCACCCTCCCTCCCTGCAGCACGCAGAGCTACGTCTCTGGCATGCAGTGTGCAGTAAGGGAAGGGAAGGCTGCTCAGGTAACACAAGCTGGGGCTGGCGAGTAGGCCTAGGCTAGCTCTGGTAAATGCATTTTACAGTGTACAAGGGCTGAACAGCGAACAGCCGAATTGCACATCTTAAGAGTAACTGGGACATCTCAAATATCATGTTAACAGAGGAGAGAAGCTCACGAGAGGGTGAGGGGCAGGGTGTGAGAGAGAGAGAAAGAGAGAGTGTGAGAGAGAGTGAGGGGGGGAGTGAGAGAGAGAGAGAGAGAGGTGGCGTTTGTGCTATCAAAAGTACTTTGTAATTGAGTTTAATAGCATAGTAGCTTGGGATGGAAGTTCACAGAGCTAATACATTTAATGACACATTATTATCATTATAATATAATGTATTTTAATGTGTAATTTCCAGCTGTTGAATAATAAGCTCTCTAGATGGAATAAGATGCAAAGTATAGGTCTTTAACTTGAGGATGTCACGGTGACCTAGTTTTCCAGTCAGTGCTATTAAGCGAGAAGAGACACATGCAGCAGAGCCACTGCAGAAAACACAGTCATTCCAAATCCCACTCTTTATGCACAGCATCTGGACATACGTATGAGCCAACAGAATGTATGTGATGTAATATTACATATGCTCTCATCACACACACCCAAACAAACACACTGACGTACACACACACATGCAAACGCACACACACCCGCATGCACATGCAAACACACATGCACGCACACACACACACACACACATGCACACACACGCACACACACATACACACACACACACACCTACCTCTTTAGCAATTTCCTACTGCACATTTTATTTTCCCCCTAGTTTGACAGCAGATTTCTGTAGCCAGTAAAAACATGTGATACCTCTAAGGATTAGGACCAATCAGAGTCTGGCACTGACTGAGGTGGAGATGCTTCATGGTCCTCAGCTCCCAGATTCCCAAGGTCTATTCCGACCTACTACCTCTCCTTACAAAAGGAGCAGTCCTCAGAGCTCGCTACTTAGCAGATTCTGGTATCCATTCACTTTTACAAACGGACTGACTGACATCTTACAAACTCATCCTGAATACAGAGCCATCTTGGCCAGTGGGGAATCAGAGTCTTGCTGGAGTACTTTTTTTAAATGTTTTTTTTACTTCTTACTTTCAGGAATGGGGTTTGGGGTTGTCGCCACTGCTTTCGGTTCATCCACATTCGCAGTGATCTGAATCTTTCAGATATAAGTTCTGCCACATATAATTATGCAGCCGAGGCAGATAATTCATAAATATTTATTTAAAGTGAGACAGGGCAAACGGTCCATGTCCAATCCGCGATTAAAACACGGATCGGCAATGCGCCGCCAACCAGCGTGCCCGCTCGTACGGAGGTTAACAAAACTTTTCCTGACACGCGGCTGCGGCTGAAATTAGATAAACATTTGGCTTAATTAATAAGGACCCGCCGCAGCAGTCTGTAATTAAAGTAATTTCTGAAGCTCGGAAATTCCGCCCTCGTTCAGCGCGAGAGAGAGCGGCGGCGTGCACTCCACATAATCTGCCCTACATTCGGGATCAACCGCACGAAAGCAAATGCTCCTGTACGGCGCGGGAGACACTGGAAACAGTATGTAAAAGGAGAGGTTGTCTGAGGATTAATTTCGTCAGATGGCCACGGCTGGCTCTGTGCTACAGATCCACTATTCCCCAATGCGCAAAACATGGCACGTGGAATGGACACCTAATCCATATTTCTACTGGCCAGACTGGAGCCATTTCCACTGCAAATTGACCTGCCAGCATGATGGCTAACCGTAGGTTCACCCAGGAGTGCTAAACGCTAGCAGACATCTTTACCCTGTATAAAACATCCTCGCTGAAAGCAGCTTTCCCAATGACTAGAGTTTCCTCTCTCAGGTAAGCTGGTTCTGAATATACTAAGCGGCCACAGTGTTTTTGCTGTGGTCCCTCTCAGGCAGGAATAAATAATGCACACGCATCAGGGTTCCTTACTCCATCGTACGCCAGTGAGAAACTACACAGGTCAGCAGCCTTCATCACTCATTTACGAGCACGCTATAGGCTGGCGTATCACTGAAACATGTTCAGGGCTCAGCCGCATTAGAATGCAGGGGAGACTTCGTCAGGTCAAATGCGTACCAGCAAATAGGACAGCATTAGACTATGTGAGCAGGTGAGTAGGCTTCAGACTCTCTCAGGTGTGTTCACAAACGCAATTCATGGCTGCACTCACATTACAGTGCAGTAACTGTGTAAAGAGTGACTTTCTACCTTAGATTGGTCAAGAGTGTATGTTCTGCTCAAACACATAGAGAGTGATGTGTTGACACAGGTTCATTGTACTCTTAAACAGTGCAGCCACAATGACTCCATTACCCATGGGTCTAGAGACACTTCCAGCAGGAGGTGGGCCTGAGGTCCAGCATTTCGATAGGGAAACCACCTTTTGGAAAGAGGTACATTTCTCCATTTTCCTCCCCCATGAGCTGCATGTTGATGGTCACGTGCCCCCCTAATTCAAAGATGTGAGAGTAAATCACTGTTCGCTGTGGATTCTTGCTGCATACTGCATTTAAACTCTCCTTAAATGAAAACCCACTTCTCATCTCCAGGGAGACCAGAATGTCCAAAGATCTCCAGACTTGTCCCAACCTCAGGCAGGCTATGAAAGACACTGCATTAATGTGTGCCCACCCAGGTACATGACATTCTGTTAGACAACCAACCTGGAAAATAAATAATTAACTGCTGCAAGAAGAAAAGATCTGAGCCAGCAACAAATTGTCATATTTTTTTTGTTTTCCATCAGGTATGCATTTTCCAGTGGGCTTCACGAGTCAGAGTGCTTCAGTAAACAACCTACTTTTGATACACAGATATGAAAAGGCATATTTCATATACACAGATATGAAAAAGAAAGACGTCTGAAGCAGACGTGTCGCTCTGTACCCACAATTCCTGAGAGAGGACTCAACAGGGCTCTACATTTTTCCGAGGAGCACACGTGCTCTTAAGTTGAAAAATTTAGGAGCGCACTAATGCATCCTAATTAGTAGATGTGCTCCAGTTATTTTTTTCCAGTTAGCACACGTCGCATTTCACATGCTCCCAGAATGGGAGCACCGTAGAGGCCTGATCAAAAATACATACGATACATGTGACAGCAGCAACAGAGAGAGAGAGAGAGAGAGAGAGAGAGAGAAAAAAAAGAGAGAGAGAGTGAGAAACCAGAAGGAGCTGACTCAATCCTCTAGGTAAGCTAGTGTATGTATGACCCCTTCAACCTCAGCTTTCCCTCCAAAAACAACAACAACAAAAGCAATAATACAACAAAATGAGAAGATGTTGGCACAAGCCGAAAGAAAAAAAGAAGCCTTTTTATTAAAAAAGGACCTTGGGCTGTATTTTCAGGCCCTTGAAGGTCACTGTCAATAATGGGGATATTCAACCACTCAGGCATATCGGTAGATCCAAGCAGCATCAATAAAACTATAGATTACCCAAGATCCGGCGGCTGCTAATGGCAGCACGATTATTAAATGATTAACTGCTCTTTCAAAGTCTTCCATTTTCCCATTGATTATGCTAACACACGGATGCTAACGCAGTCTCACTTTTCTTAAAGGCCAAAACCTCCCTCTGCACAAACACTCAATTAGGGCTGGTAAAACTATTCAAGGTCAGGAACTGGTCCAATAACAATTCAAAGCAGATCTAGAGTCCACAATACATATGTGTAATAGTAAAAGATGATTTTAGCACATCTCTGCTTTAAAAAAACAGAAAAAACTCTGATATGATATCTGTTATTTATTATCGTTGATGGTTCTTGCTTCTTTCATTTGCATTGCTTGTTTTTAAGGCAATGGCCAGCGATGACTCCTCTGCAAAGCATTCCACACAGAAGAAGAAGAAAAAAAAAAAGAGACAGCTGACTTACTTGGCGAAGTCAGAGTTTACTTCCCGGAAAAGGCATTTGATTTCATTCTCCAGAACAAATCAAAATAATTATAATGCACAGCCAGAATCCAGCTAGAGACCCACTGTAATGGCCGTGGCAAACACAGAGACTGGGAACATTTAGATTTCATTACTGCGCCTCTTCCTACAGCAGTAATCGCGCTGGCAGTGATATAGAAAAATAAGCCTGGCGCACTCCCCATCCCCCGGTGGATCCGCGCGCGCGGAATCTGGGTTATCGGATTTATCGCCACGGGCAACTGGCAGGTACCTCTGCGCAGAAAAGTTTTGTGTGATCTGAGAGCCGCGAGGCGATACAGGGGTCCCGCGGGCGCCTCTGGTGAGCGCTTTCAGACCGGGGTGGGGGGGGGGGGGGGGGAGCGGATGGGGCAATTCCATCTCAATTCATCCAGTCCAATAAATGAATTCATAAACGGAAAAAAAGCCCATGATATTCTGAGGATTTATCAGATAATCAATGGAGACTTACTTCATTTCCTGAAGTGAGTGAGTTCGGAAGGAGTCGACACCATCTGGTCAGGAGTTTGGGTGCAAGCCCTGCACGTCTATGACTGTATTACCCCAATATAACTGGTGTGAGCTTGAACAGGGGGGAGCGGCTCTCTTAAAATTATTCTGATCACACACTTCAAGGGCCCTCATCCAATCAAAACTCAACAGAAGAGAAGCGAAACAGCAGCTGCGGACAGACCGCCGCTCCACAAAGCTAGCGGCAAACGGGTTCATTTCTATTCCTTCCCCCCATTCCCCCCCCACCCACCCACCCCTCCCCCGGACTTAAGACAATAATTTGTTTTGTGTTCCAGTTCAGCGGTGATGTCACGCCTCTCGGGTCGGCCCCCCAGGTCCCCCGCCGCGCGTCTCATCGGCGTCGTTTCGGCGGGAAAGACGGGGGGGGGGGGGGGCAAACCGGGGCGGGACGGGAGCCGCGCCCGTCCCCCGCCGCGTCGCCCCCGCAGCCTCACTCCTGATGAATTCCGTACGAATCAGACATCAAAACCGACAGCGCGATTTACGATCCCCGCACTTTCGCTTCTTTTTATTAAAAATCCCAAACTTGTTTGCCAAGCACCTGTGAAGAGCGCGAGCTAGCGAGCGCAAAGACGCCTCAACCCGCACTCAGCGACGCCTCGTACCCGCGCGCCAGCCGATCGGAGACAGGATGTTCTCTGAGCGACGTTTTTTTGGAGGGGACTCAAAGGCAGAGAGATACGGATGTCCGCAATTAAGGATGACCGAGTCCCGTGGAGGAGAGTAATTGGAAAAGTTTCACTGGAGCCTTTTCGCGATCAAAGCGAGCCATTCCAGGGAAACTCCAGGACGCCGGGCTCGCATCGTTAAAAAAAAAAAGGAAGTGGGTGCTTTCATGTCCGCTAATTTATCAAGACCTCCACGCTCCCGAGTCGAAGCAGGAAAAAGCTATCAGCGAGAATTTGAAATAACATCAAATCAAATCAAATCAAATACAGCTGTGACTGCACAAATACAGTGCTCTATAATTAGATTACACTGCCTAAAATGGCTTATGCATTATGTAACGTGAAAACACGACACTGGAGACGAATTCGTCAGCCCCCCAAAAGAACGAGCCACAACGCAGACTCTGAAGGTAACGTATGCCTGGCAGTCACCGTGTTAACAGAGACAGGGACCTGGGGGAAGAGGGGAAATCTGCATCGGCGCTCGATCCTCGACGCCCTCCCGATCCTCGACGCCCTCCCGATCCTCGACGCCCTCCCGATCCTCGACGCCCTCCCGATCCTCGACGCCCTCCCGATCCTCGACGCCCTCCCGATCCTCGACGCCCTCCCGACCCTCGACGCCCTCCCGATCCTCGACGCCCTCCCGATCCTCGACGCCCTCCCGATCCTCGACGCCCTCCCGGTCCTTTGATCAGCGGGGAGAGCTGACGCTGTCTGGGGTAACGAGGAGAGCGCGGCCTCTTCCCGGCGCAGGGTTCGAGGTTCGAGCGGCGTGCAGCTCGTTACCGTGCGGCAGTCAAAGAGAGACAGAGGGGCACTCCGGAGAAAGACGGGAGTCCTCCACTCAAAGGGGAGGGGAGGGGCGGGGCGGGGTGTGTGAGCGTGTCACTGCAGGGCACACTACATGAAGACATTACCCAGTGCTGGAACGTTGCTCTACATTTATTTTGCAGACGCTTTTATCCAAAGCGACGTACAATAAGTGCGTGCCGAAGGAGAATTCCCATAATGCCCTGCCCGACGACACACTCGACCCTGAGCAAGGAAAGCTCTGTGAACTCCTACTGACTGTGGTTAATCAGGGTCCTGTGGGTTCTCTGGGTCTGAGTCTTTGTGCTATGCCGCCCAAGGGCAGCACACATAAAGATACTGGGCAGAAGACACTTGAGCTGCTCTTCAGCGGCCTCTGTATGCCCTCATTGCGGGATGGTGGTGAGAGTTCCTGGCACTTTTGAGCAACCTCCATGCGCTAGGGCCCTGTTAACTCAAATCATAGTCCTTGAGGGCTTAGAAATACTGGTTTTACATCCTCCCTTTTCCTGGAAGTCAGGTGTGAAGACAGCCTGGCCAATCAATAGCTGTCTTGCTCAGGGACACTTCGACACGCCCAGGGCGGGGGTTTGAACCGGCAACCCTCCGACTGCCAGATAACCGCTCATACCTCCTGAGCTATGTCGCCCCCGCAAACACATTTTGAGGCGAGATTTCTATAAGCACCAGCTACAGCCATAGCCTGCAAGTGTGTCCTAATGATGTTACGGTGCTCAAGTACAGGGGAGAACCAGTGTAGTTTACAGAGCTGTCAGAAAAATAAAGCTAAGGTAATTGGTTGGAACAGAAAGCAGCAAGCAGACCGGCCCTCCAGGACCAGAGTCTGGCACCGCAGAGCCGGCATCGCCGCGTGCCTGACACAGCTTTGCTTTATCAAACAAGCCTTACAGGGGCAGGCAGAGGCAGAGGCAGAGGCTTCCTGTCAGAACACAGTCTCAGCCGTGCCTGCTATGCTACAGCTGGAGGCACAACCCAGCAGGACCCTCAAATCCTTCTCATGTCCACCGCTAACACAAACAGCGAAGACGCCCCCCCCCCCCCCCCCCCCCCCCCCCGCGTCTTTTTCTTTCTCAGCCATGAGCTGAGAAACATGTGCGTGTGCGAGATAGAGCCTTCTCCCTGTGCCCCACTAAAGGCTGTACAACCCCCCCCCCCCCCCCCCCCCCCCCACACACATACACACAAGCACTGAGAAACACATCCGGCTCCTGAAATATTCATTAATAAAAACCCGGTTTCACAGCGGCAGGAACCCACTGACTGATGGAGCCTCAAGCCTCTCGAACCTGGATGTACGTCCCCTCTGCCTCTGTCTCCTGACAGGGTACAGCGGGTACGCACTGCACGTACGCACAGCAGGGAGACTGCACCTTCATTACCATACACGGAGCCCACGATTCTCGCCCAGTTCCTTATCATTCATAGCATTCAATTCCGAAGAACAAACAGTGACAGATGACTTTTGACTGTTAATTAATGTACAAACACGAGGGGTTTAGGAAGAAGGCAAGAGCTCTCCGATAGCCGCTCGAGTTGTTTGCCTGCTCGGCTGAGCTTCCTGCCTATCTGCGGGCCTCTCCGCCATTATGGCTTTCATTAATCAACACGGTCTAATTTGCAGAACTTAATTAGTACTTGACTGAGGGGAGAGGCGCTATTGAAACCAAATGCCCAAAAAGCGCGATACGGATCTGCCGTTTGAAGACCCTGGTCCAGACGTTAAGATCCGTGAAATGTTATCTTGCACAGCGCTACGGATGTCTCTACACACAAAAAAAAAACACACACACACTTTTGAGAGAAGCCACCAACCAGACAAGTCTGCAGTATGTGTTTCCTTTGTTTTGTGCGGCAAAGACAACCTGTTTGTCCGTGCTCTGAGACATCCAGCACCTCGCTCTGAGAAACTGCAGTCACCTGTCACTCATCCATCGTCTCCCCTCAGGGGGCCCAGTGACGCACCAGGTGCTGTGAAAGATAGCGGCTGTGGTCAGGGAGGGGCCTGTTATTCCCACAGTGCTCTCAGGCCTTTACTCTCTGACACAGCCACTGGCTGGAAGGCCAGCGCGTCAGAGGAGTGCATGTGGTACAGCCGCTGTGATTGGCCGCGGGTGGCACAGAGGTAACTTGTGGTTCAGCCGCTGTGATTGGCTGCGGGTGGCACAGAGGTAACTCGTGAGTCAATCCGTGTGATTGGCTGCGGGTGGCACAGAGGTAACTTCTGAGTCAGTCCCTGTGATTGGCTGTGGGTGGCACAGAGGTAACTCATAATTTCAGCGGCTGTGATTGGCTGCGTGTAGTACAGAGGTAACTCATGAGTCAATCCCTGTGATTGGCTGCGGGTGGCACAGAGGCAACTCATGAGTCAATCCCTGTGATTGGCTGTGGGTGGCACAGAGGCAACTCATGAGTCAATCCCTGTGATTGGCTGTGGGTGGCACAGAGGCAACTCATGGTTCAGCCGCTGTGGTTGGCTGCGGGTGGCACAGAGGTAACTGATAATTCAGTCACTGTGATTTTGCTACAGGTGGCACAGAAGTAACTCATGATTCAGTTGCTGTGATTGGCCGCGGGTGGCACAGAGGTAACTCATGATTCAGTCGCTGTGATTGGCCGCGGGTGGCACAGCGTGGAAGCCGCTATTCGGCCACCGTCTGCGCCCGCGGCGTTTCTTTTTTTGCAAATTGGCACGACGGCGTCCCGCTAATGGCAGGACCGTCCGCCATTCATTTCGCACTCTTTGAACAACAACCACTTTCAGCTCGCTTCTCCTCGAGTGTCCGCCAGCTGACCGCGGCGCGCCGGAATTAGCAGAGCGCTGGCAGGCGGACAGCTGCGCCGGCGGCGCTAATGGGCTGCTAGCGGGCTCTCCGCGTCCGCCCGCTGGGCGGAGAGACACAGTCGCTCATTGCGCGTTGCCAAGTTAAAAAAAAGGCGGAAAAATAGATTACGTGGAGATTGATACGCACATTTATCTCCTCGAAGCTCCGGTCTGGAACGGGTCCCCGAGCGCTCGAGGAGGAGGCCACTGGAACCGGGATTAGCCGGACACACAGCGAGCACACACCAGCACGCCAGGAAATGACACGCGCAAGGTCAGCAGAGACGCGCGTGCAGAGTCCAGACCCAACACTGCGCACGCAGAGGAAAAAAAAGAAAAGGCTTCTCGCTATTAAAGCTAATTAGAGAGCCAGCAGACCTCAGGCATTATTAGATGAAGGGTATTTTCCTCTTTGTGGCTACAGAGGGGGCCATTATAGAGGGGAGCAGGGCTGAACCCAGACACAGACTGCACGGACCACTGCGCACAGGCACGTGCTGGTCCCGTGCACGCTCGTCGCTCGCATGGGGGGGGGGGGGGGGGGGGGGGGGGGCTTTCAGCAGCTCCCAGCGCACCCCCCCCCCCCCCCCCCCCCCCAAAAAAAAAAAAAACCACATCCCGGCAAAGCCCACCCCACGGCGCTCATGCGGTTCCCCATGGCAACGCAGCGCTCCAAGGGGTGCGGGCTTGTCTGTGAAGTGGGATTAATTTCCTTGTTCCCCGCGCGAAGGATTACCGCGGCAATTTCGGGCACATATCAATACATTCCAGCGCGTTGCTATATGGCGCTGCTGCAAATCCCGGAGAAACGCAGGGGCGGAACTGTGATGGATTTTCTCATTATTAAAATGTAGGTGTTTCCATGCAGTCAGAGAGGAGTTTTCAATATGACTTATTAAATACAAAGAGCGGGCCTTTATCTAAACCTTCCCACGAGTCTAAATCAAACAGGAAAAACGCACAGCCAAGAAAAAAAAAAGATACATACATTAATATGCTTTTACGCAGGTTAACAGGGATTAGACAAATTAAAGACTTTGCTCTGGTGCTGTTTGTGCTGCATTTTAGCAGAGTTTTCTCTGAGGCTGCGGGAAAATTGATTTTCAAAGCCACCGTGCTTTGGAGACGAGGGCTACAGACACAGAAACCGGAGGTCCAATGGAAAACGGAGAGGCAACAACAAACACTACGAGAGCTGAAGCTGCCTATCCCCGATGCATCTGAACCCTCAGAAAGAAGAAGGGGAAGAACAAAACACACACACACACACACACACACAAACACAAGCTTCAATCTTTTCCTTCAAAAAGCCCCAAATTCGGGAATCCCAGGAGCGGAAAGAGGCGGAAGGCTTGAAGAGGAAGCGAAAGCTCTATCGGCGCGCACGCACGGGGGGAGATTAGGCGGGGGAAATCTCCAAACGGCAGTCGGGCAAGCTCAAAGGGAAAGCACTTGTGGAAGAGGTGAGGGGCCGGGCAGACGTCCTGCTCAGAGGAGATGCTGAGAAACGGACTCCCGCGGCAGTCAAACTGCAGACTCAGGCAGCCGAACTCCTCAGCTAAGCACCGTAATGGGAGCTCTAACTTAGCGGTTAGCACGAGACTGACTGGTGTTTGGCAAGAAGAGGGACAGAAAAATTGCTCGCTGTCATCGCCCGGGGGACAATTTAGACGTACAAAAGAAATACGCTTCTTTCTTTCGCGCTTTTTTTTCCCCCTTCTTTTGATGTTGTGTCAGAGCACCGTCTGACGCAAGCTAGCACTTTGTTCTAGTGTAATAAATAACAGTGTGAGGGTCTGAAGATCCCAATTAACAGAAATCGTACGACACGACAGACAACAGAAGTAACATGTAGCTCGCAGCACATCCTAATTCAAAAACGACTGAGAGACAAAATAAATATCCCCTAGCAGATGGCTCCATTTAAAGTAACATAAACACACACATATCAGTTTAAACACAGTAACACAGACCCAATAGTGTTCACATGAGATGGGGATGGGAGACGTGGTGTACAGAACACAGGGCTGGCTGTCCCTTGTCCCAGAGTAACTTCTGTCCAATGACTGTTCCCCTGGCAAATATGCACTGTGTGTGTGTGAGTGTGTGTGCACGTGAGAGTGTGTGTGTGTGTGTGTGTGTGTGTGTGTGTGTTTGGCACACTGAACAAGAAGCTCACCAGTCCCCGTTAGACCCCTTCACAAAACGTAGTGTTCATATTTCACAAAAAAACAAAATATTTCATAAAAAGTTCAACGGTCACTGAAGGTAAATGCTACATTTGCAAAACAATGCTAGGGGATAGCTGCCTTCCTGACAGCCCGCATGCATACAAATTAAAAGTAAAACAGAACATTCTTTTGCTGTCAAAGACTCTGGCTGCCAGGTCCACCCAGTCCTCCACTTCCCTTTGTTCCAGCCCCGCGGCTCAGTGTTACACAGCTCTGGGTGTCAGGGGAACATCTGGCCCGCTCGACAACATCCAGAATAAAGGTCAAACTAATACAGAGCACCCCACGGGGGGGGGGCCCATCTGTTTAACCTCGCACTGACACGGCCGAGCACAGATCCCCAATCAGGCCCGCACAACGGCCTTAGCGCAGAGGCAGAAAAACCAGCGCTAGAAACGTCATTCTCTCTTCCGAACGTTCTCTCCTCTTCGCGCGGCGTGTACGGGCGCGGGCGTACGCGGCCGACACGGCGGTCGTTGGCGGTCATTCCCGCGGCCGTGCGACGCTGGGCGGAGTCACTTCACCTTGAGGGAGACGGGAGGAACGCGCGCGGCGAAAAAACAGAACCGGTCAGGTGTGCCCCACACAGCGCAGCGGAGGGGCTCGTCGTGATGGAGGGCTGCTGTCGGCGAGCTAATGGGCGTCCCGTGCACCATTAGATAGTAACAGCCGCCCGCGTGCTACTGACTGAGGACAAATGAACACACTACCCACAATGCCTCATGGTAGGGCATGCAAATGATCTGCCTCCACCCCCATACACAGGAACCAAACGAAACAGCACAAATTAACACACTACCCACAATGCCTCATGGTAGGGCATGCAAATGATCTGCCTCCACCCCCATACACAGGAACCGAACGAAACAGCACAAATGAACACACTACCCACAATGCCTCACGGTGAGGAATGCAAATGATCTGGGTCTCCCCCCAAGCACAGGAACCAGAAGAAACAACACAAATGAACCCACTACCCACAATGCCTCACGGTGGGGAATGCAAATGGTCTGGTTCTCCCCCAAGCACAGGAACCAGAAGAAACAACACAAATGAACCCACTACCCACAATGCCTCACGGTGGGGAATGCAAATGGTCTGGTTCTCCCACGCACAGGAACTGAAAAAAACAACAGAAATGAACACACTACCCACAATGCCTCACTGTAGGGCATTCAAATGATCTGCCTCCCCCCCACCCCCCCTGGAGCACAGAGGACCTAATCAGAGCAGCACAGCGCACAGCACAGACTCAGAGAGCTAAGCGGTCAGCGAGGCTGCTCTCCCAGCCCAGTCAGCGCGGTGCGCGGACGGCCCAGAACAGAGCAGAGCCGCAGAAAGCGCCCCCGCAAGCCGCCATTATCTGAGGCCCGACAGTCGGGCCGCCAAGGATCTTATCAACAGCGGCCAATTATGAAGCGGGGGGGAGCTGTATTAAGGAAATGTCAGCGGCTGGCTAACCCCGGGCAGCCCTTATCTGTGCCCGGCAGCCCTCCGAGACGCGGCTCCATCGCCGCCGCCGCCGCCGCGGCGAAGGGAGGAGAACGGCGGGGCGGGTTTATCGGCGGGTTAAGAACTAAACCAGGCCGGCCTCGACAGGCGCGGAGACATCACTCCCGCCAATTAGCGGCCGCGCATTCCCGCCGTTTATGCCTTATTTACTAAGGAGACGGAGCAGCTGCAGCTGTTCTGACGGTCTGCTTGACCCGCACAGCTGCGGAGTATTAAAAATAAATTAATGGGAGGGAGGGCCCGCCAGTGCCCGGCGTTGCAGACGCTCGGCTTGCGGGCAGCGCGGGTTAGCGCGGATAGCATGGGCAGCGCGGGTTAGCGCGGATAGCATGGGCAGCGCGGGTTAGCGAGGATAGCATGGGCAGCGCGGGTTAGCGCGGATAGCATGGGCAGCGCGGGTTAGCGAGGATAGCATGGGCGCGAGCGAGGATAGCATGGGCAGCGCGGGTTAGCGCGGATAGCATGGGCAGCGCGGGTTAGCGAGGATAGCATGGGCAGCGCGGGTTAGCGCGGATAGCATGGGCAGCGCGGGTTAGCGCGGGTATGGCGGTTAGCGCGGGTTAGCGAGGGTATGGCGGTTAGCGCGGGTTAGCACGGGTATGGCGGTTAGCGCGGGTTAGCGCGGGTATGGTGGGCAGCGCGGGCGTTCCGCAGACTGATCACGGGAGCGGAGAAGCAGAGATCACGTTCTGCTCCGCTCGCAGACTCAGAGAGAGAGAGAGAGAGAGAGAGAGAGAGAGAGAGAGAGCGAGGCGGGGCCTGCCGGGGCCTAGAGCGCCTCTCACCTGTCCATCAATCTCCACAGAGCAGTCGGAGCTGGCGCAGACTCAAAATGGCGCACCCACCACGTGAAAGAAACTCCACCCCAGAAAAAAAGAGCGAGAGAGAAAGAGAAAGAGAGAGAGAGAGAGAGAGAGAGAGAGAGAGAGAGAGAGAGGCCAGCCGGACCTTGTTAGAACCAGCTCGCGTTCGTCGGACGGTGGGAAAGCTGTTCTCGCCGCGCCGTCGAGGCGTGACCGAAGGAGAGGCCGCAGGGCAGCGGCGGCCGCTGTTTTTTTTTTTTTTTTTACCCCGTCTGCAGAAACTCACTAATTCCGCGCCCGGCGGGACTGGCGGCTTTGCGCGTCGCGGCCGCGCCGGCTACAAAGCCATCAAAAGCAGCGATTCCTCAAACGAAGCCCGGGAAGCAGCGCGCTGGACTGCGGAGGGATTCGCGCGGGGGAACTCTGACCCCCTCGGGCGGGCGAACTACAGAGAGCTCTGGGGCGGCGGCTACGCCCGGGGCGAGGAGGGGCGGGCCTCCTCTCCGGCTGGCGCGCGGCCTTTCGATGGCGCGACGGCGGCTTCTGTCGCCGGGGCGGGGCCACCTCGCAGGCCTCGGCTGTCACTCGCGGGCAGAGGAGCTCGTTACCAGGGCCCGGTCGCCACCCCTCACCCGCGGAGCCAAACGCATTAATCACACCACACGGCACAGTTCAGCATGTGTGTGCTGTTACTCCCATAATCTAAAAATGCCCTTTTGAGCAGGGGTCATTGTATACATAATTAAAAGGCAACGGGCGTGTGCTGGACATATCAAGTATTTACAAAGCAGTACTGGTGTGTGTTTCCCCAAAAAAAAACACCCACCTATCAAAGAGGAAGCATTGTCTTTTCTACAGCTCACATAGTTTTTTATATATTTACGGACAAGCCGTATCAAAGGGATGTAATAATATCTGATTATAGTCCCATTGTTAAAGTATTCATTTGCACAAAAATGAAAAACCATGATTGTAATCAGGGAATAGAGAACTGAGGAATTTATATAGATAATGTACAACCAGCCAGGAAGAAAAGCAATAAAACACATTACAAACAAGTCCTCAAGAGAATAAAAGGTACTTTAACGGTGGATGAAAACCGAATGAAAAGTCTATTCCTGAAAACGCACTTTTAAATTAGATGTAAATTCCCAAAAAAATAAAAAATAAATTGAACTCCAAAAACATCAACCAAAAGGGACTGCTCATATCTGAACGAAAAATAAGCCAGCTATTGCAAATAAATTAAATGTATGCCAGGACACATCCCTACCAGCAAACAGTTTCCCGAAATACATTTCCACAACTGAATAAAAATGAGTATTCTGTGAAAACTGTACTTGCTTGCACTTGCTTGTCTGCTTTTAAAGTGTTAAGCCTTATATTTAATTGACTCCTTTTTCCTGTGAGGTTACCATACATTTGCGTTGGCACACTTCGTTCCCAGACCATTTAGAAATGTGAACACAGCAATAAAGAAACAAAATGCACAAGCAATGGCCACAATGCAAATTTTTAACACCAGTCAAACATAAAAAAGAAATAGAAAGAACTTTAAAAAAACAGGAAAAAGGCACAGCTAACAATCTTTTCAGTACTTACTGTACAGCACCCGCCCCTACCCTACAGCACAACTTTGTTTTTTTTTGTAACACTACCCATTTTTTCTGGCCATCTACTTCCAATCTAAACAGTAAAACTTTCAGATGGCTTTCAGTCTGGCTTTCAATTTGCATACAAATCTATGAAACACACTGTACCTTCACTGATCGTAAATAAATATGGAGCTTTGCTATATGCATGTACAGAGGATCTAGCTACCAAATCAAATTGCCAGGTATTTCTCCTCAAAAAAATTCCACACGGTATGCTAAAAGCTATATGCTGAGCTATATGCTCAGTCTGGTTTTACAGTCATTTACATTGTATCTAATTGTACAGCTGGACATACACTGAAGCAATGCAGGTTAAGTACCTTGTTCAAGGGTGCAAGAGCAGTGCCCTACAGGAGAATCAAACCTTTGACCTTTAGGTTACAAGACCAGCTCTTTACCTATCATACTGCACTGCCACCCAGTACATTGCCAGTTTGTCTGAGTCTGAATGCTATCGCCTAGGGATAAACTCGGTGGGTCTTCCCTTCTGCTGGACTCATTATTGTTGAGGCCGGACCTGTGCGACTTCCATCTGGAGCAGGAAGTGCAGCTCTGTGACAGCATCCCCTGATGCAGGCGACCAGGTGCTCAGTGGCCAGGGAGGTACTAATGGCCATGTCAACAGAGGAAGCCAGACCAATACAGGACTGTGTGGAGCAGTCAGTGATTAAAAAAGAGGCAGAATGTCATTATGGCACAAATGCCCCATTATAATTTCACTCGTGTGACGAGGGCCTGTCTTCCAAAGTATGAGTTCCGATGGCCACTGCTAATGCTTGAAATGGCTACAACATAAATCCATGCACACTTTGCTAGAAAAGTAATTTTGTTTTCCTTTAAATTCTTTCTCTCTCTCATACATACACGCGTGCACGCACACACACACACACACACACACACTTCTCTCAGTAATATATATAAAAAAAATAACAATAAAATAGGCCAAAGGTCATATTATACAGCATGTTTCACTTATAAAAACTGAAGGGTCGCAAATAACAGCCCATTCGGATTTCTTCTTAGTACGTCTGCAGCTGTGTAATTAGATTTTAGATTCCTGGAGGGCTGCCAGTTTCCCAGTCTACGTTACACGTTAATGTGTTTACCAGACTGACAGGGTGGAAAACGCAAGAAATATTTCTTTAACTCAAAAGGGCAAAAGCCAAATAACCTCCAGTTTCCAGCAACATAGCTTTGTTGATTACACACTGAAGGAAACTACGGACGTTTATAAACACTAATCTTCCACTTTGCCGACAAATCTGCGCTCTGATTATGCGTATTAACATACATCAGGGTGAATTCACTGAAGTGAAAATCTTGTTCTGAAAGTAACTAAGCTGCAGAAAAAAGAAAATCAGATTGAATTTATGCTAATAAATTTAATTCAAGCTAATTAGCATGCATTCTACTCAAGACTCTTAATTAAAAAACGTTCAAGCAAATAAAGCAGTATTTTGCTCAGAGGAAATCACATTTTACATATTTTATTAATAGACACCTCTGGAAACCCTGGGAGATTATGGCTTTGATTATCTAATATTAATTAAATACCATGTAACTCACACAGCACTCTGAAAGAAATCTAAGGATAAAGGTTGACGACAGCATCGGTTCCTCTTGGATCCGACACACAACGTTTCGATACGCTAGAAAACAACATGGAGGATGTTCATACATTAAAGGTTTCCCAATCCCAGAAAGAGTTGTTTTAAAAAAAAATACAAAATAAAAAAAAAAAATCCACACAGGATATCAATGTGAAACCAGCAGCCTAAAAATAATTGACTTCTTTCAGCTCGCGTGGAGGCAGAACGAGCCTCTGCCCATTGGAAGCAGCCAGGCTACTTAAACGCTTTTCCCTCAGAGCGAAAGCTCGAGTAAACACAAGGAAATGATAATAAACAAAGTATTTCCCGAGCTTTCCTCCCCCCCCCCGCTCCATTTGTTTCTTGTACGACAAGGCAATTACCAAAAGTGTACCGGAGCGGCTGTGTGCTGTAGGTAAGGCGCTCTCATTACGGGCTTTTACAGGCGACCTCCCATTTCCTTCTCCGCCCCTCGGCCAGCGTCCACGAAATTGAACGGAGGGTCAATTTCCCCTTTTTTTTTTTTTTTTTACGAGAGCAGTCGGGGGCGGAGAGCGGCGGCACGCTCGTTAAAAAGCGCCGTCAGCTGGGCTGGGAGGCGCGGCGTTTACCGCCGGAACCCCGCGACCCCCCCCCCCCCCCCCCCCCCCCCCGCGACCCCGGACCGCCAACGGCGTGGGGGCCCGGCACCTGCCGCCGTGGCGTGATGTACTGCCGGCAATAACACTGAGAGAGAGAGAGAGAGAGAGAGTGCCGCGTGGGCTCTTTTTGAAATGTAAAAAAAAAAACCTCTCATTCATTAAGCACCCGCCCAGGCCCACGCGCCGCGGATGGTGATACACCGAAAGACAAGATGGAGGGGAGGCGGAGAAAGGAGGAGGAAAAGAGACTCGCAAAAAAAAAAAATTTAGAGATGAATAATTCTCATCCGTTGGTATATCCGTTGGTATGTGTTATATTATTATTATTATTATTATTATGAACAAACACTGAGGAAGTCCTCCTTGGGGTTTTCATTAAGATGGTGTCATTCTTAAGTGCACTGCACTTAAAGAAAGTGCCCATGAACGTGAACGTGGAAAAAACATATTCAAAGAACTCTCCTCTCTGGCGGCTATTCAAACGGACGCAAGGAAGGGACAGAACAGGAAGAAAGGGCGACAGAGTGAGAGAGAGCCTTTTGTGTATACTCTCTCTCCCCATTGAGCGGCGATCACCAGGACCCGGCTCCGCGCCGTGCCGCCCCGCTCGTCCATGCGGCCGCGTCCCGGATACCTTTTACTTTTACTTTACAGGCATTTAGCAGACGCTCTTATCCAGAGCGACTTACACAACTTTTACATAGCATTTTACATTGTATCCATTTATACAGCTGGACATATACTGAAGCAATTCCGGTTAAGTACCTTGCTCAAGGGTACAACGGCAGTGTCCTACCCAGGAATCGAACCTGCGACCTTTCGGTTACAAGCCCAGTTCCTTACCCGCTGTGCTACACTCTGGCGTTAATGCTAACTAAGCGGGGGCACAGGTGACAGACGTTCCCTTTAGCCACCGTTCTCGGCTGTGGCAGGTAAGCGTCTTCCAGAACAACCTTGAGCTGCTCTCCGCGTGCCCCGGCGCAAGGGGACGGCCGGGGAGCTCCCATCTGCATTCAGGGAGCCGCGCCTCCATTTACTCGCGCTGTTCATAATTCATCACTGAGCGTAATGAAGATTAATTCTCACAAAATGGCAGAATAATTGATGCGGGGACACGATGGCAGCGCGGTCGATGTGAATAAACGCGGCGGCGGAGGGAAAATGAATGAGAACTAAAAAATAATGAAAGAAAGCAAAAAATATGAGGTCAATTAAAAATTTTTTAAAAAGGCCGGATATTTCAATCAGGCGAGCCCTCAAAATGGTGGGAAACACAACGGAAAATAAAACCGGGCCGTTCCTTAATGAATCAACAGATGCTAAGAGCACGCATTGCACGGGGTGACGCAGGGTGCGTGTGCGTGTGCGTTTGAGAGCACGTGTGCGTTTGTCTGCAAGCTCGCGTGAGTTCACGCGTGTGCGCGTACGTGAGTTTGTGCGTGTGCGCTTGCGTGTCCGCGCGCTCTCCCACACACGAAAGCTTGCACGTGCGTGCGTGTGTGCGTGCGCTTGCCTTCGATGTGAGAGCAGCGTAGCTCGTATAACCGACGGGCGGAGGCCGGCCAGACGACTGTAAAAAGGATGGAGCAAGGAGGCAGAAAAGAGAGAAAAGGGAGAGAGAGAAAAAAAAAACGCATCCGGGAAGACGGGCGGAAAATCCCCTCTGTGCACAAACAGCAGCTCCGCCAGGCTCAATCATTAGCGGGAGGCAGAAAACAGAAGGAGGAGCGAGGAAGGTCACCATGGCCGCAGGGTCTCATATATAAGAGACACTGAAATGGCTTTTTACTGCTTCTCTCTGGGCTGGGCTGGGCTGGACTGGACTGGGCTGGGCTGGACTGGGTTGGGCTGGACTGGGCTGGGCTGGGCTGGGCTGGGCTGGGCTGGACTGGGCTGGGCTGGACTGGGCTGGACTGAGGCTACCAGGCCTCTGAGTTCCAGCACTCAATAACACAGCAGAATAAAGGCGAGAGAAGAGTCAGAGAGAAAGAGAGAGAGATGGAAAGGGAGAGAAAGGTAAAACAGAAGTCGAAGAGAGAGGGAGAGAAAGAAAAAGAGAGAAAGAACAAGAGAATGAGGTAACTAGAGAGAGAAAGAGAGACATGGAAAAAGAGAGAAGGTGAAAGAGAAGTCAGGGGGAGAGAGAGAGAGAAATAGAGAGAGAGAAAGAGAGAGATTTTAAGCAGTAAGAGGAATTTCTGCAGTTGTTTGGCAGTCATAGGTAATGTGGTTGACGTGGGTTTGGAAGCTGCAGCGTTACTCTGGTCTTATTTTAGCGCAATTTGTTTCCCTCCTGAAGAAACAGTAACTGTGACTGATAGCACTGGAAGGGCCTTTACAGAAAACCCACTTCATTTCGGGTGGGGGTGGAAAAATTAGTGAGAGAGGACCCAGGTAGCAACTGCAAACTCATCCATCCATCCGTCCGTGGAAGGTTGGAGAGCAGGGCGGGGCTTGAGCAGCCGAAATGCTTTTCTCCCTCCGTCTCTCTGATGACTCAATTGTCAGTTATAACTTTGCGCTCTTGATCCTGAGGTATCATTTCAGTGCTTCAGGGTTCATTTTGTGCCATTCTTTTTCATTCATCAATTATAAATGACAATTTCAAAATCAAATTAAGGGTGGGGAGTGACGATCTCTCTCTCTCTCTTTCTCTCTCTCTGTTTTTCAGGGCAGATCAATAACCTCTTCATATTCCCTTTTAATTAAAATTCTGCACACCTCAAGGGGGTTACGGCTGCCTTTTACCCGCTTCATTATGGAAACGCATCTGTGCCACAAAAGCTGGGAACCTTACTGCTTCCCTGGAGGCACTTTCAACCGGTGCACCAGAAGAACCCCCTCAGCTGCCACCAGGGAGTACGAGAAGGATGGAAATAATACAGCGACACTTCCCCTCGCTACAAAAAGGCACTTTAATCGCATTTCCCAGCCCCTCCTTCCCCACGTTCCCACAAGCACGTGCAGTTTTTTTTTTATGGCGGGGGTGTGGGGGCATCGTTTGAGCTGGGAGGGCACGCACGCGAGGGAAACGTGGAGGCGGAGGCCGGGGCGGAGGAGGAGACGATCGGAGCGGATGTGGAGAGGTTCCTCGGTTTGTATTACCGCTATCGTGCTAGCCCTCGGCTAGCTAAGTCATTCCTCATAGGGAAGCATGGAAAGGATACTGAGGGAAGAGGTGGGGAGGAAGAGAGAGGGGGGAGGAAGAGCACGCTGGGGGGAGGGGGGGGGGGGGGGGTGGCTTGCATGCTAATACCCCGCTGCGGCGGCGAGGTAGCGCTGGGCGCGCCGCAAGCGGGTAACTGCTGCTCACGCGTCATGCGTAGCTCGCAGCCGGAGTGGGAGGAGGCTTTTCTTCGGGGGTTGATTGGAAGCGGCGGGCGCAGGGAAGAGCTCCAGACAGCGCCATTATCGGCCGGGTCCCGGGAGGTCAGCCCGCTGCTCGAGGCCAATCAGCCAGCGGCGGCGGCGGCGGCCGGGAGGATTTAGCCCGTGTAGCGCGGGCTCCGGCGGCGAGATAACACCTGCAGCCGCCGTGTCACCAGGGTAACGAGCTCGCGCGGGCTGCCAGAGCGCTGCTCGGAGCCGCCGTCCCCCGGGGATTAGGTGACCCCGGAGACCCCCCCACCCCCCCCCCCCCCGGCCGTTGGCGTTCTCGGTATCCCAGCTGCGTGACGGGGAAACGACGTCACGACGACGTCTCTGTGAAATGAGTTTCTGACACGCGTGAGAGCGCAGGAGCGCTACCGTGCGCTCAGGGTGTCGCGTGCGCTCGCGTAGACCTCAACGCGCCTGCCGCGTTTCTTTCAATTTCTTTCTTTCTTTTTATCCCCGAGCGATGATGGCGGCCGCTTCTGCCGTTTCGGAAACGACGATCGGCGCCCGATTCCCGCCGCGGGTAACGCAGCGACGCGGGGGGGGGAGGGGCGGGCCGCTCGGTTGTCGGCGGCGATGAGCCGCGCGGAGCGGGCGCCGGGCCGCGTTCAGAAAGACGATCCTCGATCCCCGCAGAGAGATGAGCGGCGTCGACAGACAGAGCGGCCCCCTGGGAGAAGGAGGCGCTGGCTAACGTAATCTACACGGATGACATTTACCGCTCGCTCGTCTTCTTAATGCGCCCCAACGCCAGTGGGACCGCAGCGAGGAGAAACCCCCCCCCCCCCGTCCCTCCCCCCGTCCCCCCCCCACCCCCATTTCTCCGCTGGGCTCCCCGGGGCAGCCCGGAGCGACAGGTGCCTGGGGAGCGCTCCTCTTTCAAGGTGCAGACTTCATCAGCGCCGAGCTTCCAACAAACGCGGCTCGCCTTTCCCCGTCTCTTCCGGGATTCGCCGCCCCTTTCCCCGTGTGACACTTCAGTCGCTCTTCCGCCTCCGACTGTGGCGCGTCTGAGGGAGCGGAGGGAGGGGAGACGGCTTCCGAGCTCTGCTTATCGGCTCGCTGATGAGGAACGTGTGGAGATTTGAGTGAGCGCTCTCCTGCTCGCTCTCCTGCTCGCTCGCTCGCCCGCTCACGCGCGGGCCCAGGTGGAGGGGAAGGTGTTCCCCCGACGGTGCCAGCTGGGGTGGAAACCGGAGCGTCTCAAACACGAGCACCTCCTCCTTTCAAACCCAAACTGCCCCAGGCTCTTAGTCTTCATGCGCCGACCTGCAGTCAAAGAGACGCCCGGGCCTTAATGCTCTCAGCACCTCTCATTGGGGGTCCCCAAAACCTTTCCGACAGCGAGGCAGGGAGACCCCTCAAACCTGAGGGGAGAGGAGTCTCCCGAGAGGTGGTTCCTTTTTCGGGGGGCCTGCGGGGGTTCCTCCTTCCTCTCTCGTTCGACCCACACGGCAAAAAGAGGCTTGTGCTCTCTGAGTGCCGCCTCAAATCGAAGCGGTCGTCGCGGAAACGGCGGCGGGGCTCCCCAGCGGCGGCGGGAAGGCCGCGCGGTCGCATCGAAACGAGGGCAGAGGCAGCCTGGAGTCGGTCACACGCCCGGCGGGATGACCCAATCGCTGCCGCCGCCGCCTCCTCCTCCTCCGCCGCCGCCGCCACAGTGAGAAAAAAGCGGGAAAATGCATAATTCAGCGAGTTAGCGCATCCCAAACGGCCGCCCAGCCAGCCCGGGCGCAGCCCGAGGTGTAAATCCTGTGATCGTGAATCTCGCCTAATTTAATGAAGGAGGCTGTTTTGCGAGAGATGGCGGAGTTTCTGGCCGTTACGTGTTAAACCTCAACCCAGTGGCCAACGGCGAGGGGACACCAGGAGCACCGCTGTTTAAAAAGCTGGCTTTGCACTGGCAAAAAAAAAAAAAAAATATGATATTTCATAATCTGAGAAAGTTCCTCAGGGGGTCAGGGCAGGATTTCACAACTCCACAAGACTTTCCCACAAGACTTTCCCACATATTCAGCAAAAACAACTGCACCCAAACTCTAATTCATTTGAATGCCCCACTGACTAATTCGGTTTGAGACCGCAGATCGCTCTGAATTTTCGCGATAATGACTGTGCGGCCACTGAGTCAGGGTTTTGACTCATCTGATTGGTGGAACGGTGCGGCATGTGCCGGTGAGCACGGCGTGTAGCGAAGTCAAACGCAGTTCCACAAGGGAGGCTGAGATGTTATTTATTTCGGTTTCTCCTCGTTAAGACTGGAAGGGATGTCAATACAAGCCCTGCGTCCGGCGTTCCAGACCGTCTCCTCTGGGAGAAGCTTAACCGGTGTCTGGTACACTCGGTACTAAGTGGTACTGAGTCAGACTGGTGTCAGAGAAGAGCATTCAGTTCCGCTTCTACGTGTCAGGCTTTGCGAGCAGCGGGCGAAACCCTGGCACCTGCATCTCGTATCCAAATCTGTCCTGCTGTGCTCAGGTACAGCCCTGCACCACAGCAGAGAGATCCTATCACACACACACAAAAAAATGTCTTCTCACATGATGTGACCCAGGGAAGTGGATATGGGTTTGAAGAGGAGTCACATTTGGAGGGGCGGTGCGGGGGGGGGGGAAATGCTCGACATGACAAACTGCAGCGCCAAAACAAACACGCCCCTGTGTTCCTCCGCTCAAAATACATTCCGTTTTTCCACACGCTAAAATCACAAACAGCTGGCTTTCCGACTTTTGTGCGTGCGTGTGCGAGTGTGTGTGTGTGTGTGTGTGTGCGTGCCCGCACCAGGGAGTTTAACAGAACATAATGTGCACTAATGGTATCCCGAGTGGGAACTGCAATCCTCCTGGAAGATTTAGAGCGAACTTCCACGGCGTTGAGGACGACAGACAACAGCAAGGAAATCATGTGACCGGGAGTTACCCTATGAGCCGCTGCAGACGTTTAATTTAATGGGATGCATTCGCAAAAAAAAAAAAACGATACATCATACGAACCAGTGCTCAGACTCCCCCCCTTGTCTCTCTGTCTCCAACACACTCTCCCTCAGGCTGTTAAAAAAAGCAGGCCTCCAGTAATTGCAGTAGCAGGCAGTGGTCTAAGAGAAAAAGGCAATCTTATAATAATAAATTGCAATGACTTGAGTCCCAGACACCCTTTTGCCTTGCCAGTCTTTCAAAAAAAAAATTAAATACAGAAAAATTCCTGTTTTCTTGGTATTTTTCTATATCTTTTCTCAGACTAAATTGCAATGAGGGGCTATGGAAGCCCGAGCGGAAGAGGCCATCTTTGACCTACAGGTCAGCACGCTGGTGCGGCACTGCCACTCCGGTGTAACCGAGGACAACGGACGGCGCTGGCGACGCCATGCATCACGCGAACGCCCTTACCGCTCGACAACTCAAGCCGTAAACGAGGTCAAATCGAGCGAGATTGATTAGGAAGCGGCTCACGGAACTATGGCAAAGCGCAGTCGCGGTACGGGGCTTATGAAAAATCGACGCCGAAATGTCATTTTCATTTTCAGGCGGGAGGGAAAAACAGTAATTGAAGAAATAAATAGAAAATAGCCATTATGAGTAGAATGATACGGCGATGACAGCTACTCAGGTAAGTCAGCGGGAGCTCGCTCATTCCAGGTTGGAGAATGGCAGCTCTCGCGAAATCTCCGGCAACACTAATATTTCTACCGGCGGACAGACGGGGAAACCCAGGTTGCATTTGGCTAATCGTTATCTTCCCTGAAGTGCGCTGTCAGTAGGTGGAAACGCGGCTATCTCCCCTGTTCATCGCGTCGAAAACAAAACACTGAAATGAAATCCACCGGCGTGGCTCTCCCTCGAGGCACGATCCGGCGTCGGCAGCGCCGGCCGGGAAGAAGGAGGAGGAGGAGGAGGAGGAGGAGACCGCATCGGGACAGAAGAAGACATTTTGTGCATTCACAAAGAGGGCCGCTGTGTCCCCTGGCATGTGCAGATCCTCAGATCAGACATTAAGACATTCAGGTCACAGAAATATTCAAATGTGCTCTGCCAGGAGCGCGCGGCGGTCCAAAGGAGGGGGGGGGGGGGGGGGGCGAGATATCACAGGCTTCCCAGAGCAAACCAAAAGAGCGGGAGGAGGAAAAAAAAGAGCAGAAAAAGCTGGCTTCTACTCCGGCTTTAACAAGACCGCTGGCGGTCCGAGGAGGAGGTGAAAAGGAGAGAGAGGAGCGGGGCGGCGGCGTTCCACGCCGGCCCCGGGATCGGAGGGACACGTCCGCTCGATCCGAATCCGGGATTAAATCTGCTCGTGACGGGGGGCCTTTCCCTCGCGGCGCGGCTGTCGGATGAGAGAGGAAGGGCGGGGGTAGGTGGAGACAGAGATCCCCCCCCCGTACGCGTGGGCTGCTGGGGTTTTTACTGCCTGTTCTTTCTCTCAACTTCTCGCTCACTTGCACGCGGAGGCATTCGTGTGTGTGTGTGTGTCGCTCGCACACTGAAACGCTCGCTCCTGCACACGCACAGGCAGACGAACGCTTCTACGTTCAGCCGCGATACAGACAAACAATCACACACGCGAGCAAACATACGCGTCCTCACTCGCGTGCAGCACGCACAAAGGAATGAGCCTTTTGTGCTCCTCACTTTTTATTTTTTTACATCTAATCATGAGAAAATCAAGAGTGTCACAATAGTTATGCCGTACAGAGTAAAAGAGGAGCCTGTCTGACTGAAGAGCCCAGCTCCTCCTCAGAAAAGCCTCTTCTTATTATGTAAATTCAGTCATTCATCGCAGAAACTGTTATCTAGTCTAAAGGAGCCCCAAAGCAAAGTGTTCGGTAGCTGTTCGTACATTATTCGCTTCATGTCTCCACCACAAAACATGCCGTTCTCATCACACTGAAGCAACACATTGGCTCCTTTCTATGGGGCAAACTTTAACCAAAAAAGCAGTGAATAAACCTGGTAACTAATGCCAGCCAATGAACCACCGGTGTAAAGAATGTAGAGTAGCACACAGGTCAATCTAAATCACATCCAGCTGTCTCTACAGACAGCAGACAGTACTATCCACCACTTCATATGATTTCACCCACTGAGTACATCTCCACCGCAGTTCATCAATTTCTAAAAAAAAATGTGATTTATATGTTTTATTCTCTTCTTGTGAGCTGCGACAGACGAAGACCCCCTCCAAGCGCGTGTGGCATTTCAGAGAGCTAATCTGGCATTACAAATAACCGGATAAGAATGAGGCACGGGTCCAAAGGTGCAGAGAGTGCCGATTGAGGGTACAGTGGGAGAAATAGCTCACATAGAGGACACTGCTAAACAAGAGCTGGTTGGTTGGGGGTCGGGGGTGGGGGGGGCTGTGGTCGGTGGGGTGGGGGGGGGGGGGGGGGGGGGGGGGGGGGTGGAACAGGGGATTTGTCACCGTGGGGCCAGTGAAGAGTGACAGTGTGGAGGCCTGGCTTTCAGAGGGCAATCTGCAGTGAGAAATGGCTCTGCCTCTCTCTCCATACCCTGTCCTTACACACAAACAAGCCAGGACTGCCGGCGTCTCGGTCCTCATTAGGAGGGTGCTTTCTGACACAAGCACTCACACACACACACACACACACACAGCTCTGCATCCCAGACAAACAGGCACACAAACACACACACACACCCGCCAGAGGAAGAAATCCTCAAAAACATTCAATAAAAATATATTTTTTAAATGTGTTTAAATATATGTACACTCACACGTACATCTACACAAATATTACAGCGCTTTCAGAATGTATTCACCTCCCTTTTATTTAATGCTTTAAAAAAAATGAAATTACATTTCCCATTTATGAAAGCACCCCCCCCCCCACACACAGAGCCAATAATTTGAGGATGAGTTATGAGTACAGCAGTACAACTTCTCGAGTCTGTGTGCACGAGCTTTGCACGTGTAGACCTTGCCGTTTTAACCCATTCCTCCGTGCAGATTTGCTCTTACTCTACCGACTTAGACGGAATATGTTGGTGGACAGCAATGTTCAAGTGATACTGCGGATTTAATGAGACTGAAGTCCTGGCTTAGGCTGATCCACTGCAGAATACTGATCTTCTCGTTTGTAGTTTCTGCCATGTGCTTTGGGCAGCTGTCCCGTTAGATCACGAATCTTTGCCGTAAAATGCAGATCTCTTGCAGAGTTCTCCTAGAGCAGGGGTGTCAAACTCCAGCCCCTGGAGGGCCACAGAGTCTGGTTTTTTGGTGTTTCAGCATGAGTGATGCATTCAAGTCACTGAACCTAAAGAGTCCACACAACTTCCTCTCAAGGCCTTAATTGGCTGCTGAATGAAAGGAAACTACAAATATCAGCAGACAGTGCGGCCCTTCAGGACTGGAGCTGGACACCCGTATCAGAGAGGTTCTCCTAAAGGCCTTGCCCATATGTGTCCGAGAGGTTCTCCTAAAGGCCTTGCCCATATGTGTCCGAGAGGTTCTCCTAAAGGCCTTGCCCATATGTGTCCGAGAGGTTCTCCTAAAGGCCTTGCCCATATGTGTCCGAGAGGTTCTCCTAAAGGCCTTGGCCATATGTGTCAGAGAGGCTCTCCTGAAGGCCTTGCCCATATGTGTCAGAGAGGCTCTCCTAAAGGCCTTGCCCATATGTGTCTAAGAGGTTCTCCTAAAGGCCTTGCCCATACGTGTCCGAGAGGTTCTCCTAAAGGCCTTGCCCACATGTGATGGTAACAAGCTTCCCAGTCCCTCCTGCTGGAAAAGAAACCCCATGAGCACAATGCTGCCACACCCATGCTTAACATCAGGGATGGCGTTTCCAGGGTGATGGGCCTCTGCTTGGACTGCGCCAAACATAAGGCCAAAGAGCCCAACTTTAGTCTCATCAGACCTCTTCCTACCAGTCTCAGACAAAATCTTCTTCCAGGTTTCAGCGTCTGTCACTCTAGGCTGGATTTAATGTTGTTCTCAGAAGTGGCTTCAGTCTAGCCACCCTCCCAAGGGCAAATCCGTGAAGCGCTGAGCAGACTGTGATCTCTGGACAGTTTCGCCCATTTCAGCCAATGAGCTCTGCGGCTCCATCAGTGTCGTAGTCGGCCTCTTGGTCACGTCTCAGAAAATTGACAATTCTCGTCCGGTGCTCAATTTTGGTAGGATGGGCAGATCTTGATAGTGTCTGTGTGGTGCCGTATTTTTTTTCCATTTTGTTACAGTGGACTTATCAGTGCTCATAGAAAGTCACAAGGCTTTGCCAATCTGTTTTTTTTTACCTGCTCCAGCCCTTTTGCCTTCATCTCCAAGTTCCACAGGCAGCCCCTTGCTCCTCATGACAGCATGACTGATCTGCTGCTTGAGGTCTGAGAGCTCACAGAGTCAGCGATCGTGGACTTTGTCGGCACACTGAGTGTGATCTCAAGAAAACTGAATACCCCTGTCCCAATTTAGGTTGCAGTCCATAGAATAGAAAGGTGGGGAACACTTACCAAACATGTGTGAAAACTTTCTGAAGCACTGATATATATTTAGTAATATGAGGTACTAAGATGTCGAAATGGCATGGCTCAAATAGCAATGCGCCTTGCACTAGGTTTACCCTCAGGCATGGACAAAAGCCACCTGCCTTGGACAGCCCAAGGCTGCAGTGTTAAACTTTAATTCAATGATGAATGGCAACAGTGCCCTTTCCCTCCAGAGCAGCACAAGAAAAGCAGGATAAACAGGTGTGTGTGTGTGTGTGTGTGCGTGTGTGCGTGCATGCGCGTGTGCGTGCGTGTGTGTATGCACGTGTGCATGTTTGTGTGTGTGTGTGTGCATGCGTGTCTGGTGTGTGTATCTACACGCACCGAAAGCCAGCCCTCACACACACACACGCACAGAGACACAGAGACTCCAGCACACAGCTGAAGCCCAGTGGGGACACGCAGACGTGCGCGCTGTCACACAGCACGCCCCTCCCAGACAGCCGCCCCTAACAGCGGCCTGTCCCCCGCTGCCTGTCCCCCACTGCCTAACAGCAGCCTGTCCTCCACTGCCTGTCCCCCACTGCCTAACAGCAGCCTGTCCCCCACTGCCTAACAGCAGCCTGTCCCCCACTGCCTAACAGCAGCCTGTCCCCCACTGCCTAACAGAGGCCTGTCCCCCACTGCCTGTCCCCCGCTGCCTAACAGCAGCCTGTCCCCCACTGCCTAACAGCGGCCTGTCCCCCGCTGCCTAACAGTAGCCTGTCTAACAGAGGCCTGCCTAACAGCGGCCTGTCCCCCGCTGCCTAACAGCAGCCTGTCCCCCACTGCCTGTCCCCCACTGCCTAACAGTAGCCTGTCTAACAGAGGCCTGCCTAACAGCGGCCTGTCCCCCGCTGCCTAACAGTAGCCTGTCTAACAGAGGCCTGCCTAACAGAGGCCTGTCCCCCACTACCTAACAGAGGCCTGCCTAACAGTAGCCTGTCTAACAGAGGCCTGCCTAACAGAGGCCTGTCCCCCACTACCTAACAGAGGCCTGCCTAACAGCAGCCTGTCCCCAACTGCCTGTCCCCCACTGCCTGTCCCCCGCTGCCTAACAGCAGCCTGTCCTCCGCTGCCTGTCCCCCGCTGCCTAACAGCAGCCTGTCCTCCGCTGCCTGTCCCCCGCTGCCTAACAGAGGCCTGTCCTCCGCTGCCTGGACGGCAGGGCCGGGAAACATCACGCTTCCCCGTACTCGTCTGCCCTCACCTTCCACTCCATCCGCGTCAACACACTTACCCGGCGCTCCTGCGCGAGTGCTTCTGAAAGGTTAATGCACGTATTATGGAGAGGCATGCAAATTCCATTTCAGCGTTCCAGTTAATGTAGCTCTTTTTTCATAAGCCGCTGCTTCTCGCTGTCGCAAACGCGCCCATTTTAACTGAATAACTTACCATATTTTCCCCGCACCACTCAAAACAACCCGAATATGATTCCCACCGGAATTTGTTTTTGACCCAAATGTATTACTGTGAAATAAGTAGGCACATAAACAAATTAGCGTGGTAGAGCACACTTTACCACTATCAATGGAGGCACATCCGGTGCAAAGACAGAACCTGACAAGTGCACTCTACAGGTGCAATGCATGGAAGCTATGCATCAACCACCATATCCCAAAATAAGTCTTGAAAAGTCATTCAAGTAAAGTACAGTAAGTCCGAGGGATTCAAAGATTTCTGTAAAACATCAGTTCAAAATGCAAATCACAATCCGTGATTTAAAACGCTGAGCGTGGCAAACTTCCTGCCTTTTGTCAAAACTTCATTATAGAGATCTCCATTTTAAGAAAACAAAGCTTGCAATAAAACAGTTTCATTGTGTTATAAATGAACTTTTTAAAGCACAGAGCTATCTGAAAATTCTCAGCTGGGAGGATAACATCTTTTGCAGTGGTCCTACCCTTCAGTAGGAAAACAAATATACCTAGGATTGATTAATGGGCAAAGTGAGTGTAGAAATATTCAGTGCATGACTAACCTATCCCGAGGCAATGGGACTATACTGAATTCATATGGTAGGTCACATTAAGCTGGTGTTGCATGGTATTTGTACACAGCAGGTGGACACTGCGTTCTACTTTTGTCTTTCCAGCTGTTGAAAAAGTGTGCACCTATTTATACACTGTCAAAGTAATTAGCGACAGTTAATGCACTTAACATCTTCACTTGCTATTAAATGGAAGTTCGCATATTAATGCAGTTAGTTCATTAAGGCTCGCGCAACCGCGGCTCCTTTAATTGGCCGAAAAGCTGCCGCGTGAGGGGGGATAGGCAGCCAATGCCGAGAGTGGTCTGCGTATATCACAAAAGTCTACTCCATCACTACAAACTCCTATTATCTGCAGTGAAGGTACTTACAGAGGGTGGAATGGCTAATTGAGTGCCGAGCGTAATGAGATGAATCCATTCATTATAATTCCTTAACGAGGGTAAATCTGCATCACTGTTAATTAGTCAATGCCCATGTGTCATCTTCCCCTTCCGTGGCGGAGAGAACTTCATTCTGTCTTGTAGTGCCAGAACACATTAAAGGGACACAGTACATTTGTCTAGCTAGCAGATGCTGCCGATCGCTGGCTTTTGGACGTGCATGTATTAGCAGATATTTTATAGAAATAATAATGGGAAGTAACTCGTGTAGCTTAAGGAAAAAGCTACTACTCACGCCTAATACTGTGAAACATTAAACCAGCGAGCACAAAGAAAGTGTGCGGTTCGCAGGCAGTGTTTTGAAGAAAACAAAACCAGAATGAGAGTTTAATCGTAATGAGGCTGAAAGTATATCTGCGATTCCTCCCCCATCATTAGGAACTGTGAGGTGAACTGTTTCCAACTGGCGAATCAAACAAACAAAAAAAAAAACGCCACCACTCGTAATTTCTCCTGGCCTGATTCTGCACGACTCACCGGTTTGGGCGGAACCGAGGCTGGCGTGCGGCGGAGCTACGAAGCCGAAGCCAATCCCGCACCTCTTACGGTTTGGCAGATGACGAGGGCTCTCCTCAAAACGGACAGATCAGATTAGCGCTCAGCGGCTTTGATCTAAATGCAGAGTACCCACTCCCGACTCCCTTTTATCCAAGCCCATTTCTACTCTGACTGCGGAACACACGCCCGTCACACACAGTTCCTTTAATTTCCATTTGCTTCCACGTGCAGTAATACCCAGTTTTCTCACCGGAGTGTATTCCAGTTTCTGCGATAGCCGAGGGGCTACGGGAGCATGGCAAACTGCTCCATTAAGAATAAAGTGAATGTATCAGAAACACTTACTGAATAATTTCTCATTCTACAGTTATGTCCGAAATCGTTTTTTATCAGGAAAAATATCTTCAGATGTCAAATAGCTAGTAATAAGGATGATCAAAGCGCGTGTTCATATTCCATGTGAAAGGAATAACTGCTCTTGTGATTCTGTCTGCTGGTGGCCAAGACACTCTAATAGGAAAATCATGAGAAAAAAAAGAAAAAACTATATATGTATCATTGCATATAATAGCCACGCTCTCTACCATGAACTGTGATGAATTTTGGATGCATTGCTAAAATTCCTATTTCAGAGACCAGGAGCACAAGCACTTGCAGTTGACTACATTTCTGAATCCAAACATCATATTGCAAAGGTGTGTGTGCACATACATTTTGTTTTAAATATTTTTTTTTCATTTAACAAAGGAAATCTAAGCACATTATGTCTTATCAATCCTTAGCAACAGAGCAGCCATTAAATCTTGGAAAGAGACCATAAAGTACAATACAGCATCCCTCTTTATGCAAATAAACATTTGTTGTGTCACACGGCATGGCAGTCATTGCGTACGGGGAATGTTTATCTATGTGTCGGAAAGCCACTTATCTTGATCTGTCATTTGCATAACCCTAACACCTGCAGGAACGACCATAGCCTGATAAGCCTATCAGAGGCGAGCACAATCACCCGGGTCATACGCCCAGCGTGTTTCTCAAACATATTACCGTGTCTGAAAGCCATTTCTCTGTGTGATGTATGAAGGTGCTTCTCAAGTATGAAGGTGATTCCACAAATTCCCTCTTGTGTCTGCTAATGGCTCTTACTGTTATGTGTTGACAGTTGATGTAATGTAGTGAAACTAATAATTTGTTTGCCATTGTTGCTGCTCTTCACCCAACTGACTTGCACGCACTTTGTAAATCACTCTGGATAAGAGTGTGCGCTAAATGTCACGCAGAACACGAAGGCCGCCTGTGCAATTAGAAAAACTGAACTTCCGTTCTGTTTTGGTTCAGGCTTAACCCTCGGTGTTCGGTTTTTTAAAATTGTCGTGAAAGAGTAAAGACATTTTTGAGTGACTAAATCAGTGCGGAATTGGTTCTTGTCTTGTGATTCTATTTGTAGTTCATCATCATGTATATATCTATAAATGCAGTCCATCATGTATATATATATATAAATGCAGTCCATTTACCATTTTACCATTTACCATGTACTTGCTTTATGACTTTGCCCACACAGTTTCTTTGAACATAATAAGACGAAGCATGAGAATAATTGAGAATGTCAGTTCAAAATAGTAAATAGAATCTACTGTATGAAAACCTTGTTTCATTTTAATTCACAGATAAAAATTCCCCTGGTAAACATGATTTATGCCCAAATGCCTTCATTATAGCAGCTTTAAAAAAATATAAATCACATCTTTATCACAAATGAAAGTCATTGTTTGATGTGATCTAGCAGAGGTAAATGGCAACCATTAACTATATACTGTTTCTATTGTTTGGAAATGAGATAAAGATATTGGGTATTTCTGCATAAATTTTCTTTCTGTGTTGTTTTTAAATCCAAATAATGTCTTGGGTATATTTGACCCAGGCTAACAGTTTTACAGGTGCTAATAAGTGAACAGAACACAAGGGTTAAGGAGACTGACTTGGAAAGGATGCTATTATTAGGCTCCAGTCATACTTTGTGACGGAGAAATCGCACAGTCCTCAGACTTCATGCTTTTCACACATTTTAGTTTTTTTTTCACACAAATACCCACAGCAGAGCCCAGAATTGAACTGACGCGCATTATTTCACCGGAGACGGCAGTTGAGTGCCATATGTTCACACAGCAGGAAAAAAATGCACCCTTAAGCCTAGCTGTCAGTGCCCGCTTTTGTTATTCCATTATTTCTTCAGATCTGGACACATGTTTCTGATTTAGAACTGTGAGAAACACAATGCAATGGCATTTAGTCCCATAGGTGGCTGTATGTTAGCTGACAGAGAGAATACACTCCAGCTTAGTTTACATGTACTACTGTATATAAGCGAGCATAAGGACAATGAACTATTTGAGTGAAGTTCTAAGCTTGGAAGAGAGAAAGGGAAAGAAAGAGATTAAGATCTTTTTCATTAATACTGCCAAAATAAAGTCAGCAATGCACATTAAGGAGCCGGTGGAACTTATATTTTTCTTCAGAAAAAAAATGAAATAAAAACATTTTTATGCTGCGCCATGCAGCGAAAATTGTATGCAGTACTTTGCATTTGCAATTAGTAGCGTATTCTCCAATTGTTATTACAATGATTTAATTTCGAGCCTCACTTAGCAAAGACAATCTGTGACAGAGGCAGGCTGAGATTGATTCCAGGCACATTTAGTTTCCTAACTGCAGATCACTGACAGTAAATTAGTCGAAAACCTTCTTTTAATACTGTTTGAGCCACAGAGCTGACATTGTCAGGTAATATATGCGGAAAACTAATTATCACATCAAATTCCAAGCTACAAAACCAAAGCTCTCAATTCAAGTTCTAAATTGTCTGTAAAGACAATTTGGGATATTTCAACTCATCCCAGAATGCTTTGCAGTCGAGGTGAGCAGACAAGTCTCCTCCTGTGTCCTGTGTACTAGCATGTGTACTGGTTCCTACATACTGATCAGTATGTGACATGCAGTATGCAAAAAATATACTTCATACAATTTTCCAATTGTGATGTGGAAGTGTTGCAAGACGTCCCGCCCTGGTATTTGGAATTTAAATCTTGCTCGGCCATGTTCACGGTTTGCTTTTCTTGCTGTTAAAGGAACATGTCAGCGAAGGGACGCTGTGTGTCATACGTATACTCCGCAAAAACCCGGAAATTCAGCCTACTTAACAATGTTCTCATCCAGTGTACTCAACAAGCATACTCAATAGTATCGGGTCTTACCTGGGGGCAGGTTGGGCCTCTTCCTCTTCTTGCTGTTCTCCGCCCCGTTCTCCAGGGGGCAGTCCGTCACCAGCGGCCCGTTGGTGCTGCTGAACTGCAGGGGCTCGTTGTTGGAGGCCGGGTCGAAAGACAGCGGGTTCAACCCTGAGCAACAGCAAAACGAAAACGCCACCGTCACCCGCGCGCCCAGACCGCCATGTTCCCGCGCCCCCGCAATTCCGTCAAGAGCAGGATTAGCGCCAACGCCAGAGAGCACACAAAAGCTGAAGAGCACAAAGCCTTTCTTGTGTGTTTTTTTTTCTTTCATTTTTTGTGTGACAGAAGGTAGACTTCAATGAGGATCAATTCTACCAGGGGATTGACAAAAGTAACACTTCTCGTGAGCTTGTTATTACCAGTCTCACTTGTCTTGCTGCACGTTTTTTTTGTTTGTCTGGGAGGGAAAAAAAATGGGATTTAAAAACACAAAGGGCTCTCAACCGTTACTAACCCCCCCACACACATATAATAGAATTCCATTATCCATATTGACCGCGGGCTCAGATGCAGGAATGAGGAAGTCTGACAGGTTGTTCCAAGTAAACAATCAATTTCACAAAGTGTACTTATTTCTCATATAAATGTGAACGCTCGTCCAGAAGATAAACTAATGAAGACAGAGCCATCTGCTGAATTATTGATATAATAACCATGATGCGGGTAGAGCCAAAACATCCCAACAAAGCAGCAAGCAAATTAAAGTTAGTATTAAGCCTCATATATCAGTCCCATTCAGTTCGCAAACGAGATTGTTATTTATAATTCAGAATGGGGTCTGCCGGAGACAAAGCCCTTATGAAATATTCATCACTTCTCCGGGTTTTACACTTGTTTTTCCTGGGTTTGTTTTTCTAAAAAGAAAAGAAAACAATGAAGTTGCAAAATGTCAGAACTGCTCCCCCCTTCCCACCTCCCACCTCCCCCCTCCCCCTCCGGTTCCCGTTCCCCTTCCAGCTTCCAGATGGAAGGCGACACAGGAGGCGGACAGGACTCACAGCAATCCCATAATCATGTGAATCTCGCTCCCGTCACCGGCGGCAACCACGGGGGTCGGAATGGGTTTTGTGTGCGCTAGCCAGTCTGGCTCAGCTCACCGGGAGACAGACAGGCAGACAGACAGACAGGCTGACAGGCAGACAGACAGACAGAAAGACAGACAGGCTGACAGGCAGACAGACAGATAGACAGACAGACAGGCTGACAGGCAGACAGACAGATAGACAGATAGACAGACTGGCTCAGCTCACCGGGAGACAGACAGGCAGACAGACAGACAGAAAGACAGACAGGCTGACAGGCAGACAGACAGATAGACAGACAGACAGGCTGACAGGCAGACAGACAGATAGACAGATAGACAGACAGACAGACAGGCTGACAGGCAGACAGACAGATAGACAGATAGATAGACAGACAGACAGACAGACAGGCAGACAGGCAGACAGGCAGACAGACAGATAGACAGACAGGCTGACAGACAGGCAGAGAGACAGGCAGGCTGATTAGATCTCCTGACCGCTCGGCCGGGAGCTGTTAGCACGAAGGCTTAGCTGCGAGGCTGTGACAGGGTGTGCGAAACGTCCTCAGACACGAGCGAGGGGGGGGGGGGGGGGGGGGGGGGGGAAGCTGGGACAACAGGCCAGTGTCTCGTCCTTGCTGGACTTTGAATAAGCCCTTGGCAGAGGGCGTTTGTTAAATGAGATAAAGGGATATGCAGCCATGTGATGATTCGCTAACTGAAAGCCTAGATCAAGGCATGGGATGATACCGCTCACTGCCAGCAGGCCTTGGTATGTGGGATACAGTTCACTATAGAACATGGTGACACCCACCAGCACTTTCCCGCCATTCTTACAAGATAGAAACAAATTCTTACAAGATAGCACCACTTAGGACTAAGGAAATCAAAATGACCAGACTGAAAAAAAAGTAAAGTGATTAACTACGGGGATCATAGAGATCAACAGCCAACGTGATTTACTGTATGCTGACTCTCCAAAATTATGATCCACTTGGAAACAGATCGTTAGCTGAGGGATTTTAACAGTTGCTAAAGCAACCACATTCCACTGCCAAATTAAATAAGAACACATCAGAGAACTGGGCCAGCTCATAATGTGCAACTTAAGTTACTAACGGGGGCTTAAATAAACAATATTACTGGCTCAGGGAAAACAGATCACTGCCCATCCGGAGTAAAATAAAATAAAACAAAAAACATAAAAGCCAGAAAAAAACAACAAACGATTTTTAACTCACAAAGAAATAACCCCGGGCTTTTTCTGTCGCGGGCGATTGAGGCGTTCGGCGAACGCGGTTACCGAAACGAGGCTTTTTTTTTTTTGCGAATCTGCATAGCGAGGCGGCGAAATCCGCCGACGAAAGGCCCAGACGATGAAATGAGCCTCGCGCGCACGTTCGCCGGCGAAGGCGCCGCTGTGATTAATGTTCCCCCCGTCTCCCTTCCAGAGGACGAGCGGCCGCCTAATGTGTTTACAGGGAAACTCTAAACGTCTCACTCCGTTCCGCGTATCCTCTTCCCCCTTCCTCCCCTCCATCGCGCCGCGGCATGGGAGAAATTGCCTTATTTTCTCGATTTCTTCAAAAAATCTTTTTTCTCTCTTCCTCCGGTTTTCTTTCTCTCTGTCGCCACATCGCCATGGAAATGCGATGGATCTTCTCTCGGATTTCTCAGGTCTCTGTGCTTTCACGCGGCCCCTCGCTGCTCAGTGCACCTTCAGAGGTCGCTCCGCGCCGTTTTAAAGGGGTGGCTAAGCGGCTGTGTAATAATAATCGGGACGGAAGACGAGCGCGGCCGGCGAATGCGTTTCTCCAGGCTGCCTCCTCAGCCGGAGCCTATGGGGAAATCCTGGCGCGGTGGAGAATGGAGCTATTTTTATCTCTTTCTGAAATTTCTGGAGTTCTCTGCACAGCATAGCCACGTGTTACAGGAAAACAGAGCAAAGCAGACTGACTGAAGCTTCGTAAGCAGGCTAAAAGTGCGTTTATAAAAAACCCTGCAAAGTCCTGCCCGTCGAGTTCTGCATTTTGGTCTCAACAAGACAGCTGTAGAGGGGAATCAACACAAGCCTTTTAGGGCCAGATTAAGTTGTTCACTCTGTGTTTTGTTTTGTTTTGGCTTTTTCCCATATCTGCAGGGCTCCTATCAGTGCTACACCAAAAAAAAAACAAAAAAAAAAAACCCACATCCCGGAGACATCCACACCCGCGCACCTCTCTCCTCTTCAGTCATTCCCCAACTGCCATCCATCTGCTGGCCTGGCAACCCCCCCTCCCTCCCCGACGACCCCTCAGGTATGAAAAATGCTTCGATTAATCTTGTAAACAGGCGGAATCCGCCGGCTGTGGAGGACTCATTTATACCAGCCTGTTTTAATTAAGCCGGCTTTTCAGATCAATTCACTCCCGGGGTCCCCAAGGGAAGGGGTGCGCTTCCTCCTGCGTTTCAGCCAGTTCCATCAAAGCGGGGGGAGCCCCACCTGCACAGCCCCCCCACCCCCCCACCCCCCCCCTCCAAACAGCCCCCCCCCCCCCCCTCACACACATGCGCGCACAAAGCTTCCGGCACGCCGATCCCCGTGGCGACGGAGCGAGCGAGGATCGTTATGCTCGGCGTGAGCTGCTTCTGATGAGCAGCGTCGCCCGCGGTTCTCTGAGCGCCTCGTTACGATAGGTCGAGCGTGGAGAGGAGCAGGCCGAAGCCCCAGACAGGTTTCTTTAGTGTAACACACGGGCCCCTTCCTGAAAAGTAAGGGACGGCTCCTTTAAGCACGCGACGCCTGGACAGACCTCAGGACAGGACCCTCTTTGGCGCTCTGGTGTGAGACCCTGAGCCGGTCACAGAAACGCCGATCGGGGAGCGAGCGCGTGCAAACGTGACCCGAGAAGCAATGGCAGCAGTCGCGATTAGCAAAAAAAAAAAAAGATTTTTTTTTTTTTTTTTTACTCTTCCGATAGCGTTCTGAAAGACGAGCTCTGACACAGAAACAGGAGCGCTGGGACGTCCCGGGGAGGGAGGGGAGGGGGTGTGAGGGGGGGGGGGGGGGGTGGTGGTGATGGGACAGGGCGGGAGGGGAGGCATAATGAGCCGAGCTGCGAGGTGATTAATTTAGGACGGAGACGCGGGGAACGTGTGAGAGGCACATCGCTGACACTGGAGCGCCCCTGAGGCCCCGGGGTCCCTGGCGGCCGATGTAAATGATATGGTAATGCCGCCGGAGCGGGGGGCGGGGGCCCCAACGCCACGGACCACATACGGGATGCGCCGCCGCCGCGCGACGTGCACGCCATGCGAAACACCCGCGCCCGCGCAGGAGGCAGGACTCAGCTCAGCCCTCTCCCACTGTCCTCCAGAGCAGAGAACAGGGCCCTCTCTCCCGCCCTCCAGAGCAGAGAACAGGGCCCTCTCTCCCACTGTCCTCCAGAGCAGAGAACAGGGCCCTCTCTCCCACTGTCCTCCAGAGCAGAGAACAGGGCCCTCTCTCCCGCCGTCCTCCAGAGCAGAGAGCCACCGCTTCCCCCCCCCCCCCCCCCTCAGGAACAGGGCTGTCACAGGCCGGCGGCTCCAGGCCGTTAGTCTGTCCGGTTGATTCCAGTGAAATGGTGAGGTACTGTCCACTGCCTGATCAGAATGTGCACAGTAAAATGCTGGCATCCACAGGGAAATCTTTGTGAGTTAAAAATCAACAGAGGGGTGGGGGGCAAAAAACCATGCCCCTCTGCAGTCTGGAACACACACCTCTGTCTGGAAGACACCCCTCTGCTTCCACAACACACCCATCAGTCTGGAACACACACCGCTCTGTCTAGAACACAACCCTATCAGGAACACACCCCTCTGTCCAGAACACACCCCTCTCTCCAGAACACACCCCTCTGTCCAGAACACACCCCTCTGTCCAGAACACACCCCTCTGTCCAGAACACACCCCTCTGTCCAGAACACACCCCTCTCTCCAGAACACACTCCTCTGTCCAGAACACACCCCTCTGTCCAGAACACCCCTCTCTCTGTCCGGACCACACACGGGTAAAAACAGGTGGAGAAACGCTCTCTCTGAACGCCGCTGGGCTCTGCCGTCTCGCCGGACACCCTGAGCACAGCGGGAATCTCTCCGCCCGCGTCTCCCCAGCGCGACGTCCCCCTTTCTGGGGCTCCCCTGTCCCCTAGCTGCCAGCGCCCGCGTCTCCCCAGCGCAACGTCCCCTTTCTGGGGCTCCCCTGCCCCCCAGCTGCCAGCCACTTTCATGTCATGCACAATAAAAACCTGGATCAAGCAAAAAAAGATCCAGGGAAAGTGCTATGAATATCAACAGCGCTCAGTTACCGTACATCTCTGTTAGTATGGGAGGTGGGAGCGTGTAGCAGACACGGTGGATGGGGGGGGGGGGGGGGGGTGTGCGCTGTGAGCGCTAAGTTGTTTTCGAAGCGGTACGGGCCCTGAAGCAGTTCCCCTGTCCCAGACGCGGGCAGATGGCATCAAAGCGTCTTCGCTTCTCAAGACTGAGGCGGGGGGGGGGGGGGGGGGCTGGTGAGATGGCGGGGCGTGGGCGGGACAGTTCAGAGGAAGCCCTCCGCCAGGCTCCGCCGCGCTCGCCATGTGTGTGTGTGTGTGTGTGTGTGTGCGGCCAGAGAGCCGAGCGCCGGGGGTCTACTGCCAAACAGCAGGGAGCAGAGACGCTCTGTCACACACACACACACACACACACACACACGCACGGACAGACACGCACGCACACACATACACACCCGCACATACACACACGCATGTACAGACATGCACACACATACACACACGCACGCACACACACACACACACACACGCACGCACACACACACACACAGGCACACACGCACACGCTCACACACACACACACGCTCATACACGCTCACACACACACACGCTCATACACACACACACGCACGCACACACACACACAGGCACGTACAGACACGCACACACATACACACACACGCACACACAGGCACACACGCACACGCTCACACACACACATGCACACACACACGCACATACACACACGCACGTACAGACACGCACGCACACACACACACACACACAGGCACACACAGGCACGCTCACACACGCTCACACACACACACACGCTCACACACACACACGCTCACACACACACGCTCACACACACACGTATCGCTGTGAGGGAGATGAGCTGCTCTTTTTTTCGGTGGGAGCGGCAGAACACAAAGTTTGAGAGCGTGCCAGGAGCTCAGCCATCCCCAGGCCAGGTGTTTGAGCTGCTCTGGAACACAACGCAAGCTGTCCACCCCCCCCCCCCACCGCGCCCCCCCGCCCATGTCATTCCTCCTGTAATGCAACAGTCTGCTCCCTGTTTGCTTACTCCCCGCAACTCCACGTGCTACACAGACACACACACACACACAGACACACACACGCACACACGAGCGCACACGCACACACACCGGCTGAAGTCATACAGTTCTCATGATTTATTCAGGGGGTAAGGCACAGAACCCATATCAATGCTATTTATTCGAATGGAGACCAAACGGAGGTTGCATTCATGTGCGGCAGTGGGGGGCGGTGGTCGTTGGTGGGGAGGGGGGGGGGATACGGGCCATTAATTTCCCCAGTGAATGAAAGGAAAAAAAAACAACTTAACAGGAAGATTAAGCCGGATCCATTCGTCTCTGGGAAGGAGAGAGGAACGCCGTGACATAGAGCGGCAACACATCGGTGACCTAACGAAATCAATTTGCCTCTCCCCTTTCATCATTATTATTCATTTTCCTCCGCACCGGCCTGCGTCTGAGGGCCCCGCCCAGGCTGGTGATTCTCCTCCGCGAGGCGGTCTCATTGAAAGACTGAGGGCCGAAGGCGGAACGTTCCGGAACTCATAACTGTGGTGATTCCGAGGCCCTCCGTAGGAAAACTCCGCTCGGTCTGCCGAGAAAATTGTCTGTGTGCCGTAGCACCTGCAATTTTCCACGAGGCTTGTCTGTCTGAAACAGGGTATTTTGCACTGGATCTGAATAAGGGTTTGAGGGATATTGCAGCATGATTCCGCTACTCGTGTTAGCTTTCCAGTGACAGCCCCGTCGAGGACAAAATATGCTGAGGTTCGAAGTGTTTTTTAAACCTTTATTTTTTTTTTAAATGATACGCTTGAGTAATGTGAATCCTTGTCTCGACTATTGGGCTTAAAGAGCATTTCTCAAAGCCTAACTTTAAACCTTTGCCCAAAGACACTGCACACCATAATGCAAATACACGCTAGTAGGAAAATCTATTGCACCCACTTGCATAAGACATACACAGCGATGAAGGCTGATTTTTAGGAATTTGGGTAAACGCTCTTGTACCTCACTTGGATGTCAATACGTGATAATTGCTTATTGGACCAGCCAGAACCTGTCAAAGCTTTACAGTCAATGATTTATCTGCCACTGGAAAAAACATACTTCTGATTTGAAGCCTGCATTCGACGATAAGTGAACAAATAAAGTGTTTTAATTGTGTGTGGAAAAAAAGATACTTATGGAAATGGGTTGTATCTTCCATTCTGCCAACAATATGTTAGAGCAAAAATGGATAAACACTTAAAGTGCTCAACTAATTGATTGCTCGTTGCCTGTTTTTTGGTTATGTAGTGCTATTTGCTCTTTGTTTGGTTTATGCTTAGTCTTTGTTATTACAGCGCTGTGTTGTGAATTATATTTACTGCGAGCATTTATGTTTGGTTGATACTCAAAATTTTCTAAATGTGATAATAAAATAAACAACAAGAGAGCCAGATTCACCGCTAAGTATTTTTTAAAAAGCGTTTATCATACATTTCTTCTCCATCTGTGTAGATAAGCGGTGGGAATTTGCCTCTATTGTTTTCTGTGTAAATAAACAGTGATTTAGCATTGCTAGCGTAGCGCTGTTGATATTGCTCATCCCCTGAGCACCGCACGTACGCACACCAGGATGCTGAACGCTTTGTTTCCCTTGTGAACGAGGCACAACACTGTTTATAATGCGTGCGGTATCTGGCTATCTGTTGCGGCAGAAACAGAATTAAATGAAGAAACCCAAGAGTATAGCATGTCGGGGTGATGTCTGCTCTTATGGAAGCTCATCTCCCTCCCACATAATGCAATTTTAACACACACGCATGCTTGAGACAAAATTGGTTTGACAGAGATATTGTTATGCCCGAGGATATTATAATCACAGAACAAGTTATTGCAAGCCGGAAGGAGAGATGTCCTGAAATGGTCACCAGGCTAGGTCTCTTATCAGTAAGACACACGTACACAGATTTTGGCAACATTTACCGACAAAAGAAAAAAGGAAATAAAAGAAAGAAAACCATCAAAGACAATTTCTTTCAGAAACCACTGAATAATATTTCAGGCCTTTTTCTTTCTGTCCACTGTAAAAACTACACGCAAACGCCCCCACACAAAAAAAAATATAGGCACCACATTCCTTAAACCATTTCTCAAACGGTTTAAAGCCGCATTCATCATAAAACACAACTGCCTCCGGTTCTCTCCCGTCTCTTTTTGTGACTGGAAAAAATGAAAACTCCCATTCCGGCGCGATCGTTAAAAGTGCACCAGAGAGGGTCTGTCGAGTCAGAAAAGCCCGTTTCCATCGTCCTTTTCAGCAGCAGAGGACTGTTTCCAAAAAACCCGGCTCCGCGTGCGAGCAGACCGCCTCGCTCCGCGCGCCACGGAACGTTCCGGAAGCTCGGAGCGCCGTGTCCGGGCCAGCCGAAGAGCTCCCTCGGAGCCACGAGGCCCCCGTTCTTCTCTTTTTTGCCTCCCGGCGTTCCCCGGGTGCGCACGCTGTGCCGAAATCACTTTCCATTCCGTTCCTCGCTGCTGAACCTCGTATAAATCTGCATGTTTGTGGTCCGTTCCTCAGCCTCCCGCAGCCCAACCGCTTCTCCGTCTGCATCGCAAACATATATCTTTCCCCACGCGCTCTCACCGAAGCTGCCTCGTAAACGTGTTTCTCAATGGAGAACCTGAATTTTCCGGTCTGGTTTGCCGATGCTCCCTTACTGTATCCTGAGAGGTAAGGCTTGTGCGCTAGCCTCTCTGACTTCCAGCGATGGAGAACAGTCTGAGATTTGAATATGTGTGTGACAGTTAGCTCTGGCCTTCTATACTGTGTTACCTTATGTCCAGGTAGCAGACCCCCTGCAGCACACGCTCTTGGCCAGAGAGGGGGGGGGGGGATTTAGCATTTATGGGGCCTGTCTGAGTTACCGACATACGCATAGACAGCCGTGTGGTTCTGCAGGATTGAGAGCAGAACCTCCGACACTGCCAACTCAGGAATTCTGACACTACCACATCTAACCAAGACCCAGAGTGGTAGCAGAGACTCTTTTCATGTTTAAGATCACGCTGGACACTCTGTCTTTGTAAGAGAAATGAGAGGCCTACTGTACGTGGGCATAAATAATTGTTATGGTAAATAACCGTTGTCATGTTCTTCAGGACACTGTAAAGTTGGTGGTGATATTTCATCCTTTATTGTACTTTAAGTGGACTGTTGTATATTGAAATCACACATTATACAGCAGTCTGAATGTGACATTAGCCCCATATCCTGACTGTGTAAAACCTGTACCTGCTCTTGTAAAGGTGCGTACGAGACCAGCAGGCCATAAATAAAGCCAGCGTCAGTCTCTACAATGAAAGGCAGGGCGCAGGGCACGGGGGAACAGTGCTGCTCTCATTCAGGTCCATGAAGAGTCGATCAGAGGGGTCATAGAGCGGCCTCCCCAGAGCCCGGAGTGTGTTAGTGCTGTAGATCAAAGGTCCCGCTCTGAAAGCATCTCAGAGCCAGCTCTCTGAACCAGGCCGTGCAGGACTGGGCTCCCTGCCCTGGTGAGTAGATAATGCCTAACATGGAGGCTAATTACCTCAGTAATTACGACAGTAGGTTGCCTAGCCACCCCCCCCCTCCCAAGAACACACACACACACGCACACACAAAAACATGCATGTACACAAGCACACACATTATGCGCACATGCACACATGCGCACACACACACACACACACTCACGCACTCACACACACACGCGCGTGCTCGTGCACGCTCAAACACACACACGCGCACACGCACACACACACACACACACACCTACATTCACACACACACCACCCTCCGGTGCTGACAGCTGGTTCTACACAGTGCGACCTAAAGCCAGAATGTCAGGGTGACGACAAGGCTACAGGCCAGGGCACTGAAGAGAGCTAAATGTCTCAGTCATGATCAGGTCCACATGCAGGTAAACGCTCGCTGGCTCCAGCACAGGGGGGTAGATGTTTTTACTTTGTGTTTTAGACAGACGCATAAACAAGGCCTCTGATTGATCCAGCTCGGCGTCCCGGCAGAGAAATGACAGTTGGCCGGGGACTTAACAAGGTCTATTAGGTTCGAGCGCAAGTGTAATTATAACACAAGAGCGCGAAAGAATTGAAATAATCTCCCGAGAAAGGAATTCCAATTCCATTATGGTGAGCTCATTAGCCAGGCTTATTCAGCCAGCTCTCATATCGCGCGGCTAAAACATTTGGTCGCATTATTCAAGGTTATGAGCACCATTTTAGAAAAACCGCTAACTCCTTTGAGGCCCCCGCAACCGAGTGAAAAAAAACTACGACTACAAAAAGCCACTGAGCAACGCGCTTATTCCAGCAAAACAACATCTGCAAAGCCGAGGAGAATAGCGGGGGAGGCCGGGCTTCGTGTTTTTTCCCAGCCAGCTGCCCCGCCGCACCAGGTCCTGGAGGGTCGCAGGGACCGTTGGCTTTCACGGTTGCTCAGCACATTATCACTTTAAGCAGTTTTATTGCACACTTAACTTGCCTCGCCCGATTTCTTGCACCTGAACTGGTCGCTGATTTTACAGTACGGTGAAAGCATTAAGCAGCAGACCCTGTGGCCCTCTGAGACCAGGGCAGCGAAGTCGAAGCCCCCCCACTCCATACAGTACGCAGTACATTCCTAGTGCTGCTCCACATCTCTGCATGACTGGACTGCCTGGAGATGAGGGACGTAACATTATCACGTACACACTAAAATGCAGTTTCAAAAGTTTCCAATAAACTGTATTTAAACTGCAAGGACAATGATTCAGCAAACACTATCTGAGCAGATGGATTAGTGGAGATGTTTGATGCCCCTTGAAAGTAAAACACAAGCATCCATGTGAGTGACCCTACAGGTGTCTCCAGGGTCCTAATGCCTGGACATTCACCGTCCACTCCAGCAGAGTTCAGTCCCCTAGTTCCCCGAGGGTAGATTTATCTAACAGCCTTTTATTATAGCAATCTGTTTCCTTCCAGGCCACTGCTGTGCTATATGCAATTTTTGTTGATATTGATTTGGTTTTTGGCTTCATTTAAATGTTTTATGTTCTTTTTCAACATCAGTTTTATTGGTTTGCTTTCCAATCAACCATAGAGAGTGAAAATAAAATTAAACATTTTTGCAATTATACTCCCTTCCCATGAAATCCAAGTTATTAATCACGTATCATGTGGTCTATCATTACTCCATTATGTTGTACACACACAAACATACACACACACAGACATACACACATACTTACACTCAGACACGCACACGGAAACGCACACACAAACACACGCCCACGCACAAATGCACACACACAGACACACACATCCACACACCCACACACCACACACAGACACACACACAAACATAAGCCCACACACAAACGCATACACACACACACACACACACACATCAAGCAAAATGGAAATCGCATTTCAAGTCATGTTCTTTGAACAGTTGCAAAACGTAGCCTTAAATGAAGTTAAATAAACTCCAGAGCTGAAACTGGCAGGGTCCTCCCATTGGGCGACAGGACAGGCACTGACTTCTGAAGGCCCGTTTCCCACTGGGGCCCAACACAAATTCCACGAGAAGCCACACAAATTAACCTGCGACGCTCTTTCTGGGCAGACGAACAAATAAACAGGCCCGGGGATGCTAGCGCTGGCTCTCTGAGACGGGCCCAGCACAGCAGGCTCTTTCTTGCGTGTTTAGATAGCGGCCAGGCTGAGAGGCTAGGCCTGTCAATAGCCCAGTGTGAGCCCTTCATCCACCTGCCCCCGGCTGGACAGCACGCACACAGAGGCTCCTGTGCGATCCCGGACAGGGCGGCTCTCAAATGTGCACAGAGAACACGGGCCCGACATCAATCACGCGGACACGCAGCCGTGAAAACACACGCCCTCACACACACGTATTTATGCACGCAAACACACACAAACACACCCTCACACGCACACACACGTATTTATACACGCAAACAAACAAACGTATACACACGCGCATCAACACACACATGCACACAAACGCACACAGACACGCATATACACATGCACGCACACAGACACCCTCACACTTACACAGTCACACTCACACCTAAACACACACACACACACACACACATGTAAACACACACAAACACACCCGCACACACGCGTATAGACACACACACCGTCACATGCACACACACATATACACACAAACACCCACGCACACAGACACACACGAACACAAGCATACACACACAAACATGCACACACACGCATACACACACATAAACGCACACACGCATATAAAAACGGATATGCACACACCCGCACACACACACACACGCACACGCACACGCACACGCACACCTACACACACGGGAATGGCGAACGAGCACAAGCAACTTAATTAAAGGAAGACAACGTAAAAGGCCTTCGCTTTAACACGTCTACGAAAAGCCCCCCGACCAGCTCATTTCCGCCAATTACACCCCCGGCAACATGGGGGGTCAGAGAGGCGGAGAATCAAAAAGCAGATACCGGGGACTCCGGGAGAACGCGCAGCAGGCTGGAGCCGTCCTGATAGATCAGGGCCGCTCAGCGATTTCCACGCCACGTTAGCGCTCGGCGCTAATTGCAGCAGACGCAGATGGAATCCGTCAGTGCAGCAGCGTGTTTAAACCGGGGCCGCGTTCCACGTTCCCAAAATTCCTCACAAACCGCTTAGCGAACGTCGAGCGGCGCTCGGCATGCGGTGCGCACACGCGCTGATAAAGTGTAAACCTAAAGGTCAGGCCTCCGATGGGCGACGGGAGTCGAGACAGAGCTGAATGAACACGCCGCACACATTAGCGCTCAATCCTCCGGAAGCCACCGGGCGCTGCTACAGAGTCACTGGGGCCGCTGTTAGCAGCTAGCCGCCGCCGCGCGGGCTGCTACAGAGTCACTGGGGCCGCTGCTAACAGCTAGCCGCCGCGCGGGCTGCTACAGAGTCACTGGGGCCACTGTTAACAGCTAGCCGCCGCGTGGGTTGCTACAGAGTCACTGGGGCTGCTGTTAGCAGCTAGCCGCCGCCGCGCGGGCTGCTACACAGTCACTGGGGCCGCTGTTAACAGCTAGCCGCCGTGCGGGCTGCTACAGAGTCACTGGGGCTGCTGTTAACAGCTAGCCGCTGCCGCGCGGGCTGCTACAGAGTCACTGGGGCCGCTGCTAACAGCTAGCCGCCGCGCAGGCTGCTACAGAGTCACTGGGGCTGCTGTTAACAGCTAGCCGCCCGCGCGGGCTGCTACAGAGTCACTGGGGCCGCTGTTAACAGCTAGCCGCTGCCGCGCGGGCTGCTACAGAGTCACTGGGGCCGCTGCTAACAGCTAGCCGCCGTGCGGGCTGCTACAGAGTCACTGGGGCTGCTGCTAACAGCTAGCCGCCGTGCGGGCTGCTACAGAGTCACTGGGGCTGCCGTTAACAGCTAGCCGCCGCGCAGGGCTGCTACAGAGTCACTGGGGCTGCTGTTAACATGGAAGCTGCCGCCGCCGCCGCGCGTGCTGCTGGCTGCTCCTGTTTAGCAGCACCATATTGAGCTGATAAGTGCAAATGAGCCCAAGCTGAAGGCCTGGGCTGTAACGCTTGTCATGTGTGCAGTGTGGAGGGCTGAGGGGTACTGAGCAGGTCAGAGGGGTGAAGCTGCACTCTAACAGGGCAGGGCAGCCACAGTGATCCAGAGCACGCCTCCCTCAGTTAAGTCACATGTAAAATACCCGCACACACTTACACACACACACACACACGCACACACACACATTCTCACACACACGCACACACACACACATGCACACACGCTTGCACATACACACGCACGCATGCATACACACACACACACACACACGCTCGCACACACGCATGCACATACACACACACACACAAAGCAGCGCCCACTCTCCTCACCCAAAGCTCGTTCACTTATTGAGCTGCCACCCTGGACTGCAAATGCGCTTAAGAGCAAATGAAAAATACTGAAACGGTCTCGCCAACTTAAACCTTCTAAAGAAGGCCTTTGATAGCTGCCATTTCCAGGAAGCTTTTCAGACACTGGCTCTAATGGTTTAGAGGCATGCATTGAAGATGGGGAAGCCATGATGAATGCACTTATGCTTGGATAACTGTGTCTTTGTCATTGATTTAACATGGGAAGGGCCCTGGTAGGTGGATACTGCATCACCTTGAATGATCCTTAGCATAATGTCTCTACAGTACACTGCTTGGCACTGCAGTACAGTGGTTAGGCAACTGGGCTTGCAAAGGAAAGACTGCAGATTTAGAGCAAGATACTTAACCCAAACTGCTTCAGTGTATATTCAGGTGTATAAATGTATGCGATGAGAAGATTGAGAAAATTGCGTATGTTGCTCTGGTTGAGAGCTACTGTTAAACAACAGCAATGCACTGTAAATGATTCTTAGTAGTGAAATGTTTTCCATAAAAAATTGATGTGCGTGGAAATTACCAAAACTGCCAGCTGCAGTTTCCAGTAAAATAAAATCCATGAGCCTTTATGAAAACATATATTTAAATAATTATACTTCCACAGATGTTAAATTGTATATGCCACTCTGGATAACAGCATTTGCTAAAAACCACTAATGCAACAGAGCCGTTTCAAAAAGCTTCGCACACCTACAGTGAGCTACTCTGCATTAAACCTGATTCCAGCAGTTTTAACAATTTCTGTTCAAATGTAAAAAAAAATAAATAAATAAACAATATTCACAAAATAATTAATGCCATAATTTCATATCTTCATGTATTATTAAATGACCTCTGATGAAGAATTAATAAAATAAATTAATGAAATAAATGAACAAATCTTAATTAATTAACAGATCTTTTGAACAGCATGTTCAGTTTTTTTTAAAAAATCATACAGCACACTTTTTACCGGTAGGTAATTTTCAATAGGCAGGAAAAAAGAAGCCTATATTTTGTTGAACACATTTAATTCAATAGGTGGACAGATGGCATCCAGAATAGCACTTGCACATTGCTCGTGAAGCAGTACTAAACGCAGAGAAGTTGAACGAATGGACTTCAGAAATTTAAAAATAGCAGAAAAAACAACCTGGAGGCCCAAATCTGAAAAGGGGGAGACACAAACTGGGCTGCAGGTATCAGTCAAAGGAAATTATTAGAGCCATTTCTCAGAAAAGAAAAGAGTCTGTAGATCAATGCGCACATTCCTTCCAGATAATTCAAACTCCTTTTCATCTGTTTTGCAATCCACGTAAACGTACGGATCAGTTTGGTGACATAACCAGGATTTGAAGCGGAGAGGAGGCCAATGTCTTACTTTCAGACTGGAGGCCGCTCCCGGCCTGTTTTCTCTGGACTGAGAAATTAATCAAGAAAGGTAATTACCATTCACTTTCTCTTCACATCACCTGAGACAGCTTAAATGATAAAATAGAGTTACGTTTTAAACTCAGCTCAGTCAGAACGCTCTCATACAGGTTAATCATCCAGTTAATTGCATATCGCCTAAGCTCTGAACATGAATCCCAATCAAAGTTTGGTACAAAAATGTCTATCAGAAAGTAAAAGAGAGAGTCATCTTTAGGGGGGAAGGGTCACATTGGAAAAAGGTGGGGGGGGGGGGGGGGGGGGGGGGGGTGGGGCGGGAGTTTAAACACCACGAAACGTCAGGAGGAAGCGCCACGGGTGGCGCTCAGAGAAAACAAACAAGTCTGGGAGAGCCAGGCTTAAAGCAAACACGTCCTTCCCGTACAAAGCTGCATTTCTCTACAGCTTTTAAACATGAGAGAGAAAGCCGTAGTCTCCCCCCTCATTCCCGCTGATTTCTCCGTCTGATAAAGCAGCAAATCGAGACAAACAAAGCAAGAAAGATCACATCTTATTTGGCCTGAATACGAATGTTCATTAAGGGAATCTTTCCCACGCAACGCAAGCTCAATTTCTCCTGTCTTTTTTGACCACAGATGGGAAAAAAAATGTTTTTGCTGTTTAATTAGAATGTGAATAAATGACTCTGATTTCTTTAATCCACGACTGTAGTGTTCCCAAAGACGTACAGCAGATAAAGACCTGTTTACTGTGCGCTTGTTTACAAAGCAAATGTTAATTCCCAGTCTATTTAGCAGGTTCCTCCACCTGCTGTGTGTGTCACAACAAGCTCACGTCTATGTCCGGGGTTAAATGATAACATACCCCAAGCAAAAAATAATGCAATCAGTATTCATTATATCAGTGACAAGGAGAAAATTCATCCTCTCGCACTCTGTCATTCCAACAGCCCTCTAGGGATTCAGTGAAGGTTAATTTATTTAAATCTCCCATGCACTCATTTCAATTCCATTAAACAAAACTAATGAATCTTTGGTTTGTAGGTCTAATCAGCTTAAACTGTCAAAGTCCCCAGATCTCTCCAGGAACACAACATTTGTAGAGACACAGAATGTTCATTGATAACTTGGCTCTCCAAGACGTGTGGATTCCAGTGGATACATTTTCACCAAGGAACTAGCAAGACAGCAGGGGGGGAGAAAGAGAGAGCGAGAGAGAGAGAGAGAGAGAGAGAGAGAGAGCAGGGGAGCAAGAGAGAGACAGCAGGAGAGAGAGAGAGAGCGAGATAGAGAGAGAGACACAGAGAGAGAGAGAGAGAGAGAGAGAGAGAGAGAGAGAATGTTCTCATCTTTCAGATTATAGCTGCTAAGCGGCCAGGAAGTCCAAAGCGGGATAAGTCAACACGTCGCCTTGCCTTCCACTTCCCTGATTGATGAATCAATTCTCCACCTGTCCTCTATCCCAGCATGCACGGCTGATGCTGGGAGAAATGCAGCTGCCCTTTTGATGCATGCAGTAATTAGTCTGCAAATCATACAGTGACATTTCTGTTGCGCGCCAATTATTAGATTTAAATGACATTTAAATCTAATAATAACAACATTCAGAAATCCCTTATAAATATAATTTGTAATATCAGGTGACTCTGGAGTGCACTCCACAAAGCGCAACCAGAGTGTCAGTGCGGCTGTTTTTTTATTTATTTTTACGTAAAATGATTAAAACATTGAAATTGAGAAGCGGCTAAAAGCGCAGTTCTGAGAGTCTGTGGAGAAGAACGGAAGATCTTCTTGGGAAGTGGGAGGCAGACTAACAGCTGGCAGGAGCTTTTGCAGTAACGGCTACAAAGACCTCAAATTCAATCAACGTATGTTATTTCAATCAATGTTAACTTAAATTCAGGTGCTTTTTTTTGTTTTTTTTTTTTCAACACAAACACAGCCATCCCCAAAATAAATTTGCCAACTGTTTTTTTGAAAATATATAAATACATAAGTAATGAGTGCTTTATGGACATAATGCTGATGGAATCCTGAACAAATTGCATTCCATTCACACATTCAAGCAGGCACACTCTCCAGGGCTGTATGCAAACATTCTTCTTCACATGTGCTCTTAAGTTGAAAGATTTAGGAGCACACTAATGAATCCCAGTCAGTAGATGTGCTCCCAAATTATTTTTACAGTTACTGTAGCACGATTTTCAGGAGCAAGTGCTCCTAAAATGGGAGCACTTTAGAGCCCTGTACGCCCAGGAGAGACCCTGTGGCACCCTGTACCCACACTGACTGTCCCGCCTCGGCGGGCTCTTATTGGGCAAACCGCTCAGCTGCCAGCCAGGTGGGGGGGGGGGGGGAAATAAAGGGAGTAGAGGCGGAGCTTAATGCCTTCTGCAACGCTGACCTCCGCTCTCCTTCACTGACTACAACAGCTACGATTTACAATGGGCCAGTCTGCAGCAACAGCTGGGGGGGGGGGGGGGTGCCACAGCGCACGAGCCAATGACAGTGTTTAACAGAGTGGGGGGGGGGGGGGGGGGCGCATGGTTTTCTCTGTTAAATTTAGAAACCCCTCCTGATTTAGAGAAGGGCCTGGCCCCAGTTCAGGCCGCCAGCCAAGCTTTTAAATCAGACTCATCCTGGTGCCCACTGCGTGCTGGGCCGGAAAATCTAGTTTGAATGCCTAATAACACACTGCGCTTTAATGGTACCGGACCCATTCTACTGGTCATTAGTCCTGCTCCAATTACCGTTTTCCAATACTCTCGCAACTCAGACAGTAGGAAAACCCAACGCTGCCGTGCATTTTCTCCATGCGCTGTGTGTGCCCTAGCCGAGCCAGCCGTAGGCTGAAAGCTCATTGGAGTTTCTGTGGTGCGAAGCCTAATGTAGAAGCACCAGTCGATCATGAGAACTTCACCCCAGTGCATCCCCTTAAATGCTGAAATACATACAGACATCTTTCAGAGACTTTTACATGGAACATGTTCGCTCCGTATATTCAGGTTTTAAATTTGTCTGAACGTTACACTCAATAAACAAAGGACCACACATGCAGGCATCTATTTCCACAGACCCAGAACACTCCTGTTTATCTGCCATAAACAGGGAGCACAGACTGCATGTTCAGTAGGATTCAGTATTTTAATCACGTTGGGTGGTGCATCATTGGCACTATTCCCAATGCATTTCTTCTTTCCCAGCATATTTCTTCAAACTTGAGAGACACAGTCTACACTGTCAGAACAAATGTACACAAACTGTACCTACAGGGGTACAGTGGCTGGTCACTGGGGCAGTGCCCTCAAAGCTATGCCCATTGCACCCTTTACCTCGTTAGATTAGCATTCTGAGGTAAAGGATATGACCCAGCGAGAGAACAAAAAGCGGACCCCTACCGCGCCCCTCTTCCTGACTGCGTACGGGTGGCAGCTGTGCTCGTAACTCTGAGTTAGCAGGTTGGATTTCCAATTGGGGCACTGCCATTGTACACTTAAACAGGGCACTTAAAGATGAATTGCTCCAGTAAACATGCAGCCGTATTAATGGATAGTAAGTGCGGCAGTGTACAGTATAAGTGACTCGGGGTATGTATGCGCGTCTGTGTCTGTAAGCTGTAATTTTCTTTTCCCGGTTTTTCTTTGGCGGTACGGTGCAAAGCGAGAGCGTCGCGGCTTCATTCTGTCTCGTCGGCTTTCCCGCACCGTCATTTTCGAAAAGTGGTGAAACGGTGACGTTTTTTTTTTTTTTTTTTTTTTTGCTTGTTCTGCGAAAAATTTCATGCCCCGTTTATCCTGTTAATTTGTTTTCAGAACGAGCGTTCGCGCGGTTTTCTTGCTTTCTGACAACGGTGTGAAAAATGATTTTCGAACCCGGATTGGAGCGACGCTCTCGCTCTCTCGCTCGCTCTCTCGCTCGCCCGGTCCTCCCCTCCCAGGCAGTGACTGTTTGTGCCGCAAACGCTGCCGGAACATTATTAACATTTATTCCAATTAAGAGCGAGCCGCAGGTAATCCCCCTACGCGTGCGATTCGGGGGACGGGCGAGGCGGTGCGCAGCGAATCAAGATGCTCGGCCGGGCACGAGCTCTCTCCCCAACGTGGCCGCTCATCCGTCTCCACCGGAGTGTGGGGGGCGAGGGGGGGGGGGCAGATTGTCTCAGAAAGGAGTTCAATCTCCATGGTGGCGACGGGAGGGGGGGGGGGGGGGGAGGGGGGGGGGGGGGGATTACCCCTTGACAAATCAGGGAGACAGGCGAGGAGGTTTAATTTTCACAACGACAATGCACTTAATATGGAAACCTGAAACCTGCCAGGGTATCGGTTGCATACAGCAACGGATGTCAGATCTCTGGTGATGACAACACGGGTTTGTGTGTGTGTGTGTGTCGGTGTGAGTGTGTGTGCGTGCGTGAGTGTGTTTGTGTGGTGCGTGTGTGTGCATGTGTGTGTTCCTGTGTGTGTGTGTGTGTGTGCGCATATGTGTGTGTGTGTGTGTGTGTGCGCATGAGTATATGTGTGGTGGGGGGGTTCAAATCGAGTGAAAAAGCTATAATTGTTGGAAAATGTTTCACAAAGCCATGCGTGTTCTACCAGACTCACTCAGGCTTCCACACAGGCCTTTATTCCTTCTCTTCTACTGTTACTAAATAAGAATGACAACGGCACTGACTGCGATTCAGCGCGCGCTCATTATTTTTGTCTGGGCTTTTGAATTTGCATCACAAAGGCTGCGCGATTTATTAAAGCTCCCGGAGGCCCCGTCTCTGCCGCCGGCCTTCTGGACACCTTTATCTCTCCCGTCCCCCGATCGATGCCCCACCTGGCCGCTCGCTGGCTGAATCGAGCCGGGGCCGGCGCAGCCCAACACGTCCGCAAAATGAATCAGACCGCCCGGGGTGGCCGGAGGAGGGGACGGATGAAGAAAGAGGAAAAAAAGACCTCACAGGATGCGGCTGAAAACCCTCCAACTGTGAAGACACACAAAAAAAAAAAAAAAAAAAACAGACAAAAAAGAGGCAGGTGCCTCATCTCCCGTCCGCGTTCACCTCCGCTTCCGACCGCGGGCGGCGTGACTCACCCCGTCGGCAGCGGCGGGCATCCATCGATTGGGCCGCGCCGCCACACGCCTCCGTCCCCGGAGACGCGTCCGACGCGTCTGACCGGCGCGCGATGGCGTCCCGCTCGGCCCGCTTCTCCGACAGCGGCCGGCGCTGGCACCCCGTCCCGCCGCCCCCCCCCCCCTCGGCTGGGCCGGGCGCTGGGATTGGTCGGAAGAAGAGCGCGGCGGAAGTTCAGGAGCTCCCCGATGTGGTGCTAATTCGGCGCTCTGTCCGGTCTGAGAGCGCTAACGTCCGCCTCGGGGGAGAGAAGACCCAAGCGCTCTCCGTCTGAATCTGTTTTTACGCCAGGGTATCGACGTCTTGGCGATTTACGAGGGCGGGTCAGCGCCATGAAACAAATAATTCAACAAAGCAAATGGGAGTCTCAGTAAGAGCTGGAGGGGTTTTTAAAAAATGATTATTCCTGAGGAAGAGGCAATTCCTTCAACTGCCACGGTTGATATCCAGCGAATGTAGAAACAAAAAAAAGAAAGAAATAAATAAGGAAAAGTAGAGCATAAATAAAGCTGTTCACCAGAAGTTTGAGGTTTGGAGTCCTGGGCAGACAAAAAAAGGAGATTTTATGCCAGGGAAAAAAAAAAAAGGAGTTTTATGTCAGGCGGAAAAAAAAAAAGGATTTTATGTGGGAACCAGATGGCGGGGTTTTACCAGCGCTCGCCGCTACAGCAGGACGCGGCCCGGCTGAGGCGCCGGACTCCCCGAGACTCCAATTACCGCCACCGAAGCCCAGCAGCTGGTGGTCAATCAGAAAAAGATTTCACGCCCCCGGAAAACTCTGCGTTCAGCTCTCAGACTGCCCGCCCAGTCGCTCGCGGTTTCAGCCGCGCGGGTATCGATACGGAGCGGGGCCCCCGATCGACAGCAAGGGCCAAAATACTCCGAGCGCCACGGAGAATATCTGACTTCAGGTTCAGGGGAGAGACGACAGCGGTAATTGCGCCGTGCTGACGACTTTCCGCCTTCACGCCGTCCTGTTCATAACGAAGTCTGCCACTCAGGTCGCCAGCAACTCTCCTTTTCATCCGACTGAAAACACGGCAGGCCTCTGGTATTTAGGTCTGTCGCTAACTAAGGCTCAGGACTTTTATGTATATATTTTTTTTAAACAGAAAGCCTTAGTGTTTTGTGAGACACCGTGTGAATAACTAAATTAGAAGGTTTTTCAAAGTCTTTTTCCACTGCACTGTTGTTGTTGTCCCCCCCCCCCCCCCCCCCCCCCCCCCCCCCTGTCTATAAACAATAGAATGCCTTCAAACAACCCCAGAAATCGTTCAAAACTTTAACAAGGTCACACTCTCGGTCATAAATGCAAAGCGATGGTATAATTGGCTTCTCTTGGGGCACAAACTTAGTGAAGCTTTAATGGGGTGGAGGTGCCATGTCATGGTTATGCAGCTGCTCCTTTTAACTGCGGTCAGGCGAGTGCAGTCAGGGCAGGAGCCACGTGGAGCACGACAGTTAAGCGCATTTTTTTTTTGGTAAACAGCACGGTGACAGCGGCATCGCTAAGGAGGACAACCTTCAGGCACAGACTGTGCCGTTAAAGTTACCGTTATATGCGCCGCCATCTTTATTTCACCGCTCAAAAGAAGTCCAACGGCACTCCCTGTTTAACCCATAATATGCCACGTGAGACACCGGTGAAATATGATTTTCTGATTGTGCTTTATTGACACCAGAAAAATAGGGGACCTAATAACTTCGCACTGAAACTACGCTTCGGTAATGACTGCTAGAGGCTTTCAGGAACTCAGAATTCCTCATACGTCACAGTGAAATCTCAATCAAAATTGACCAAATCTGCACACAGAAATGTCCAGTGTTTGCAGTAACAGAGTTTATATTAGTTTAAAATGGATGGTTTAAAAAGGTACTCTGTCAGAGTAAGATATTTTTATGAGTTCATTTTGCAGGGTGCATTGCATCACAAAAAGGAAGCATTTCTCAGCTAACACAAACTGTTCTCACAACATTGCAGCCATGTTCTGGCAGTGTCATACTGTAATGCTGACAAAATATTCCAGTAACATTGTGAGAACATTTTGTGTTAGCAGGGATTGTTGATGATAATTGGTCAACCCTGTGGTATGTGGAGAGCAGAAGGGCATATTAACAGTATGGGGTATTGGTCCTGGGAACTGCCCTTATTTAAGCATGCATTCCTGAATGCAGTCAATCAACATGCTTTCAGAATCTACGAGAAAGCAATAACTGCCAAACTAATAGAGCTACAGTCTGCGCTAATTGGAAGTAGAAGACAAAATGAGAGGGATTATTGCAACATGGCACAGCAAAGAGGTCAACTTGAGGAATCCTTTCATCAATATAACACGTACAGTAAAACTCAAAGTCTTTAAAAATTTACATAGTCTTTACAGCAATTCTGCACGGCATGCTTTTGGAGAGAATGTATACATTTTCCCCAAATTTGGCTGGCGGGTCTTTGATGGTCGGGCGGGACTCGGGTCACCCCTGCGAGCGGTGCCCGTTCGACCCCGGGGAGCAGATGCGTGGCACTGAAGTGGCAGAGGCGTGATGAGAGGTCAGGTAACCATCTGCCAGTTCAAATTAAGCCTCTTCTGCATTCCCAGCTGTCCCTGCTTCACTTCCTTTTTTCATGCGGAGGTGTTTTTAAAAGGGGGGGGGGGGGATGGGGGGGGGGGGTGAATTAAAGCAAACACCCCAGGGGAACCGGGCCTGCGTTTTCCCTCTTGCTTTACGATGCGTGTCTATAGAAATGACCGCGTCCTGTTGTTGAGAGGGTGACCTTTTGGCCGGCAGCTGGTGGAAAATGGCCGGGGCTGCCCAGGACGTTTAAGCGATCACGGACACAAGGGCAATTAGCCGCTCGCAGATTAGCGCCGAACGTTCGCTCTGCGGAGGATGGAACCGAGCCAGCCGACAAAAAGCAACGACCAAAAGCAACAGAGGCCGCAGCTCGCTGAAGGCAATCGGAAAAATGGCTTCGCCAGCGGATGACGCAGTCAGTATTCTGTGCAACGGCAACCCACTAAGTGATTTCAGGATGGTTTGACTGAGTTGAGGTCAAGAAGACAAAAACAGGAGATTCACTCTGTATGCTAACAAATGTACCTGGTGCACACACACTGCACCTAGAACACAGTGTGAAAATCCAGTCAGCACTAAACCTGAGGCCTGAACTAAACTGATACTTTGCTGGCATATATGGATTCTCTGCTGTGTCTGACTTCATCTGTTCACTGTCCTTTAGCCTGTTCGACTGTGACGGTAAAATTTTCGAGCTCCATCACTGCTCTGTGCTTCATATCTTATGGAGTCCTGAGAGGCCAAATACCAGGTCGTTTTCCCAAGCTTCCTGACCTGATCGAAACCACTCTCAGACTCTCTAAACAAACAAACGAACAAACAAATAAATAAACAAAACTTCAATTTAAAGTTTGAAGAAGTTTGACTGGCCAAGTTAATGTACACATGCACACAGCCACGCACACACACACACACACACACACACCAGTGCAGCTCGGAAATTCAGGAAAATAAAGAAAATAATTAAATGAAAAGAAAGGAAAAGTTAGCAGTCACTGGAAAGAATGACAGGGGAATGATCACACAGAAAGAGTATTCCAGGCTGAATTAATGGAGGAGGAGGTCAGAGGGACACCAGAGCTGAACTCTGTTTATTTTTAGACTCAGCGGTGGGGAGGGAGAAGAGGAGGGGGCGGAAGGAGAAGAAGACAGCTGGTTTTGCTGTTGTCTGAAGATGACTGTAAACACACACTTTAAAAGCGTGATTGCTGATAAGGAATGCACTGCAAACCGATACAGATTAAGGCTAAGGCAACAAGAGAAGCAAAAGACCCGGAACTGTGAAACTGCACACAGCTGGACAATATGCACAGCTGGCATTGTAAGTGATTTCTTAATATGTACTCTAAGAAAGACTCCCAGGCTGGTGAAAAAGATGTCGGATGAAGAGTGTGGTCCCTCAGCGTCGTCCCAAAACCATCTCAGATGCTCTGTGGTACACCTCGTCAATTTAAGACTGTGAAAAAAAGGGGACGTCTGGGTAGTGTAGAGGTATAAGCACTCGCCTACCACCACAGAGACCCGGGTTCAATCCCCGGCAGCGGTACCTCTGGCTTGGTCAGACGTTCCTACTAACACAATTGGCAGTGTTCGCGGGTGGGAAGCTGGTGAGGGTATGAGAGACTCCTACTGGTTGGTCGGGGCACCTGTTCAGCAGGGAGGGAATCTAGGGGAGACATGTATCGGAGGCTGGCATGTGGTGGTCTACACCCTCCCCAGACCGACAGAGGATAGCGCGTCGACCATCGACTAAATTGGGGAGAAAATGGGAGAAAAATGGGAAAAAAAAAGACTATGTGAAAAAAAAGTGTTGCGAATTACAACGAAAAGAGATCCGCTGTGGATGATTCCAGAAGAGCTTCCCGTGCATCTTGCTGCCACCGTCTCGTATGATCGTTTCTCATTAAATACTGCGCGGCGCTCACTGATTGCACTCAGAGAGTAATGGCATTCGCCGCGTGCTCTCCCGGAGCAATGGTGCTCGACAAGGCCGCAGCTATTCTGTATTGCAATTTGGCAGAACGATCAGCGATCGTTGAGAACATGCCTACACGTTCCATTCCACGCAGAGCAGCATAGCTGAAACACAAGTGCACTCTGGGATGCCAAAAGGATGCTTCCTGAACCCAGTGAACTGCAAGGCTGTGCAATCCGCGTGCAAAACGAGCGAAGGAATAACCGGCTCGTGAACATCGAAACCTGTGGGAATTTCATCAGTCAGTAATGACTGTTTGGCTCGAGTGCTCCCCGTAGATAATCATGTGATGGGGTCTCTAGTGGCACAGCCCACAGAGCGCTAACCACATGCTCAATGCAAGCCGCGATGTTGGCGGTTCGAATCCGACTACCAAATTTGTTGCACGTCTCTCCCTCTCTCTCCTCTAATTCTTCCTGTCTCTCTACACTAATAAATATATATATATATATTTGAAAAAAAAAGGATAATCATGTGATATGCAGCGTGTGGGCGAAGAGTTAAAGCTGAGATGCCGAAATGGCCTTGGGGTGGGACCCCTCCCAGTCCCACTTGTCGGGGGGGGGGCCAGTTCCGTTGACCGTGTGTTTGAATTGGCCGTCTGATTAATATGGTAGCGGGGATCGGGGGCACCCCCATCGCCGTACAGGACAAATAAAACACGGGCCCCCCTCCCTCTCTGTGTGAAGATTAACGGCGGGCTCTTTTGGCCAGCAGCCCTCGCGCAGCACGCAGAGGAGCGGGCTCTAATCGTGCCGGCACCCCCCCGCCCACGCGGAGATCTGGGTCAGTCCCGCAGAGCCGCTGGCGCTCATAACTTTTTTAAGGCCCCGGCGAGACGGCGGTTTTCGCGGCTCGGTCACGTCACGGGGTAATCTCCATCCCTCCCACCCCAAAAAACCTCTCATCGATTTCAGCGCCTATTCTGTTACAGATGATTACAAAAACAGAGAAGCGATCCGCGAGGAGAGACCGAGAGGGGGGGGGGGGGGGGGGGGGGTCGGGGGGAGGCGGTCCGCCCAGTAAACCACTGCAGCTCCAGCGCTAGCATGCTGAAGACCGCGGTCCAAGAAGCGTCCGTTCCATTGCGAGAATTCCTTCCCCCCAAAACGGACAGCTGAGACGGCGACCTTTGGCCGTCAGCCAGTCAAATCTTGGCCAGCTGATCCATAAACAAGTTCCTTCCGCTGGTAACGTTCATAAACATGTCAGTGGCTAAGGAGGGGGGGGGGCTGCATATTTTGTCATATTTGGTCTCATGATTGAGTGTGGGCTCAAACAGTCGGGAGAGTACAACATGGAATGCAGAGCAGTACCCACAGCTACAGCCAAGGCCCTGAGGAGAGGGCAGGGTGAAGGCTTCTCAGAGCTATAGGATATCAGCGCCACATTCCCGTTCGGGCGTCCACGGCCATGTTGTTTTTGGGAGGCGCACAGCGGGCACCAGGACCCGGCCCGAAAAGGAAAACCAGTCCTGGAAGCCGAAGACCTCGGTCGTCACCGCGCCGACGATAAAACACGGTGACACCCCCCCCCCCCCCCCGGATGGGGGGAACGAGCGGCACGGGGGGCACGCTCCATCCCCGCGGCGGGAGCATACCGTTTAAGACCACATTCCGCTGGCGCGCGGAGACAGCCGCGATCTTCACTTTGGAGATAGCGGCGACGCTAGCCTTGAGAAAATGATTGAAAGGCAAAACGCATTACTGAGTTATCTCAGCCAGAGAAAACGCTATAAAATGGACGCCAATGATGAAAGCAGGAGTTCTCCACACAAAAAACCATACATGTATCAGAAATGTCAGAAGCATATATCTCCACACGGGACATAACAGTGGAGCCCGTGGGAGGAGTTATCTGAAAAATATAGCGTGTCGTGTTTTACTGCCTCAGCACTGTGAACCTAAATCACATGTAAAACGTTCAGTGAATCTTGGAGGCACGGTTGTCATGTGGTTTTTGGCGATGTAGAAGTCTTTAGGGCAGTGGTAACCAACACTGTGCCTGGAGACCTACCATCCTGTACATTTTCAATTCAACTCTAATTTGGCACACCTGACTCTATTAATTAGCAGCTCAATAAAGCTCTCTAGCTGTTGAATGAGGTGTGCTTCATTAGGGTTAGAGGGGAAACCTACAGGACGGTAGATCTCCGGGAACAGGGTTGGTTACCACTGCTTTAGAGCATGTTAATTATGCTGTATTGCAGCACAGATGAATTGAAGGCTCCTAGCAACAGGAGCACAGCCCACCTATTGGAGAGAGAGAGAGAGAGAGAGAGAGCACTGGGGAGCTCAGTGTAGTGCGGTTTACTGACAAACCAAATGAAGCCATTTAACTTCCTCTACTAAATTTGTGAAAAGGGCAATGACCGAATTCATCTGGGATTACCCCAGTTTGGAGGCAAACACGGGCTGAGAACTCAAAGACAAAAATCTGCCCTCCAGGCTGTTTAAGCTGTGGAAAAGAACAGCGGCAGTTGGCACAAAACTCTCCTTCCTTTTGTGTTAAAAGCAGCAGTGGCACAAAGCTCAGATAATTAATGGTTATGAGCACGTTGAGCAAAATTAAGATGGAATTGTATGACAAGTGTGCCAAATATATTTTTGCATTTCGTTGCCAAGTAAAAAGGGATAGATTTCTTTGTTTAAAAAACCAAAAAAAAAAAAAAAACTAACTCCTTCCTCTACATCCCAATTTCAGTGAGAGTAATTGAAGTGCCAGGGGCAACTAAACTGTCAGACACGGCCTCTCGACAGACATCAAAGTGACCCGAGTCACCGCTGGGCCGGTCAAAGAGGCGGACCCAGCGCCGCCCCCGTTACCACGGCTACGCTTCTGACAAGACGAGCGGCCCCGCCGCGAGCCACCTGCCCTCATGTACCCAGGCACCCCTGCTTTCAGCCTCCACGGACCGCGCTAGCTTAGCGCGACCCATTAGCGTTCAGCACAGCGCCTTCCACAAAGGCTCCGCTCTCCCTCGGCTCTAAGTCAAATCTAATCAAACTTTATTTATATAGCGCGTGTCGTGCGCAGGCAACTCCGTGTGCTTCACAGAATGGTAAAAAAAAAAGAAAATAAAACTCTACCAAACCAGACTAAAGGCTAAAATCTGAACATACCACCTCAGAAACTACACAGGCATACGTCAAGGGCTGGCAGGTGAGGGGTGGTTTTTGGATCAGGGTGTCTGCCTTCGTTTAACTGGTTGACATTCGTCATTTGATCATTTAATCATTGATCCTTTACGCTCACCCCTGCAGACATACGGTGAAACGATTCTGCTTAAAATCTCATCTCCATTGTGCTCCTTTTGGTGGCAGGCAGGCGGAAATGCCAGATGTGCTTTTCGACTCCACTGCCCATCACAGACCGAAAACGGCGATTCGGATCAATGATAGCTATCCGAGCCTCATGGGGCAACTGCCCACCTTCTGGGCCTGGTCGAAAGGTCAGAGGTCATGGCATCCCGCACAACCCGGGGCCATGTCCGAAACAGCTTTCTTGCCTACTATCGAGTGTACAAGTTGTTTACTCAATAGCAGACGAGAAAGCTGCGTGCGAAATAGCTTTCTTGCCTATTATTGAGTTTACAAGCTGTATACTCAGTACAGTAGGCGAGAAAGCTGTTCGGACAAGGACCTTGTTTTGATCAGCCTTCCTTCTGCACCCTTAGGCAAGCGTAAAGCCTTATGCAGGTGCCTGTTTTCCAAACACGGCTCCACACCGATTGGGTTTCATGGTGGAACTGAGCAGTAAGCTGCCCCCTCAGGACCAGGGTTCCCCCATATCGCTTTCCGCCATGCTGCTGATCCCGTGGGGGGGGGGGGGGGGGGGGGGGGGGGGCGTTCCGGGCAGCAAAATGGATGCCGCATTTCTGCATCCGCTACGCCGCGTGCGTACGGTTCTTCGCGGCTGAACTGTTCTGACTCACTGCTTTAAATTCAGACCTTCTGCAGACCCCGCAGAGCACATTCAAAACTGCGAATTTCACTCACACAGTGGGAAGACTTCCTTAAATATAAGATTAATTAAATATACCGATTTTACAATCCATATTAATTATACAGACCACGGAAATGGCATATTGCATATTGTATTTTACAACATAATATACAATTAAGGTATTGTACAGTATATTGTGCATTGTAATTGCTATTATTGATCACTCACTCTTTCTCTTTGGACTGTATAGATTGATGACTCTTAAGTGCCAATAGCACACAGTGTATATCTTGGCACAACAGGAATCACAAAGCATTAATGGTCATTATTTAAAGCGACTACATGCGGAAAGCAAGCCAACCATTGCAGTCACAAGTAATTAAATAAATAAATAAATAAATAACTTTCTGAAATTAACGAGGATTCCTTCACTTGCTCCTCAAGCAGTCTGCCATTGGAGATGAGCTCCATGTGATTACAGCTATGGATGTGGTTATTAATGAGGGTGGCGCTATTATCATCGCTAACGCACACACTCAAAACCGTCTCCGTAGCGGAGCTCGCTCCACCGACAAATCTCTCCCTCCGCCTGTCTAGCCGGGCTGCGAGTGCCCAGTGTTGATCAATCAACGTCCTTCCTGTGGGCTCGGCTCTTTGCCTCAGGGCAGACCGAACACTCTGTCCCCGCGCCACGGTGACCTGGCAGAGCTCCTCCTGATTGGCGAGGAGGATTGAGGGGGACACGCGGACCGCTGTCCATTAGCTCGGCGGCACGCGCAGGCTCCCTTGGCGCGGCGTCATTAATTATCGCGTCCCGCGAAGCGATTAGGGAAAACAAAGTCGGGGGGGGGGGGGGGGGGGGGGGGGGGGGAAGGAAAACAACACAAAGCGAGATTTCACAGTCCCACCAGAGCTTAATTACCAGTCTGAGATAAACGGGGGGAGAGAAAGCGAAGAGGGGGGTAAATGTGGGGCGCAGGCACCGGAACGTTTCGCGGCTCTGGCGGGGCGAGGCACCTCGGTCCCTGTCCCTCCCGCGTCCGTCTGCAGCGGGCGGGGCGGGGGCTGGAGACAGCTGCCCGGCCCCAGACTCGCGGCCGACGGGGGAGGGGGGCGTCCGGCTGTTTCCGCAGACGCGGCCACCGCCACGCGCCGCGTCCTAGCGACCGTCCCGCCGCGCTGCGCCCAGCAGGGGGGGCCGCGGGACGCCTTCGGGGGCCCCGTTCCTCGCGGCTAATAAAACGTAATTACCCCCCCCCCCCCCCCTCAGAAAACAGGCAGAGCAAACATTTGATCAGAGGCAGCGGAGACGGCGAGGCAGCTGTCGCCAGGCACACGCGTGTGTACGCGCACACGCGTGTGCCTGCGGGGGAGCGCGCGCGGACACGTCTGAAGGTCACTGGAACGGTTCGAGACGGCGTCTCGGAGGGGAGCTCCGCGCAGAACATTCCAGAAGCCGTGCGCGGACTTAATTGAAGTGTAAAAGGGGAGCGTATGTTAATGAAGTCGTTTGGATGACGTCGTCGGGTGAATCTGTGGGGGTGGGGTTTGAGGCGTGCGTTCACAGCGATGGCTCAGATTGGCTCTCCTTCGCTGTAACTGTGTCCAAATTCATGTTCTTGAATAAATTGTCTAACATCCCTTTTACGTGAGTTTCAGATTAATTTACAGCCTTAAAATTACCTGCTTAACCCTTCATTTGTCTTACTTTACGCTTAGGACGATTACAATTTCAGGGTTGTCATTATTTTAAAAAAAATAGATAAAAATAAATATTTAGAGACCAGCCATACAGAGACCAAAGCGTTAACTTCAGCACTGTGTGGCCTGTTGCCTTTTGGCTTATTACAATGAAATCTCAAGGTGCTGCTAAAATCTCCAAAAGGCTTTTCATGGAGTTATTCCCAAAAAAGGGGGAACACATACAAAATTACCTTTTTGCATGATTTAAATTCAAATCCTAACAATCCCAAACCAGGTCTGAATTACAGCATATCAGCAGTGGAGCCAAAGGAAGGCAAGACAAAGGGCCTGGAGACTGAACAGATGGACCCGTCAGCACAGATCTGCCCAACATTAACAAGAGCGCTGAGCCACAGCGCGTCCAGGAGAACTGTGACCTGCGTCAAACGGACAGCCTCGCAATTACCCAACCGCCTCTTTGTTTGGGGGCGGGCCAGGCCAGGACGACGGCCAATCACTCGGAAGTCTGAAAGCCAGACGAGCTTCAATTCTAAAACCGGGCCGAGAGAAAGAGCCGGCGTTTCCCAACCCCGTCGACATTTCACGGAGTGGCCCTTTCTACGGAAGACGTGCAGCAAGCCTGGGAGTGCTCTCCACCCATCAACCTTGACACGGCTTCAGCAGCCTATGAATAAAACACACACGCGAAAGATGCAGATTGCACCTTCCACTGGGGGCAGATTAACCGAAGATATTCATAATGTTGCACGACCGGCTGGAGGTTTCCACGGGAACATTACGACTGGGGTAAACCTTTATTACTTTTCATTAAAAATCATCTGCCGTCGGTCGAGCCCCTTCTTTTAGCATTCTCCGCCAGGCAGACCTGACGGTTGTAAAATTCAATAAAGTGCTTATTGTCAATGGAAATCCCGACGTTGTCCGTTATTGACCGAGCGCTGACAACATCCTCTGATAACGTCTGAGCGCTCAGAACATCTCCAAAGCCTTGTTAGGGAGGGTAAGCACTCAGGCAGGTTCAGGCTGCATTTAAATCAGCGCTTTCATCTGTCCAATGCTGATGAAAAACTACCCTTTGACATACCCCATCCAGTGAGCTGTGATTAAATATTTTATAATTGAACTCCACTGCTATTACACTTCAGCTGCTCGGACTTGTCAGGAAGATTCTAGCTCCAGAGAAGATTTTTTTTTCCCCAGCTCAAGGACTTCCATTTTTTTTTTTTCTCCCCAAAGTATTTACATGTTTACAGCCGCTTTACTACCGTTAAGTTGCAGAACTCCACTCCGCATCCGCTTTAAATCTTTCCGAGACGGGCATTGATTTCTTTTACGACCTCACTGTCATCAGCATCCTCGAAGATTCTCAGTGTGATGTGCTCACAGCCCCCAAACTTGACAGCTGCCCCAGACATCTGTCAGTACAGGCTGCCGCCATTCATCAAAGAGCAGTTCCTCACTACCTTTATGCCTTCAAGATAAATCACCCAGGTAAAAACCACACAAAAAAACAACGACCTTCAGGGGCTCAGAGTTTTATTACATTGCTTGACATATTTGGTAGACCTTGATGAATAAAGAGTTCTGTGCAATGTAGAAATGCACACGCAAATGAACAGAAGGGATGTAGAGGGATTCAACCATACAGAATCGCACTTCACACTACAGGCACTAATCCATATATTGCTAGTGCAGCTTATAAATGGCAGCCTTGGCTCTGTGCTCTGTGCCTTCCCTCCTTCTCTTAAGGTCAGACTTCATTTGGACCCGTGTGGACTGACAATGTCAGACAGTGTGAGAAATAACCGGGAAACCTTTCCGACAGAAAATCTGAGGGGTATTCATCTCGGGGCTTCTCTCTCCATATAAGCACCGGCCTCGCCCGCTTAGGATGGGCCATTCGCTCTGGCCGCGGGGGTGTCCACAGCCACGCAGTGCTTTTCCACCATCCGTCACTCAGACAGAGCATCAGTCAGAGCAGGGGGGGGGGGGGGGGGGGGGGGGGGCAAAAGACAGTTAACCCTCTGAGGAGTGGGTGACTCCACTGTCTTCAGTTACCTGTAGTGATGGTCACATCAGCAGTAGAATGTTCACTTAAGAACATTCTAATCACGCGTTTGTGACATCACCGCTTAAAGGGTTAAAGTCGGGTCCTTCCTCGTGGCCGAGCTCTCCAACGACACAAAGTTTATTAATATTACTGCTATCCAGTCGTAACTGTAGCTATGTAGACAAAAGTACCGTATCAGTCCTAGTTCTACAAACCGCTCAAATGATTCACACTTTTATAGAGAACTTTAAAAACTATGTCTGCCACTAAAAATGAGTGCCCAAGAGGAAAATGTGAAATATACTGAAAGTGAAGTGGGAAAAAAAAAATGAAAAAATGAAAAATTTTTTCCAGACTTTGCAGGCAACCTGCAGAGAATTTCGGGAGTGTTCCTCATCCAAAACTTTGAGAAGTCTAATCATCTTCCCAGAAGTACACTGGTTATGACATAAATACTCTCTTCGAAATCTTAAGATCAAGGCAACAAAAAAAAAAAGAAAAAAAACCCCCTCCTCCCTCCGCCATCACTGTTCAGGCTTGTGCTGCAGACGCTACAGAAGATGGCTTTGATAACCGGGCTCATCAGAAGCAGACAGCAATCACTGACAGTAAAGGCCCCAAGATTTACACCCGGTGAAGGAGTGCGGGGGGGGGGGGGGGGGGGGGAGGCCAACCCTCATCAAGCGGAGCTCAAGTCAATTCAGCGCCTCCTGGCCCTGAAAACCATTACCCAGAATATTACCAGCGGGTCGCCCGGGTTCAGCGCACAGCCGAGCGCCTCAGCCCGGGCGAGCAGCGCCCGGCGTCGTCTCTAATTAACAGACACAATGAGTTAATAAATAAATAAAGGAGCCGCCGCATTTACATAACCAACTCGCGCAACCGGGACCCCGGGACTCCATTTCGGGTCAACTCCTCAGCTTTAATTATGGGGAGGGGAGGGCCGCGGAGCCGGGGCCGGGGAAAAGAAGGGCGGCCATTTCCAGACGCGGTTCCTCTGACAAGATTAATGGGCCGAGGACGCCCGGGGGCCTGAGCTCCGGTGCGTTTTTTTGGAGGCCGGCCCAGATCCCGTCTTCTAATGCAGCGCTCGGTCTGAGGGCCCACAATGCCCCGCGAGGAGGAGGGGAACAGATTTCGCACGGCATACGGAAGCTCGCCGGGAGGCAAACAAGCAAGCTGCCGGTGGCGCCCTCCGTACCTGCGCAAAACAATTAATCGTCTTCTGCCCGTCACTGACGGAAGAGCGAGGGAGGGGGGGGGGGGGGGGGGGGGGGGGGGGGGGGGGGGTTGTCAGAAAACTGAACCACAATTTCAGCTCCTTCCCCCCGCCCACGCTTCCTCCCTTTACCACGGCGACAGTGACCGTCAAGTGACCCCAAAGACTCGTCACCCTTCCCACAAACAGAGAACGTATCATTATAAACCAAAAACAGCGGCATGGAAGAAAGAGGATGTGCGAAAGGAAATGCGAATTGAAAGAGTGAAAGAAAGAAGAGAGTGAAAGAAGAAGCGAAACGTTGCAGGAATTTACGACAAAGACAGAGAAAGATGTGAGAGACAGAGGGTCAGCACCTCAACAGAGGGACGTGTTCATTATCCTTTCATCAGCGATATGTGTACCTCAGCAGTTCTGTTGACAGTGACCTCTCGCTCGCAACCCCGTCATGCAGTTTGACATTTCCATTCAGACAGTGGCACTGGCCGCTTCCAGCAAGGCCTTGTCAGATAATGCCAACAGAACTTCCATGGCTTATTTTCTTCATCTGAAAAGATTGCGTGTCCCGGTCAATGCAAACTGTGGCAGAATGATGGAGACCTTCGACTGAACGTGAAAAAAAAACACAACACCGGCTTTTAATCTGGACACAGTTCACCACGCTGGGCACGTCCAATCCCTGGTTCACGAGGTTTACGGTTTTTCGAGAAGAACAGAGCCTGCACCGAACGAACCCCCGAACCGGAACCGAGTACCGTGAGCGACGCCGGCGGAATCGGGACCGTGTCACCAGAGAACCCCAGAGAGGAAACGCAACGCATCCACAGGATAAACACAACATCTCGCCATAACTCACGCCTCTGGGGCACGGAGGCGTAGCGGACGCGCGGACCAGGAGGCACAGTAGCGCGCTGAACGCTCGCGGGGAAACAGCACGCAGACAGTCAGCTGTGTTTAGTCCCGGCGCAGTTCATAATTACCATTTATTTTATTAGCGGACCCCCGTGTGCTGGGGAGCAGACCCTCCACCGCCTGCCGCGAGTGCATCAAACGCCCCCCTGACAAGCCCCCCGCCAACCCCTGAAATACAGCCCCATAAAGCAGGGCGGGCCTATAAACCTGTACCTGTTTGCTGATTTGTGGATCCAATTATTTTCCCCCTGTAATGGTTGTGTTCAGCGGCATGATGTAATGGCGACCCGTGTCATCGTCTGTACGCCCCCCCCAAACCGCTCCCCCGCACCTGTCCCGTGCAGCGCACTTCGAACTCCCGCCAGGTGAGGTAGCCGTGGCAACCTCTCGAGAGCGCCATCCAGAATATGAGAGTGTCCCTCAAGAGAGAGGTAACAAAAATGACAGAGGATCAAAAGCAGCTGGAAGGACTGACTCGGCCCGTGTCACTTTAATGGCAGACCAAGCGCACCCCCCCCCCCCCCCCCCCCCCCCCCCCCGCGCCACGAGTTTGAGCTGAGGACATTTGGCTCCATGGGGAGAGTGAACAAGATGGCCGACGTCAAACAAGAGGTTGTTTGTGTGGGACCGGAAAAGCGTAAATATCCCCAGCTGAGCCGGCCCGGGTGCGACGGCTCCCCCGCGGGAGAGCGGCCGGACCCCTCTCTGTCAGCGCTCAGAGGCGCGGGCACCGGGGGGCGCCGGAGGGCACCGGGGAGCTGTGTGACAGCCCGCTGACAGGTGGATTATCTCCAGGGCCCACGCTGGCCTCGACCCTGTCAGAGCCTATTGGGGCACCCCGGCCCCAGAGTGTGAGGAATCTGCACGCGTGGAGAGGGAGAAAAAAAAGACCCTCTACAGCATGGCGAGTGACACCCCCCTCCTTTCGGCACCACCCCCCTCTTCACACCTGCTACAGCTGCACTGATGTTGCCTGACTGTGCAGCCAGGTCTCAGTGTAGCACTCTTTGAAGAGTAGGTTTTTTGGAATGTTTTTTTCCATATCCTAAATCAGTGTTCTAGAACTCCACTGCTCTCAGTCACCAGTAGCGACTGTTACATCATCGTCGGAATGTTCAGGTAAGAACATTCCAATCACGTTTGTGATCTCACACATTTAAAGGGTTAAGCAAATCGCCACGAGAACCGGTGATCTGTTCCACTGCCCAGGCCCTGTACGATTCCCCTGTGCCCCCAGCGACAGGTCAGGGGAACCTGCTGGCTCCACCCAGGGAGAACCGGCTATCGGCAGCAAGCAAATAAAAGTGCGGCCGTCGCAAATCCAATGGCAGCAGAGAGAGAGAGGAGGATCGTGCGAAAAGCCTGCGGTTGACACGCGGCCAGCAGTTTCCAGTACCTGCCGAGCGCGAGGCGGAAAAAATCTGATCTGCGAGGCGAAAGGCTCCCCGAGCCGCTGGGAAGCATCAGAAGTTCAAAAAAAAAAAAAACATCAATTGCATTAATGTCTAAATTTTTGCCTTTTTTTTCAAACAGCTCTACCAGGAGAAAATATCAAAGGGCGAGGTGCCGGACGGCGGCCGCCCCGCTGGGCCGCCGCGGTTCAAAGGCCGCCGTGAATCGATGCGCGTTCAGCCGGGCCGAAAATCCGGCCGCGGGGCGGGGGGGGGGGGGGGGGGGGGGGGGGGGGGGGGGCGGGGGGGCCGGGCGCCGGAGAGTTCAGAGGAGATCCCGCCGGCGCGGAAACCTCGGAGGGAGAGCAAAGGAGCTCGGACAGCGGCGCGCGCGAAGCGGGAGAGATTAACCTTGACAGAAACAATAGGGATCTCGCGTCTTTCGCCCGGGCATTCTTCCCACTGCAGCGAGCGCTTTCTTTCTTTCTTTCTTTCTTTTACACTCTTTTATTTGGTTTTTTTAAAATTTTATTTTCTCTCCCCGAGCGAGCGAGACGCGCGCGGCTGTCCCCAAGCTGGGGCGCGGGGAGGGAAGACAAAGGCGGCCTTCAGGCTAACGCTTTCACTGGCCTGATAACCGGGCGGCACGGAGGAAATGGCGTGCAGTCGGATTTCACCGCTCTTTCTTACACACTTCTTTGGTTGCCGAGCACCATTATGACTCCTGTTTTTTTACTCACACATTTCTTGGCAGGATTCAGGAGTCTTAACATTGCATGAGCAGCTTATACCTCAGAGAACGTATTAAACACTAATTCAGTGTTTTGTTAGGGACAAGGCTTGGGGGCTGATGATGAATCAAAGCAAGGCACAGATGGCACTGAACATTTACAGCAAGGTTAATGGACCCGAGCGTTCAACAGGCTAAAGCTGCTCTCCAGGCACCAGGCAGCCATTCCTAAAAGAACATTCAAGAAAGACACCTGCTGCACACTCCATAAGTGTGAACTCTCGAAATTAAACAGGCATGTCTCAGAACCTCATCTAACCTTGAAGTGTCAACCTTTAATTTTTCTCATATAAAAAAATGCCATATTTGATAGCTTTTCACGATGGCCTTTTTGTAGCAATATCGATTCAATGCGTTTGCGTTCTGTGTTTGCTCCTCCATATGCTACATTTCATTGGTGCCGCCGGGTGCCAAGTATTCAAGTGATGCACGCACAGGAACTTGCACATCGAACGCAAAAGAGCAAGCACCTAAAATCCAAAAAGCACATTTAAATTAGGTTTGGTACGTTGTTACGTAAGCGATACATCTTTCTTCTCCAAAATACACTACTTCTAAATTATCTTCTAAGGAAAATAAGCACTCGATGTGCTCCTAGTAATAGCTTCATTTCGAGTGGAACTCGAACTGGTATTTGGAGTGTGAAAACAAACTTTGGTGACAACCAGTCACCACAGATGTTTCCAAATCCACCAAAACAGAAAAATTAAGAACAGACACTTTAATTTAACAGTGAATGGTTGAGAATGACCAAGCAGATCAGTTGAGCATTAAACCTTAATGTTCAATTAGAAACATGCCAATGTCTGACGTACCATAACATATCCAACATACACGACAGCATGCTACTGCAAGAACAAGGCAAGCAGCTTCATTTAATGCACAGCTGAATCCAGACATACAAGTTTTTTTTGCAAGGCCTATTACCCCCCAGAAAAAAAAAGACATATCATCAAAGTTTCTGCTAAAACAAAAGCTAAATCTTTCACTTCCTGAAATTGCATACTCTATATGTCAAGTCTGCAAATGCTGACCCGTACGCTCTGAGGACAAGAGATGGGGGGGGGATTTGCAGAACAAATTTGTGTTGGTAAAAAAAAAGCGCTGAATCCAGTAAAAGGCGGAATCGGCACAGCCAGCCGGGCAGCGGGGGCTTAAAACTGCAGCACAACTTCAAGCAGAGAGCCACAAACAGCCCAGGTACAATCCTCCCTTTGATGATGGCTTGCTCCCAATCAAACAGTGCGCCCTTCATAGCCTCTTCAAAAACTGCCTGTTGAATTTGCACTCGAAAAATAAATAAATAAACGTTTTCAAAAGATCCTCGTCTGAGAAGCACGGTGGGGGTCTGTGAAAGCTGTGCCTGCTTGTTCCGAGCAGCTAGAGCAAAAAAAAACCACCCCCAAATCTTCCCTCCCTCCCAAAAAATATCATATGGAAAATTACCAGGCATATCACCTTCATTTTCGCCACTGAATATCCACAAAAGAAACTTACACTCACAACGGACGCTTTCTGAAAGCTTTGTAGCGGGAGCCTGTGAAGAAGATGGCAGCCGCTCGCTGTTCTTCTGAACCCGAAGCGGTTTAACTGATTTTCCCACCGGCTCTAAGATAAGAGCACTCCAGCCGTATGAAACCCCCCCCCCCCCGGTCGCTCGGCACTGAGACACCTCCGCTGAGATCCTCCCCGGAGAGCCCACCGTCATCCCCCCGATCTTAAAATATATACTCTTCCCTTGTCAGAACAAAGGGCTCCTTAGTGGCAGCTCCCCACAGACCGAGTACACGGAACTGTACAGAACATATCTATGGGAACACGGACATCAGAAACTGCCTCAGCTGCAGAACTGCCCTTAAGTAAAGCACACAGTCCCGTGCCGAAGGTCCACAGGCGCTCCTAATGTCAGCGCTGGGAACGTCTCTGCTGGCTCTCGCGTCTCCAGGCAACGACTTCGTCCTTTCAAGACGAAATGTTCGGCAGGCTCGCGCTGCCACGCTCGCTCTGTCCTCCGCGGATCCGCGGGTAAGGGGGGGGCGACAGTAAAAAAAATAATAAGAACGTTTTTAAACCTCGGCGCTGACAGCGAAGCACCTATAGGGCCGTGCTGATTAGCTGCGAAGGTCCGCGGCGGCGAGGAGGGAGGCGTTCGTTCCCCCGCATCGCGAGCCGGAGACGCGGGCGCTCCATCTCCATTACGGCAGGGGAGAGGGGCTGGCCCGGTCCCGCGGGCGCCCGACCCGCTCCAGCGCACCCCTGAGCTCACCGGGACAGGGCCGTTCCCCTTCCCCCAGCGCCTCTGAGCTCACCGGGACAGGCCGTTCCCCTTCCCCCAGCACCCCTGAGCTCACCGGGACAGGGCCGTTCCCCTTCCCCCAGCGCCTCTGAGCTCACCGGGACAGGCCGTTCCCCTTCCCCCAGCACCCCTGAGCTCACCGGGACAGGCCGTTCCCCTTCCCCCAGGACCTCTGAGCTCACCGGGACAGGGCTGTTCCCCTTCCCCCAGCGCCTCTGAGCTCACCGGGACAGGCCGTTCCCCTTCCCCCAGCACCCCTGAGCTCACCGGGACAGGGCCGTTCCCCTTCCCCCAGGACCTCTGAGCTCACCGGGACAGGGCCGTTCCCCTTCCCCCAGGACCTCTGAGCTCACCGGGACAGGCCGTTCCCCTTCCCCCAGCGCCTCTGAGCTCACCGGGACAGGGCCGTTCCCCTTCCCCCAGCACCTCTGAGCTCACCGGGACAGGGCCGTTCCCCTTCCCCTAGGACCTCTGAGCTCACCGGGACAGGCCGTTCCCCTCCCCCCAGCACCCCTGAGCTCACCGGGACAGGGCCGTTCCCCTTCCCCAGCACCTCTGAGCTCACCGGGACAGGGCCGTTCCCCTTCCCCCAGCACCCCTGAGCTCACCGGGACAGGCCGTTCCCCTTCCCCCAGCACCCCTGAGCTCACCGGGACAGGCCGTTCCCCTTCCCCCAGCACCCCTGAGCTCACCGGGACAGGCCCGTTCCCCTTCCCCCAGCACCCCTGAGCTCACCGGGACAGGCCGTTCCCCTTCCCCCAGCACCTCTGAGCTCACCGGGACCAGCCGTTCCCCTTCCCCCAGCGCGACCAGGGGGACGCTACAACATGGCGGGTGGAGCCTGGTAAAAAAAAAAACGCGGCGTGTCGTCACGGCGACGAAGCGCAGGCTCGTCTTCCCCCCCCCAGCCTGCTGTGAAAAAAAAGAGCTGCTGCTGCCCGTCCGCACGGGTGACTGAAGGAGCCCGCTAGCCCCGCTAACGGGCGACAAGGTCAAGCGGCTAAACGGCTTCAGGGTGCAATCGGACAGCTCGCCACGTTTAGCGGGGGAGGGGGAGGGGGGGCCCTCTCCTCCGAACAGCCGACGGCGGTCCCGCCGCGAGGCCCGGCAGAGCCGTATTTCTCTCTGATTATCTTTTTTTCGGCCGGCGGTGGCGTTCCCGCCCGGCCCTCAGACGCGGGGCAGGAGCGCGAGCGCGCCCGGGAGATGTAGCATCCCGTCCCCCTCCGGCGATCAATCACGCCGCGCGCGCGCCGCTACTTCCAATTGTTTTTCCTGGCAGCGTGGGGAAGGGGGGGGGGGAATACCCAGGCAACAACAAAAACTCGGGTTCGCTTCATCTCCCGAGAGGCCGCCGCCGCGGAGAATGATGTTCCGCGTTACCGCCGCCGCCTGGCGAGCTCCCTCCCGGAACACTGCGGCACAGCCGCCGCGGCTGTGTGCTGGAACACCACGGCAACCTACAAAAGCGTGATTTGTGCTTCTGCGTGCCTTACACCTCTGCCTTTGTGTCAGGCGGTCAGGGTTTTCCGTGGGGATGGGGGGGGGGGGGGGGGGGGGGGGGGGGGGGGTTGGTAAAGCCCCCTCACAGAAAACAACTGGGAGACAGGCTCAGGGGGATACTGCAGAAAAAGGACTTTTCCCTCTGTGGCCATTTTAATCAGTGAAAGAGTTAGTGAAGAGAGAGAGGTGTTCTGAAACCAGCACCAAGGGCTTATTAGACAGTGTCTCGGGTACACTAGGCAGAATCCTCCAGCCAGCCCCTCCTCCACAGTGCCACTGGCCATATGGTTTACAACAAGGGCTCTGAAGTCTTCTTCCCAGTGCTGCTCAATGGCAGTATTGTCATAGCGATGAAATCCCCTCTTTGTCCGTACCGGTCACCATCGTGTAGACCTGGACTAGGAGCTCTTTGTCCTTCCCGGTCACCATCATTTAGGCCAGGACTAGGAGCTCTTTATTCATCTGGGTCACCATCATGCAGGCCTGGACTAGGAGCTCTTTATCCGTCTGGGTCACCATCATGCAGGCCTGGACTAGGAGCTCTTTGTCCTTCCCGGTCACCATCATGTAGGTCAGGACTAGGAGCTCTTTGTCCTTCCCGGTCACCATTGCGTAGGCCTGGGCTAGGAGCTCTTTGTCCTTCCCGGTTAACAATCGTTTAGGCCTGGACTAGGAGCTCTTTGTCCTTCCCGGTCACCATTGCGTAGGCCTGGACTAGGAGCTCTTTGTCCTTCCCAGTTAACAATCATTTAGACCTGGACTAGGAGCTCTTTGTCCTTCCCGGTTAACAATCGTTTAGGCCTGGACTAGGAGCTCTTTGTCCTTCCCGGTTAACAATCGTTTAGGCCTGAACTAGGAGCTCTTTGTCCTTCCCGGTTAACAATCGTTTAGGCCTGGACTAGGAGCTCTTTGTCCTTTCCGGTCACCATTGCGTAGGCCTGGACTAGGAGCTCTTTGTCCTTCCCGGTTAACAATCGTTTAGGCCTGGACTAGGAGCTCTTTGTCCTTCCCGGTTAACAATCGTTTAGGCCTGGACTAGGAGCTCTTTGTCCTTCCCGTCAATCGTTTAGGCCCTAGGTTTTAACACCATCGTTTGGAGGCTCTTTGTCCTTCCCGGTTAACAATAGGGCCTGGAGGAGCTCTTTGTCCTTCCCGGTTAACAATCGTTTAGGCCTTTAGGAGCTCTTTGTCCTTTCCGGTTAACAATCGTTTAGCCTGGACTAGGAGCTCTTTGTCCTTTCCGGTTAACAATCGTTTAGGCCTGGACTAGGAGCGTCCTTTCCGGTCACCACGTACGTCGCGCTTCGTCACGGACGCTTGAGCTCCAGCAACGACGCGTATCCTCGAAAATCCACCCGCCCACTGCGGGGCCGCCGCCCGTTTTGATTTATTCAGAGACGGGGCGCACGGAGGTTTCCACAATGAGAACCGGCACCCTCTCCGTCTGCTGCAATCACGATCACAAAAAGCCAGTTATCTCCAGAATCGCTCATCTGGAATAGCCCCGGATCCTGCAGCCAAACGATTACACGTAGATGGATTTTCTAACAAACACGTGTCAGAAAAAAAGAAAAAGAAGGAAGGAAATACACCAACTGTTATAGCAGCAACAAAAGATGAACCCGAAAGGCGCCCTGCTCCGAATAAATGAAAATACGTTATTATGACAAGTCGTCAACAGTAATTAGCCAGTTCCTCTCCAAGGATGGAAAAGGGCAAGAATGAAATCACCATGCTTTTAAACACTCAGACTTTTCAAAAATGTGTGAAACCTAAATTAACTTATTCCCTCATTTTATCCTCTGAAATTGAATCAAAAATACTCCTTTTTTCTTTTCTTTTCTTTTTGCTGTGATTGTTTCCAACAGTGGAACAAGTGCATTGTGCAACAACAGCTCTTGGAAGCAGAAGGAAGAGAAGACGAGTTCAGGACAGGTACAGCTTGAAGACCGCCATTAACGCTGTCAACAACATCATCAACGGTGTCAGCAATAACGTGAACCTCCAGCAGAAAACGTAAAGAATGATACTCATTTCTGACGAGGCGCTTTCATCACGCCGCTAAGACGGCTTGATCCGAGAGAAAAGACAAACCGCGTAAAAAAAAAAAAAAACAGCGCTTGGAATGCCTACACAGTGGGGGCACAGAGCAACGGGACTCCTCATTATCAAGGACAACGCAGCGCTAGCGGCAACCGCAATTATCGGCCGCGCAGTCGCGCAGCCTTGGATACCATTGCTTTCAATTAGCGAGCGAGAGGGGAGAGACCGGCAACGCGAGAGATCCATTGGCATGTCCGCCGAACGAGAGTCGATAATAAGACTGGAAAGTCAATTACTGCCACACGCCAAAAAAAAAAAAAAGACAATCTCATTTCATCAGCCACGTTCAGGAGCGCTTGGGTTTTTTCGGGAAAGGACGTGCAGAAGCCAATGAGCTTTGAGTAATGAACGGCAGGATCCAATGAGCTTTGAGCAATGAATGGCAGGATCCAATGAGCTTTGAGCAATGAACGGCAGAATCCAATGAGCTTTGAGTAATGAACAGTGGAAGCATCAATGTTTACTGTGTTGCTGTGGGGACGGGGGGGTGACTTGACGGTTTTGTGCATGGTTATGCAGTGAAATATATAAACTTGATGAGACAAATGGAAGACAACTGGCAAAGATAGGATCATGAAGCTTAACGAAGGGGTAGATAATACAATATAAACGCCAGTCACTGATGATGTCACAGTGCTTTGGTATGACGGATACTGCCGCTGAACTTGACATAATAGCACGTCTGAATGAAACGTAACCAATTAACATATCACCATGGCAGGCAGACATTTTCAGAGAGTAATGGATACTTCATATCTGGATGTGGTCCTTTCATATCTCAAGAGAGTGCTATTAATTTTGACAAGGAACTCGGCTAAAACACACTTTAAAGCAGTCCTGGAAGGGGGTTCCAGAACGCTTTGATGTTGTCATTAAAAAGCCCCAACAATCAATGGCGGGGGGGTGGGGTGGGGGGGTGGAATCTTTTCGTGTCTGTACACATTGGAAGACTCACTTAACGGCAGACATTAAACCGACGTCAGCGTAACATCGATGGAACACCACAGACTGTCAATTAGCTCGGCGACGCTTTATGAGTTTCAAAAAGGATATCGGGCCCAGAAATGAAGGAGGGTCAGACCGGGGGAACTGAAAAAGACTGGGGAAAAAAAAGAAAGAAAGAAAAAAAAAATACACACACCTACTTAGCAGAAATCGTTGGTGCAATCCATTCTCCGAAAGGCCTCTGGTTATGAAACTCAGAGGGGACGGAGTGCTATTGATGGGGTGTCACTGCTGCTTTACTGAGCGGCTGGCATCGGGACCAGGCCATTAATCCTTTCCTCTGCCTGTACCCCCCCCCCCCCCCAGCAGCAAAAAACTGGCTAATGACCACACGCACGGGCTGAAATATGACAAGGTGAAGCCCTTGTATCCATGGCAACTCACGGCATACATGTGATTACAATGATGTAGTAGTCCACGGTTTCCCCGTGAAACCACCCGGCCCCAGAGAGACCTCTTCATATGAGGAGGTCAGGTGACCCGTCCTCCGACCACTGACTCCCTTTGCCCACTACACGCCTCTCCCTGTCTCAATATCGCCCCTCGTGCCATCTAAGGCCTCAAGCTCAACTGCACTTCATCACCCAGCTATCAAGCGGTCACCGTGACAAGCACTCATCATGGAATAACCATCATTACCATCACTGAGCGATGAGATGCTCTCCTTTGGGCCGCTATTGGGGAGGGACCGCATGACGGAATTTTTATTTGCAACCCATCATTTGCTTCAGTTTCGCTGCTTGTTCACGTTTTCCACTAAACCGTTTTCCCATCCTGTCTCTCAACCACATCTTCCAGTTTTTTTCCACCACAAGCACTGGGTTTTTTTTTTTTTTTTAAATGTATTTATTTTTTATCCAATTCTCTCTTGAAAACAAACTGTATCCAAGCAAATGCATTGATTTATTCATTAAAACTGAACGAGTAATCCATACGTTTTATTGACTGATTGATCAGGTGATCTACATGTGAGTCATAATGGAGTGCATTCCATTTTGTTCCATGCTACTGTATTTTTTTTTTTACTTTTAAATCTTTGGAAAGTAATTCCCCTTACACAGTAAAAGTTCCAGTGTTAATTCAGCTCTAACAGTGTTAATTCATCTTTTAACAGATAACACTTTAACAGATTCCACTCTGGAATGTGAGACCACCAAATGTGATCTGTTAAGAGTTTAATGAACACTGTCAGAGTTGAATTAACACTGGGCATTTTACTTTGTATTATTATTATTATTATTATTATTATTATTATTATTATGCCCTGCAATAGATTGGTGGCCTATCCAGGGTGTATTCCTACCTCTCGCCCAATGCATGCTGGGATAGGCTCCAGCACCCCCCGCGACCCTGACCAGGATAAGCGGATAATGGATGGATGGATGGACGGATTATTATTATTATTATTATTATTATTATTATTATTATTATTACCTCCTGCTTGCTAGTTTCCTCTTCTACCACCATGGTTTATTCTATGGTCTCTTCCTGGGAGCATTACTGAGACACGTAAGAGCCTTCATCAGATTATGTGCACTTTAAAAGGTACCTTCCAGACTGATGAAGAGAGCGCACTAAAAGATGAAAGTAAATGGTTGTCGCACTCGGTTATATACCTCCCCCCCCCCCATCCTGCTAGCTGGAGCCTGTTGCAAGTCGCAGGATTTGATTCACTCTGACAGACTGCTCAGTTGCCGGTTGCCCCCGGCCACACAAAAAAAAGAAAAGAGGGAGAAAGAGAGAGATGGGAGAGGAGGAAGATGCAGTGCTCCATCACTGTGGTTATATGAAAGTCTTCTGGGACACAATTCACCAAAGTCAACAGCAGAAAAAGAATAAAATAATGATGGGAAAACAAATGAAAACGCTGCTACTCGCTCAGTTAAAAGTCACAAACCTACTGCACGGTACAAGCCAACTCAACTTCACTTTGAGCATATTCAACTTCTACTGAATAATCCTGGCCTATGGCTTTCTATACCAAAGTCTAAGGATTTCCCATCTCCAGCATATTTTCCCTTCACCATGAAATGAAAATCCTCTTACTGAAGATACAGATAGATGTGAGTAAGAGTTATTTTTTCTTTTCTTTTTTTTATCAGGAATGTATTGTTGTGAAATAAAAGATGAGAAAACCTCCAAGGTTTTGAAGATTGTGAAAATCTTGGAGGTTTGAAGTGACACCTCAATACAGTAGCATAAACACACATTAACAGGAAAAGTTGAGCTGTGTGCGGAGGTTAATCAGCCAGCTCTTTGTTTTGCTAGCTTAATTAGCCTGATTGCAAGCGAATGTACCATTTAACCCATGGTCATTACTGCGTATTGCGTAACAGATGTTTGATAAAAATGAAGGATAAATGTAAATGTGAGTTTATACGACTGAAAAACAACAGGAAGGAAGACACGTCCATCATCCAAATATGAGATCACACTGAGCTTGTGGATTTATACCAGTGGGAATTGTCTATTTTAAGAGCCATGTACTAAATACAGCATGTGGACCTGAATTCATTTGGATACAAAATGTATAAAATTATAGGTAAGGAAAGTCTTTTAAATTTTGGGAAATGTTTCCCCTTTTTGACCATTGGCTTGGTTTGAAACAGAAAATGAAATGCAAGGGCACACTGATCGGTCAAATCACATCATGTTCCAAATGTGAATTAAAAAACACAGGAAGCTTTTTAAACTTCTCTCTGGGCTCAGTGTTAAATCAACTCGTACACAGTACATGTGGTCCCTATTGGACTCATATGTACTCTGTTAGAACTGAATTATCACTGGACATTTTACTGTGTCTACCTGTTTCACGCTTAAGGCAATGCCATTAGCTCATTATATCAGAGGCCATGGAACCACAAAGCATTCAAACACAGGGATGATTCAACTGGTCAGGCATTACAAAAACTGAAAGGACACTGTAGTGAATGTAAATGTGTTAATGTTATTCAGTATAGTATGGGGTCATATCATTAAAACATAAAAAGCTAAATATACAAATAAATAAATAAATAAATAAAGTTAACGTGGCTGCTTCTTGTACTGTAATCAGTAGGGGATAGGTAAATGACCTGTCATTGACACCCCAGTTGCAAATGATTCATTACTGTCCAGTGGCTTAGTGCCCAGCCCAACCGCGTCGCTTGACAGCGGAGAAGAAAGCGCACCACTATGAGAACCCATGGTAAAGCCAGTGTAACTTTAAAGCTACAAGCGAGCTAGCCAACAGCCCATGCTGGTGGGGGTTTTATTAACTATTGAATTCAAGATATATTGATTGATGATTGCCAAGTGAAATACCCCATGCGCCATAATAGCCTATATTTACACTCAGGCGCAGCTTTCCAGCCGGTGTTATGACAGCATTCATTACATTCTTAATACCATAAACTATGGTTGCACTGTTAATAGAATATCCAGAACAATAATCAGATCGCGTCGTTCAACCTGAGCTTTGAAATCTGAACTGCCAAACCCACATAGCGGAATCTACCTGCCTTCAGTGTGATACTTGCTAAGCTAAAGAAAGGCACGGGTAAGTACCGGCATACATTTATGCACTACATTTACAAACAACACAGACATCATTTAAAAATTTAGCAGCACAGTGTCCATATAGATATTTTCCAAAAAGCTTACCTGTAAAGCTGCCGATAATAGGTAGCCTATTGTGAATGATGCCGCGGCACGTTCGTTCCTTCGTACATTCATTCATCGGCGTGGAATAGAAACACTCTCAAGCGTCGAGGCAGCAGAATAAAAATAATGCACAGAAACCGACGAGGACACAATACGCCAAGAAACAGCGGCGTGCGAATCACAACATCGACATAAAGTTATACCATACCTGTGTACTGAACGAGAAACATTGTCCACGGAGCTCGCGCCAAAGAATGATAAACTCCTCGCGGCTTAAATCCCCCAGTAATGTAAATGTAACGCGATCCGCTGAAGACGTGTCGAAAAAAAACGAATCCCTGGGACTGCGAGAGGGCTGGAGTTGGTGCTCCGGTCCGTTCGCCTCGGCAATCTGAGCTACAGTAACCAGGACGGGGCGGAGGAGGATCCTTTTCAGCTACTACCAGCGTGCGCACACACAAACCACATGCATGCCCAAATGCATGTACACACACAGTCGAGCACACAAAAGGCAGTCAGCCAATGCGACCAGGGGGCAGCGAGAAGGCGAGTGGAGTGGAACTGGATTCTGTGATTTGCTTTGGCATATGTCAGTAACCGTATCCGTTGACGGACTGCTTAATCCTGCTGGTTCTCCGACGGGAAAACTCAGGCGAGAGGAGCAAGCGAACGGGGCAGAGAAAGGAACAAGGAGGATCGGATGCTTACCCCGTAATAAGCACGATGTTGATCTGTAACGTTGATTTACTATACTGCGAAATCGACAAGCCGATTAAGCCAAAGCTGAACTGTCACTTAGTGTTTGCACAAATTCGCCTTCTAACAGCATTTGTATTGGATTGGATGTAGCCTATTGTGTTTAATCATACACAAAAATGTCCGATATGTACAATAATAAAACGGAAGGAATTAACGAGGCGATACCAGAATACCCTAAAAGAGATCGAGGCGAAGTTGCAGTTTAAGTAAATATAAGATGCACACATCTTAGAAATATCTGAAGCTCTTTAATTATAAACTCAGAAACCAGTGTATAACACATAAAAGGGAAATAATTCAGGTAATAATAATAATAATAATAATAATAATAATAATAATAATAATAATAATAATGTCTCCATAAGCCTTAATAGTTTGTTTGTTTTAGGCCAATTGGTTAACAAGCTATGCACAATCAATGTTTGACAGGCTGTTTAATTGATACACAAACACCTCCACTTGCATCCTTATTTTAGGGCAAATCCTTATTTAGGCTACGATAGTCCATGTCTGTAACGACAAACTAAAAGCAGATACTGATGATGTCAAACCTAAGTCATTACTCAATTAAGCGCTCTATCTAGCCTAATTAATAGCGAATTCAGCTGAAACAAACCCGAGAACACAGTGTGCCCACAGGACTATGGGTTGGGAAACCTATTTAAGAAGGGTCTGTTTAACTGCAGTGTCTGTAGCTAGGCTGCTGGAGCTTTGGAGAAAAGCACTGATTAAGTAAATCTCAATTTATTTCCTGGAACTGGAAGCCTATAGCTGCTGGTGCAGAACAAAACAAAAAGATGGCCTTGGCGAACCGGAGCGCCTGTTTGTCCAGCAGCAAACCGCATACTGTTTTATGTGCTACATGGAGGTTTTTGATCGGATTTCTACCGTGCGAAAGGAACGTAATGGGAGGGAAAATAAAGGGAGTGGGTTTGAAGACAAATGTCAGCGTTCTGCCTGATGTGACACATTCAGAGAAAAGTGGCTGAGGTGAAACCCTCTCTTGGGCAAAAGAGGAATAGCAATTCAGACTTTCAGCACCACTTCTCCCGGTGTGGTGGCAGGCGTGAAGGAGTTCTGCAGTCTTCCAGCAGGGGGGGCTGCTGCGCAGTTAGATTTACAACGGCACTGACCTCTGACCACGCATTTTGAAGTACAGGGCAAAACTCCGCTGCTAGACACTTTGGGCCACATCATGCACAGACTGCAGAACTAAATAAATAATTAAACAGATTCAATGCAAATGTGTCAGTTGTGAACAGTGTGTTTCAGCAATTTCTATCCACCTGGGACTATATATAAATGTTGTAAGAGTTGATTTAACACTGAACAATTCCATTTTATTTTACTGTTACATAACATAAAGTGGTGACATTGGCCTCTTATGACATACAAACCACAATTAGTAGTTTCTGACTCCTTCATGAGCCCCAAGGGCATATAGGCATGTTTGTGATCTGCAAGACTCTTAAATAATAAAACTATGAGGAAAAATGCAAGCAAAACAATAAAAACAGCAAAAAAAAAAAAAAAAAATGAAGCACACAATAAGAAGGGTTCCTATGTGGCTCTGCTGGCAGTGTGGACCACAGAGGCTGGATGGGCCTTATTGTGCAGACACGACAGGACTGAGCACAGGTTTTGTAATTAGCTCACTTAGACTGGGAGTCATTAAAGACGGGCCACAAAATGCCTTCACTTCAGTGTAGGTTGGTAAAGTTCCTCGGGTTACCACATGATTAGCTCCTCCCAAAAATGCACCAATCACCCAAAGACTACCAGCCATTATCAGTGGAGACATAGCGCTTCTCTACTAGCCTCTCCCTCTCCAGCAGAACCGCACGCCCGCACCGTGGGGAAGTGGGCACTTTCCGGCAGGCAGCCACGCAAGTGCACTCGCTTCAACGGCACTGCTCCCCGCCAGCAGGAGCGGGCGAACGAAAATGTACCTGCGAACCTGTGGAGTGCGGAGAGCAGGTGAAGCACCTTAAGCCATGCTCCGATCAAAATTCCGAGCGGTCGTTACATTTTTCGTGCGCAATGGGCGCGTATCGACAAAACCCCCCGACTGCAGCCGACGCGAGGCGACGCCGCGCGCGACTCCTGAGCTCGGCGGCTCTCCGAAAACCTTCGCTCAGACGGCTGCCCGTTCGCGAAAGGCGAGGCGAGGCGAGGGGGCCAGCGCTTGGTCTGGAAGCCCGGAGAGACGTCATTAAGCCGCGGCTCACAGCAATCTGCCCCACGCTGTGCAATCTCTAGAGCCACCTGAAGAAGAGACGATATCCACCGGCCCAGTGTTTATAGCTGCACCGTCTGAGGTCAGGTGGCACAGCGGGGGGGGGGGATCACTTCCCCTTAGAGAGACAGAGAGGGGGGCCGTTACACCCTGACTTGTCTTACAACTCCGAGATGGGGAGGAGAAAAAAGAACGAGGATCCCTTGGACTTAAAGGGTGACATTTTCAATTTGGGGACAGCGGCTCGAGTTCTCCATAAGTTTGGGATGGGCGAAGGGGAGGAACCTGAGGAATGTGGTTCGACAGTAGGCAGCTGAGGGGCGTTTATGCGGGACCTCATTAACACTCGGCAGCGCGACAGGGGGACTTTGACTTTGACATTCTGCCCTCCCCTGTCACTCCCGCACAAGCCCTCGACTGGCACGGCCCCAGCTGAACCCACCTTCAGCGCCTGCTCTCATTTATGATGTCATAAACAAGTTCCAGTGACAAACACAGCAAAGGGAGGCTCCATTAAAATGTCTGCCTGTTGCCTGCTTGTTACTTGCAACAATTTTTATTATTATTTTTTTTTACAATCAAACAGGAAGGGGGGGGGGGGGGGGGGCAACCAGCGATTTCAAAAACAGTTTGCACACGGGAGGAAGCTGCTAATGCTGAAGTGAAAATGAAGCGCAAACAGTGTCCACCACCAACATAAAATCATTTTTTTTAAAATAACTAATGCAATCAAAGGAATAAATGAGGCATACACCAGTGGCAGAGGAAGAGACATGTGACTTTCCCAATTTACTAACCCATTTCCTGGATATGGAAATTGCATGTTTACAACCAGCCACTGCAGTAGAGTGATTGTATATCTTAACAGCATTGACCAAATAAACATTTAGGGAAAATACTGGGGAGGGAGAATTCAATTTGACGGCTTAAGCAGGGCAAAACATCATTAAGTGAGAGCACAGAGCAGCAGTAAGTCATATAACCAGTAAGATTAGGCGAGTGGTGTGGTATTGATGGTGAAAGAAATGGGCTTTCTCAAAGGGATTTCACATTAGTATTGCAGGAGTACTTAACCTAATCCGATTCAGTAATTACCCAGCTGTATTAATGTGAAAATTTTAAGCCATGTGAAGTTGCCTTAAGTGTTTGAAAGGCAACAAACAAACAATGATTAAATACATTGCCTTCAGAAAGTATTCATCCACCATGAACATTTTCACATTTTGCCCTGCTGCACTGAAATAATTCTTCCCCTTTGCCAAAACAGTAAATTCAACACATTTATGAAGTAAAAAAAAATATTTGTTGTTCAAAAACATTTTCAAAAAGTGAACACTTAAAGACTTAAGTTTCTCATTTAAAAAACATATTATGTCCATATTTTGTAGATGAGCCTTCGGCAGCATTTGTAGCTCTTCTCAGGCGTGTTTGAATGCTGCAAATTCAAATTTTTTGTCTATTCTCATATTCCTTAAGGCAAATTTGCCCCAAACCTTCCAAGTTACCCAGAGAACTTTGGTGGACATCAATTTGCAGGCCACGCTGCACATTTTCAATGAGATTTAAGTCTGGGCTTTGGTTAGTCCACTCCAGAATACTGACTTCATTGTTTGTAAGCCACTCTTTTGCAGGTTTTTTGCCGCATGCTTTGGGTGATTATCCTGTTGGAACATGAACCACATTTATCTTCGATCCAAGAGCAGACCTCTCAAGGACACAGAATACACCTGGCCTAATTTAGGTTCAGAATACAAAAGTGGTGAATATGCATCAATAAACTCATTTTCAGGCTTTTAGTGTTTTAATATAATACATCCAAATGCTGTATTTCATTTTAACATTACAGCTACTTACATAGGAGTTTGACTTTACCCAGGAAAGTGTATGTGTGTGTGTGTGTTTTTCATGTGTATATGTAGCCTACGTGTGAGTGTGTGTGTGTGTGTGTGTGTGTTTGTATGTGTGCATGTGTATGTGTGTGTGTGTGTGTGGGGGGGGGGGGGGGGGGGGGGGGGGGTTGGTTCCCAGAAGTCACTCTATGTGTTTGCAGTGCCACCCCTGGGGTGAGGGTAGCTAGCAGCAGTCTGTTGTTTGGCCCTCCTCACAGCATAACCTTTTCCAATGCTGGCATTAAGCAGCTGTGCGCATAGCATAGCTATGTGGGCGCATAGCAGTCTGCCTAACCTCACGCAGCGCGCCTCTGCTTGGGCCTGCTCACGGGCCTTCCAAAAAGTCCATAGCGCAGGTGACAATGCGAGGATGACCTCAAAACTCAGGCCTTCCAGAAGGCTGTGCTGGAGTCTGACAGCCAGCTGTTAATGAACTTTCAGACAGTCAGTCAACATTGGGCTTCTCTCAACAAAAAATAACAAAAAGGTTGATTATGAATAAAGTTTTGTGCTTTCAGCACTAAATTCATTTTTTTTTTATTGTGTCCCCGAATGGAAAATTAATAAAGGAATGCCGGTGCTCTTATTCAATTTATGCATCCGTGGAGAGAGAGACGCGATGCAGTTTCTGCTCTTTCTCAACAAATGATGTTCTTTCAAGGACTCCTTTTGTTTAAGGAGGACCTTTGTACGAAGAAGTAATTTGACTGCATTCGCCGATGGATGAAGGCAAATTTCATGGTTAGCGTGGCAAATAATTTCTCGAGCGCGGTTGTCGTCTCCGCCGACGACACCGGTTTCAAAAGGAGCGGGCGCCGAATGAAAGCCCTGATCAAATGTAATTGTTTGTTCGCTCCTGCTCCTTCCTGCTGAAACAGGACCCAAGGCAACAGCGAAGACCAGAGAAGAGAAAACCTTCAATCACTGGGTTGTAAACTCAATTACAGCTTTCACTGTGAGACCAGAATACAACCAGGCAATACTAAGCGCGGCGCTCTGAGCTCGGATAACGGGTGGGTTTTTGTGCAGAGAACGTTAACCCTTCTGTTCCAGGGGCTGGTCTGTAGAAGAATTAGCCAATAAAAATCGCTGATTTAAAAAAAACAAACTGTGAATTGGCCTCATGAATTACGCAGCGTGCCAAGGACTGGTTTCAACTCATCATCTGACTGTTGCAAGTGACTACGCTCATGCCAGTTGTGATATATTTTTAAAATTCTCCCTGGAACAAGTCTGGCTTTGATCCTGCAGCTTAACTTTTCCTTCTGTCTTCAAACACGGCTAATTTTGAAAAAAGCTCGGTGAGAAAAAGAACACGCCGGGCTTCTTGGGTATAGACTCAAGATGGCTCAGACAGAATTTCTGCTGTTTTAATTTGCTCCCTCTGGAAACATTTAACAATTGCACTGCTACGCGAGAAGCTCGGTCACAGATTGTTGGGAATCCCTGGCACAGCAGTGAACAACAAAAAATCTGTGACCCAACACACAGCTGTTTCTCCTGCACACGCAGCACAACGGCCAAGCTTGGATTTTGGAATTAATTGGACCGCAAATAAGTATTTGAATTCCGACGACGCAGAATTCCAGAATGCCAAATCTTGCAAGTCGCGCTCGCAAAAAAACACGTCAGACGTGTCAGAGAAACGGTCAACCAGGCCTCCGCCGCCCGCAAGGAAACGATATTTAAAGGTTCCATTTGCCAGAAGTCTGTCAGGCTTTAAAAGGATTGCAGTGGTATTTGGAGTCATTCATTCCGAGATCAATGAAATATACTGTTACAGACAGACAGGAAAAATGCCAGCTCCAAAGGTTTATGTGGTTTAATGAACTCCTCTGCTTGTTTGTTAACAGTGGCCAATGAATCAGGGAAGCTTGTATAGACCCCCCTCTTATCACTGACTGATGGGCAGCACAGAATAATAATAATAATTATTATAATTATTATAATAATTACCCTTACAGTGCTTCCCACATCCTGTTTTTTCTCCATGTCTGGCATGGAGAACTGTAAAGGGGGTGTCTTGTGATTGCGGGGGTGGGCAGTCTGGACCGAAAAGCCCACCCGTTGCCAAGCTTTACGCTGGGAAAAAAAATCCTATGGAAACCGCGCCTCTGGAAGGAAGAGAGGAGGAAGCTAAGTGCAGGAGGTAAAACTCAGCAAATTGGATTAAGTCCAAACTCAGGAAAGCTGGCCTCGGAGGAGTTTTTCCCCGTGGCGTGAATATTAATGCGAGTGGGTTGCAGAGGCTAGGCAGGAATATCTTTCAGACTCCACTCAGCTGAAGTCCAGGCCACAGCCGGGGACCTGCCATCGTCACTCGGTATCTCGCGTCCCTGGCGGGTCGCACGGCGCCCAAATTCACCGTGTCATCGACAACAGAGCGAGGAAAGCAGAGCAATCTGTGTGTCCAGGAGGACCAGAAGCATCGCAAGTCGGCCATTACCTGAACTAGGAAAGAAAAGAAAAGGGGTCTTTAGGAGTCGGTGTGCACACTTACGTGTTCTGTTAGCCGTAACGCACGGCTTACGTGATTCTTCACGACAAATTTTTTTACCTGCCCAGACAAATGTCAAATGGGCCTTTCGATATCTCCTGCCCGTGGGCACTGTGTTCATCCGCTGACCAGCACACTGAAAGCAAACACTAAGCACACAGCATTCAGTGCAACGCAGTTTAGGAAAAATTACATTCGTGTCCAGGCTAATAAATTTGCTTTTTGTCTGTTAGCGTAGACAGTTGTGTACAGGTAGCTCTGCGGTTCAGATATTGGTAAGACGTTAAGACACCTTTTCAGCGCCCGGACTGGGCTGAGTAAACCAAAATAGCACATTCCAAATGGCAAAATGCAACCTGAGGAAATCACAAAGAAGGCCTAGATATCATAGTCCACCTCCAAGCTCCATTCAAAAGTAATATACAACCACCGTCTCCCGGGCTCTTAGGCTCGAGAGAAAAGCTGCTGCTCTCATCTCTCCACCACACACGGGCCAATCAATTTTCCGCTGCCGTTACCAAGCAGAACCAGAGGGCGGGAAAATGGCAATCCCGAGAAGGCGCCAACCGCACAGAACCTCCACAACAACAACCTCCACCACAATTACCCGGCGTCGATGGAAGGTACGGGTCAGCGCCGAAGTGCCTTCCTCACAGCCGGCTTCCATTTCACACGAGGGCCGGGGTCCATCTCGGAGACGGGCGGGACATCAAAGCACAATAGGCGAGGAGACACCATCGCGCCACGAACAGGCTCTACCCAAAAAAAGGGCCAGAGGCGAGGGTCGTCCCCCCAGCTGGGAGAATGGAACTCATTATCGCCCCCGGCGACCCCTGCGGAACCCGCCGAGCGAACTGAAGGACGGCAGCTTCCATCTTCTAATGTCCGTTTATTTTAGGGACCCAGAAATGAACCGCTGTCGTTCAGATGCTCGAAAGACCGCCCCCCCCCCCACCCCTCACCACCCCCCCCTCGCCCTCTGTCTCAGTTCCCCGCTGCTTTCATCCCTTGTTTTAATCCATCACTTCTCCTCCTCTTTTATCAGCAAAATGAAAGTCAATGATGTTCCTTGTGCGGGTCAACCAGGTCAGTTCAATTAATGAACAGTATCTCTCATACTGAGTAACTGTACACCCTCATGATCTGTGTGAGAGATACATTCATTTATAGTGTAACACTGGATAAAATGGCTGACATTGTACACGAGGGGAAAAAAGTATAGTCATTTAAAAAAAAAAAGGAAAAAAATGTATGTCCACTTAATGTAAGTGTAGTGAAATACACTTCAGGCCAAGGACAATTTGCTACTGCAAATGGAGGAAACCCACACAACCCTGAAATTTACATTAATCACACAACCAGCTTGAAATGTTATAACATGGTGGGGGGGGAGGGGGGGGGGTCCATCAAAGCCAGTGTAAACCTAGAACCTGGCAGATATTATGCACACGCACATATTAATTCACTCCCTGTAGGTTTTTGGTCACTGTCCCTGGCTGTTTGCCCTGACAACACAGAGACAGCTTACCTGCATATGTTTCCTGTTCTCTGTTTCCCTTAGGAAATGCGCTTCGGTTTCCAGCGCAGCCCTAAGTCACCTTGTCCGTGTGACTTTCCCTAAGTGTGTTAAGCGAGCGATTTCCCTGTGGTCATATGGCACAGTCGGAACGCTCAGTGGCATTATGGGTAAGCACGAGGTGAAAGAGCCAGACGGCTCGTATTAAAGAGAGGTGCATTTGCTTCAATAACAACTGAAGAGGAACCCTTGGAGGAGTCTGTCAGCAGAAGAACAAATGCTCAAAAACTTGGAAGACAGGGACACAAATAGGGTAAACGAGGCATGCCAGACACCCCGAAGGTAGAGCTGCGGCTGCACTGGATGGGACTGGGCCAAGCAGGCTCTTTCGGGAAGAGCAGAGCTCTACATCAAGGCGCATGAGAGCGATATCTGGCGCAGAGCAGAAGCCGCCGCTCGGCCGAGGCTCGGCAGGCTCCGCCCCCACGGTTTCCGTGACGCCTCGGGGTCCTCAGAGAAGACCGCGTCGCTCCGCGGCGACGGGCTCCTTACCTCCCGCCGGGCCTGAGCTGCAGTGCTTGTGCATCATCAGCCGCGGCGGCGCAGGCCTCTGACCTCTGAGCCCTTCAGCCTCTCAGCGGACGCCCTGTCGCGAGACAACAATCGGCCGTTTGGATCGCAATTTAAATAAATAAAAAGCTCCCGTCTCGTAAATCCCCCACCTTACTCAAGTACGAACAAAGAGCTGTATTCCAGATCTGCTTCCAAAAATAATAAAACAAATAAAGTTTACTTTTGTTTCATAAAAAAATATGGACAATTAAAAAAAGAGGCTGTAATTTTGCCAGTGCTTCTGAGCGGTGCGGACCTCCTGATGCAGCACTGCGGTGTTTTGCTCAGAGCCTCATCGGCAGCAGAAATAGCTCTGTGTCTTAGGGTCCCATCGGCTGTGTAATTTACAGTGAAACTTGAGCAATTAATTGAGAAAAGGCTAAACAACAGGCTGTACGAAACAGGGGCCCAGTGCATTCCAAAATGCATTATATTAGAGCGAAAACGCCCTGGAGAAATGCCTTGGCAAACTTAATTGCACACTTAGGCAAAATTGCGCAGATAATCTGCCTAAATCACACTATGCCGGTGCTGTACTTGACTACTGGAAAGGCTACACATTTCCTTAACAATCTTTCCCTCTTGAACTCTAGAACTTTCAGAAGTCAGCATAACCTTTATTTTTAATAACTTTCAGAATAACCTTTGTTCAGAGGAACTGATTACAGCATTGACAGGATTCTGTTTGCCCACACATCCATCCTTAAATGGGAGAACCAGCTCACCCATAAACCAAGATCACGGAACAACTTCAGGAAAACTGTATGTACAGTATACATTTTTGTCAACGTTCCAGCTCATAAGCAATATGTCCGACCTATTATTAAACGGCCAATATATTCAAATTGAAATTTTAACGGAGAGAAAAAGGCTAATGTGACAGAATAACTGAAAGTGACAGTGTCTTTGTTTGATTTGCTTGGTGTGACTGGTTGGAAATAATTCCACGCCATTACTCTTGATAGCGCTAACATATAAAATCATAATGGCAGTTAAATCGCAGCCTATAATTTCTACAGTTTTTCTAGCCGCTCTCTTTAAAGTGCTAATTTTCTTCAGTATGGTATTTTTATACCATTCAATCACAAAGCAGGAACATTCTCAATAACAACCTTGTATATCTGGATCGTTACTTTTTGTGTCACAATCAACTTCTTTTGCCGTCTCAAAACTTTCTTTGATAACCTTTTGTGACAATCACAGAAGTGCTCTCCTTGTATTTTAACAAAGAAACAATGGTCCTATGAAATTAAATCTTTGCATTCTTTTTTTCAAGAGCATTCCGGGAGTGAAAATGAGTGTAAGTTAACCTTTGTTTTACATACACTTAGCAGCCTGCTGTCATCCAATCACAAGAGGTTAAGCAACTATGTTCCTATCTTCAGTTTCATTACATTGATGCCAGATTGGGTGGATTCCTCCCCAAATGGGCTGCTCTTTTATATTATTGTGTGGGGGGAAAAATGAACTGCATGACTACTCATAATTTGGACATTTTTTTGTAATGTTGGGTTCTTTCTGCTTTTCTATTCTTTGGTTGCTTAAAAGAGCACAAAAATCGTGGTGGGCTGGCTTGCAAATTGTGAGGGGTCTAGAGGGGTTTCCAAACAACCAAACGAACATGTCTACAGTAGAAGTGATATAGGCTACATATTATGCCCCACAAAAGTGGACCACTTGAGAATTAGTCCAAAGAGCAGCTAGAAAACAATCTCTATAGAACCTTCACATTAGCTAAATGACTTGCTGTGGTTGTTCACATGAGGGAAATACAATAGTGAACGTAACCCTGTTCTAACCATCAGGGCTGCACTGAGACTTTATGAGGGAAGAAAAAGGCACAACAACCTATAAAAACAGGGCACGTAGAGCAAGCAATTGGGGCAAAAGGGGCAGGTACTGGAGCACCCACCCCCCACTAGCACATGCCAGCTAACCATGATAGGTTCTTAAACATTTATCAATTTCCGTTTAACATGTAATGACCTGACACTTGTTGAGACACAAATCCATAATCTCAAGACACCTGGAATGATTAATGCCTAACCCTACGAGTTTATCGCAGCCTTAATGGGATGACTGTGTTAAACGCAAAGCTGTAACCAATAAAAAGGGCTCTGATGTAAGTATCAGGCATGCCCAGGTGCTCAGAACAAGAGAAGCAGACCTGCTTTGCGTACAGACCAACCAGGCCTTCTACACAAACTGCAACAGATCCAACTGTGAAGTAGCTGTCCAATACACGGATGCTAAACTCACGAAACCTTCATTACATCTGAAGGTAGGGGCACTGCTTGGTAGTCATTACGGCTTGCAGCCGCAGTATTCTCGGCTGCTTTAAAATACAATATGGCAGCCAACCTGAAGCAGAGAAGGAATGCTGGGTTGCAAGAAGAGCTCGAGTTTGTGTCTCCAACAATGGTGAAAGTTTGCCTGTGCAATATTTCTGCATAGCAGGAGCGGCAACTTCCATCCAATTATTTTCTGAGAAACAAATTCTTATATTTATATCAACGACAAAGGACAGTTAAAAAATATTCTGCAGGCATGTACAGTCACTTCAGCCAGACACTACGCCCTGTCAACCACAAATATGCTTCAAAACAGATTTTTACTGATTGGCGACATGTTGGAATAATATTGTGTTGCATTACATAGTTTCATAAGCATCACGCTTATTCTGTAAAATGTCATTATCTGGGGTAATTTGCAGGTTATGATTACCATGTGCAGTTCCCATCTTAGGGGTGGCACACATATTTATCGAACAAAGTGGTTTAATCGAACCCTGGCACCTGTGTTTTTTCATAGTCATCAACAATGTGAAGACCTGGTGGAATGACACTGCCAACAAAGTAATCAAAGGAGATTCTCCTGGTGAATAAATGGGCTTAGAGTAAATAATCAACAGCATTGTACCTATTTTGGGTTATATAAAAAATCTCTCTCACACACACACACACACACACACCAACACACACACACACACACACAGGAATAAGCAGGTTGAGTCAGGGCTCCATCAAACGGTAGGCTAATCTTTGCAATCCCCTCCAGTTTAAATAATGAAAGAGAAATTTGTCCGTTTTGTGTGAAAGTGAGTGGACACTTGACAGAAATGCCCCGGGCAGTGCTCTGTGTTTAACGGCGATGCCAAAACTGTGCTGGAATGCCTTCTCCCCCGCCTCGACTGCTCAAATGGCATCTGGCACGCCAGTGAGAACCCTCAGATGAAAACAATTACGTGGGTCTAATCCCATATATTGTGTCACAGATGTGCAATCTGTACCAGCCTGAAAGTCTCGTGCTCTGCACAGGCAGTAGAGACACAGTAAAATGTACAGTGTTGATTCAATTCAACAGCAGGGGCCATATACACTCCGTAAGTGTTGATTTAACACTGAGAATTTTACCGCGAACAAACTGGGGAAACAGACAGAACAGTACTAAGTCACCATTTAACAGATTCGTTCATTGCAATCTGCGGCTAATAAGAGCTAATAAGTGCTTGCTTATGATCTTAAAAAATTGCAGCGCTCCAATTTAAATCAAACCTCCTGAACCTTGTCTCACTGCAGCTATGGAATGTCAGGCTTCTCACCTTATATTACTTCTCAAATACGCTTCAAGATATTTCAATGCATCCCCCTGCCCCCCCCCCCCCCCCCCCCCCCCCCCCCCCCCCCCCCCCCCCCCCCCCCGCCCCCCCCCCCCCGCCACGATAAAGCACATTTGCCGCTTTTGAGCGATCCACAGGCTGAGTCTGCCACGGCTGAGGACGGCGGACGCGTGCGGGGTTTTGGAGCGGGAAGTCAGCGACGGCGAGCCCGTCACGTGTCCCTCGCGTGTGACCGGACGGCCACGCCTCCGCCCTGCGCGGGAAGCTTGGCTCGCAGAAGTGGACCGAGCTCATTATCGTGTTACTCACCCCCCCTCCTGCGCGGGTCATGCCCTCGGCAGGCCGCTCTCACCGAGGGGCGGGGAGACAGCTGTGACGTGACGACCTCTGAACTCGCACAAGCGTCCTCTCTTGACTTTAAAAGGTAAAGTCGCAGGTCCTACACGAGGGGCGGGCCAAAAGTCCGTAGGCAGAGGGCTGCTTCGCGGGAGAGACGTCTTGGGTGAGGTTTCCTGGTCGTTCGTTACTTCCCCATCTCATTTGTCACCCTGAGTAATGACTCGCGGTCTGAAAACAGGTGTTTTGTAAGAGAATCCTAATACTTTTTGCCTTCCAAAATAGACAGAGGCCTCCTGCCGTACTTACCTGGTAGGACAAAGCAAACTGAAGCGGGTGCGCGTTCCATTAATAAAAAATTAATATCACTTCACAGTAATGACAGTTTCTGCTAACCACTGAAGGAACTGGTATACAGAAATTCACATTAGCCCATCCTTTTGAAGCGATGCATAAATATGGAATTACTGCAAGGCCATAGTGCGGAATATTACCCCACCTGTGCTAGAACACTGTACCAGCATCACCTAAGGCCACAGACTCCTGCTGTGGTGAAGATCCTGGCTACACAGTGGGAAAAGCAGACATCGTGCACATAGAATATTGTAGGATATTGTATGTTATTTATTTCTGAAAGTAAAATGGAAATACCGAGAGCAATTTTACTCAGTCATCATTTTTTCCGTATCAAAGGATTTAAAGAAACAGAATCGCAAGCCCATGAAAGTGGACAGGGCGAGCAGCCTTCGTCATCGCCGAAAAAGGTACGACGCAAGTAAGGCTCTGTAAGGTTGCACTTCCGCCGTCACCTCCAATCTCAAAGAATCCGCCGCGTCTGTCCCAGGACGCCCTCGGGGGTGTCAGTCTCGGACGCTCTGCGTTTGCATTTGAGGTAGAGGAACGATTTCACCCGTCTGCACACTGAGTAAATCACTGTTTACTCTGGACTCGCATTCCAGATTCCTGGTAATCCTCGTAAAACAGGCGCTCGGCAGGATGACAAGTAAAGCCAAGCCCCTCAAGTAAAAATATCACGCGGGTGATTTACCACTTTAAAGTCGCCAACAACTAGCAGACAACTAACAAACAAAAAGCTCTCCAAACGCAGAAAAAATGTTTTCCGCAACACGTCCTAGTGTGATAAAACTGACTCCCACACCTTCCAAACGTCACCGCGGACTGTCATTCAACTTCACCTTCAGGTGTCAAACACAAAAGTTATCAGCATCAGGGCTCCCAGATGTGAAGAGGCAGAGTGTAGTCGGCACCTAAAAGAAAACATGGACAGCTCTCCACGGAGCATGGAAGGACGTCCTGATTTAGGCAGTAGCAAATTCACAAACAAGTTCACAAATATCGTACCACTCATGAAATCCCGAAAACATTAAAGCTCAAGTAAAAAAAAATGGTCTCAGGGGAGCCATCATTAAAGTTCTGATGTCACTTTATGGGACAGATGCGCTCAAGATGAAGATTTTGGTTTATATTTGGGCACAGCTCACAGGCTATGATTGAGGAGGAAAGCTCATTTTCTGGCCAGCTGTTCCCCTCTTACTGCACGTACGAGGTAAAAAAAAAAAAAAAAAAAAATAAATAAAAAAAAAAAACAAAAACAAAAAAAACAACTAAGTATATCCATGCTTTTTTTCTTCAAAGAGGTACAAACGGTTGGGGCTCTTTGGTGGGGGTCCCATAGCTGGATGCGCTCCACAGTCGGGGATCGAACCCTCGCTAACTAAAGCTCTGACGGCGCCACGGGGCGGTGTGTCACTGGCTAGTGGCCCCACCCAGGGAGGTAGGACTTAAAAAGGCAGGGTATTCACTGATTGACTATGCAACACTGCCACCTCTGGCCAATCAGGATCAGCGGCCTCTCTGCACCAGCTGTGTTAGACACAGCCCTCTCCTGCAATATGCACCTCAGCCAATGGGCTGCTGAGAGACATAAACCAGCAGATGTGGTATTTTGGAGTATCTGGACTTTTCTGAATTGATGGAGGATGCAGCAAGATTGCCAAGATTAAAATAGCAATAAAACAACTGTGGAATAAAGAAAAGATAAGGAGTAAACAAACAGGCCTACGTATTAAAAAAGAAACATATGGTTATATTTTACTTCGAAAATCCAGTATGGGCTATGATATATGTTTAACCTTGAAATGGGAAATGCTATTGGTTGTAACCCCACTCCCCTTTCCGAATTTGCATTCAAATTGCTCTGTGAAAATAATTTGTTTGGGAATGCTCATCTTATATCAATTAAGTTGTATTGCCTTCGAAACGAGTGCCATGTAGGCTAAAACACCAATCTCCATAAGCACATTTTAATTGCTGCTTAATTCAGTCAACCACAACACTTGATCATAATCTGCATTTTGTTGCACACCAGAGGTACCATAACAGCGCTTAGCCGAGGCGTACGCATATGTCGTAACGATCATATCAGAAACCGTGCGCCTTCCCAAGCATCTGCACTCTTCATTTGGATGAGATGAACATCCTTCAGCCGAGCAGCAGAGTTTGAGCACTGTATTAAGGGGAAAATGAAATAACAACTCACAATTTCACTGCCAGACTCAGTATCTTTGAAGAGTTCTATGCAAAACACAAAACATGACACCATTTTGCAGACTGAGCCCTTTATATATACATATTTGATTTACTTTTTTAATGTGCTCAAAATACATTCTTTTTGTGTTAGATGTGAAGCTTGGGAATCACCTCAATGAGATGGACTACAGAAAAATGGTGGATGTGCCCGCCAATGGTCGATGATTTTAGATACTATGACACGATTATAAAAAATGAAGAAGACATTTTACCTCCCACAAATAACAGGTGGCACATGTTGGTATTGGAAATCTGACGGACAGGCAATCCATAATAAAGGCACTGCTATATAATCTGCTGGCGCAAGGGCCTCCCCAAAGCAACCAATTACAATGAGAAGATATTGCAAACAACGTGAGCCCCAAACAAAAAAATCACATTAAAAGAGATATCCACACAGACACAATATCTATTTAGAGGGGTTATTACATGAGAGAGAGAGCGGATTATTACCTTCAAATATATTCGGCTATATCTGAAGATCTTAGTCAAAGATATTTCACATGGAACACTGATGTTTACTTTCCCAAATACTGACAGTGGGTGCACATGATTGGAATTCAGTATCTGCTACCACCTCATCTCCCAGCTACATTTCACATCAGCGACTCACAAAGTCACAGTAACTATAAAGGGCAAGCTCAACAGACAACCGCACAGTAAAAATTCATGCTGTTTCTTTTAATAGAAGCATTTTACCCCAAGGCTGTAATTTGCTCTGTGGGGTTTTAAGTTGATTGTGTAAAATAGATTCCATCCTTTCTCTCGGCTGAATTGAATAAAAAGCAAATTCAATCAAATCATATTGAATCAGATCCAATCAAATCAAATAAAACCAACCCCAACACACAACAATGCTACCCCCCCCCCCCTGTTCCCCCCCCCCCCCCCCCCCCCCCCCCCCCCCCCCCCCGCCTCAAACCCTACCCCACCCCACAAAAAAGAAAAATGACATTGTGAACACAGAGATGTAGGTCACCATTTCATGTGTCAAATCTGGTGCAAAACCAGCTCTGTATTACAGTACTGGCCAATCCAGACAGGTACTACCCTGGAATGGAAGAACAACAGAACAATCGGCTAACTCCTTTAATAAAGGCTGCAGCTTAAATAGCAGCTAAATTTAACTAAGATAACACCAGAAATAGCACACTGGACTAACAACGCTATAACACATATTACTATTGCAAACATCATCTACCTGACATTTCATTTACTGTGTGTATCGGAACATTAGCCTACATTTTTATTTATTTATTTATTTATTTATTTATTTATTTAGTATGTATTCATCTATTCATTAGCCTTCATTTAAATACAATTTAATTAATTCACATTGTTATTGCACTCATTAGGCAACAAAAGCTTAGAGCTGACAGTGAAACTATGGGCTGAGGTTGGTTCAGCAGTAAGTACCACTTAAGAGAGAAGCAAAACACCACATACGGTAAAGCACGCCAGCATGGTGGAGACAGGTCTGCTAATGAAGATAACACGGGGCAGCCAGTGCTTGGCTGAAATGGCATCCCGGTGAAGGACAGGCACTTGGCGCACGCCGTAGAGGAGCAGGGAGAGGGGAGGAGGGGCTTGGTCTGAGCCGACAGCTCTGCTGATCACTGCAGTCTTCTTCAATTTACTTTGGAGGAAGAACCGAAATGGGAAACCCGCTGGCAACGGCGTTAGCCTTTCTGCCACGCATTCTAATGCTACAGGTGAGCGCTAGCCTTATGTCACGCTTTCCAGTGCTACAGGTGAGTGCGAGCATTCCACCACGCTTTCCAGTGCTAAAGGTGAGCGCTAACCTTACGCCATGCTTTCTAGAGCCACAGGTGAGCGCTAACCTTCCACCATGCTTTCTAGAGCCACAGGTGAGCGCGAGCCTTATGCCATGCTTTCCAGTGCTACACGTGAGCACTAGCCTTCCGACACACTTTCCAGTGCTACAGGTAAGAGCTAGTGTTCCGTTATGCTATCCAGTGCAACAGGTGAGCTCTGGAACCACGGATACCAAATTAATTCCTCCCCCCATGCACCCCACCTACCTTTCCAGACGCTTTGAGAGGATCTTCTGACTGCGATGACAGAGGCATCACAGCAGTTGTCCTGGAGTGACAGCTGCCAATAACAACATCCTCAACAACCACAAAATCAAATAAAAAATACATTTGTTACTCGTTATCACTTATTATTCTCAAAGCCGTTCTCCCTCCTTCTTCCTGTAATTTCTTTCTTTTTTTTCCTCCTGACCCACCTACGAATATTGCTCATTTGTAAAACATTAATGCACAATCCTTATACTTGTAAGGATTATTAATGACAAAAACCGGAGGGGGGTTAGACTTTAAACTCGGCCCTGGAATGATTTTGCAGCTTTAAAATGTGCACTCAGATCTAGATTTAAAAAGGTGCCCCTGAGAGAGAGAATGGCTCCCTGGCTCCAGCTAGAATTGCATTACTATGCCAGATAGAGCTGCTGCGAGCACGGATCCCATTAAAAACAGGAATCTAAGCCCGCATCAAAATTCTTACGGAGCGGGGAGGGGGGGGGGGCCTCACCACTTTAAATCGTCACTTGTCCGACGGACATGAAAGCGCTCGAAAAAAAGCCGACGGAAGGAAGCTGCCATTGTGAGCTGAAACTAAGCGAAGTGGTCTACATTACAAACGGAAAGTGAATTCATTTGGGATGGGGGGGGGGGGGGGGGGGAATAGCAAATCTGAACGTTCAAAGGCTGCCTGCCATTTTCGTGTCGTCCGCCATTTTTATTCTTCTCTTCAAAAAGAGCAATTCGTAATTTCGCTCGGCAGGTAAGCCTCTGGCTTCTTACGGAGCAAACGCAAGAAGCTTTCAGCCCCTCTGATGGGCTTACTAAGCTGGGAATCGGGGAAGAGAGCACAGCGCCGGATATTTCTGGCCACTGCTTACTCATGTTCTGCGCTGAGCGTGACCGATTATGAACCGTGTCAAACTGATTTCACTTTTTAAAAAAAAAATGATTTTAAAATATCCCTACTCTTACAGAAATACACTGAGAAGAGATGGTGGTAACAAGACAGAGAAAACAATGCAGGGTAGTTGTGTTTGACAGCAAGATAAACACAATAAATGTAAAGGGGAGTGGATAGGCATCCGGCCTGCTGAAAAATTAGAGAAGGAAGCCTACCTGTTTTAGTTAGTAATAATACTAAATGGTTGTGTTTTTAACTGTTAATGTTCCAAGAACAACGCTTAAAAAAATCTGACTGTGGACTAGCCAAGGGAAAGGGTATTCATTCAAGCACACAGTGACCTTGTTGTGTGATTGACTCGAAGCTGTGAAAAAAATTATGTCACTGATATGACAGACTGTATGTATATCACATGGATGTGAAACTTCTGTTCAAAAACCAACACATATGGGATAGATCAGGGCTTTTAAATCAAAGCAAGTATCCGTGCTCACAGATTAGTCCACAGGAGGGAGGTAGTTTTTTTTTTTTCTTCCATTTCTCAGCTCAGTGACAGGGGGAAGACAGACACAGAGCTCTGAAGCACCAAAACCCATCCCATGCACGATAACACTGTGGACCGCCTCGTGCCAACAAACACTTATCAAAAATAGCGACAGGGATCACATGGCAACCAGGGGAAGAAATCGGCCAATCTGGGCCCATTCATCTCTGGCACACTCTGAATATCTAAAATGGCCCCAGCCGAATATAACTGGGCTTTTGCCATGCTACTATGTGCAAGAGATGAAATTCGGCTTGTATGTTCACAAGGAATGGCAATGAATCCATGTAAATCGTAACACATTCATTTCTGTACCCACTTATGTTTTCATTTGACTTGGCAAAAGGTTATTATTCAAGCAAATTCAGAACGATATTTAAGAATTTTAAAGGCAAAAATTATTGATTAAAAAAAGGGTTTTCAATTTTTGAAAAGCAGTTACACCTCAAGAAACAGCACAGGGCCTTCTAAAAAAATTGTTATTGCATTAGCTCCAATCAAAGCATGACCAAAGGTAGTACAAATCGTACTACTGCTATTATTTCTTTTCTCTATTTATAACCATCACCAAGGACCAGTGCCCGGCATCACTGCATGCTCAAGGCTGTTAGTTACCATGGTCGTGATTTTCCCATCAAAGCAGGACTATAATTCTCCTTCCGCTAGTACAAACTAATGTTCCCTGTGGTTGTGTTTTGTACTCTGCTCTCTGTGATCCAGTTATCTTAGCCCAGTCAATGATAAAATTCTAATGGAAGCAATATGAAAAGCATAATCAGTCTTAAATATATTGTTCAAAGTAGCCTACCATCTGTTACAATAAGACAAGAAATGCTTTTTGATATAGCACGGATATGGTGACATTGCCATACAGTGCTTCGTAAACAATTGAATAAGATCCAATTAGCCTATATTTTGAATGACACACCAGCCTTTAAAAAAAAGTGCATCACACAGACAGTCATCTATTCCGGAAAAAACACCATTTTATTATTATTATTTTTTCTTTTTTTTTTTTTAAGTAATGACTCACAACGGGCTTTCTTTGTGATGTCATGTTCTGCATTTATCATTTTCCATGTTGAAGAGAGGAATGGGAGATATACTCAAGTAAAATCCTTTCACAATGTTTTTCACATTTTGCAGCCTCAGTTAGGTGGGAAAAGTGCGAATAAAATCGGAAAATACAGTACATGTCACCGACAGAGAACAGGGCGAGTTAAACACGGCGATAGACTGTGTTACAAACCTCCAAGTCTGCAGGTAAAATGTAGCGTTTACGAGCTGCCATTAACTACGGCTAGCCGCGGCGAGTTACCTGAAAACAAACAGCTCGGCGGAAGACAGTTTAAGTTTTAAGTTTCTGAGGGTATTCAAAGACCCGCTCGCCTCGGCGTTCCAAATCCAACTCCCAGGCTTCCGCCTTCCCCGGTGAGCCAGCGCGTCCCACCACAGCCTTCCTGGTTGAAGTTATTACCCTCGTACGTCACTGTCACGGTGATCGTGCTTCACAGCTTTGGAGATGTCAGATACCGCATTAAGCTAATTGTGGGGAACCTGTGCCTCGCACGCGCTCACGGTCTGCGACTCCGTCATTGCAGGTGACCGTGGATGGCCCAGGGAGCGCTGTGAAAACCCACTGCCCCTAAAACTGAAACGCTGCGGTCAGTGTTCAATCAACAGTAGTCCTTAACTTTGACTTGCAAGCAAATGCGAGCATTACACTTTTTCTTCCTAATTTCAGCGAATCTGTGAGCGTGTGAGCCACACATTCCAGACAATTCACTTAATATCTCACCTCTCCCCAGCTGTGATTCACGATTGCCATGAAACCCACCAAAGTGTGTTTGCGATGACATTAAATAATGTTTTTTGTTCTTTTCATTGTTAGTTCAAGTTAAGGGCAAATGAATGAATACAGTCTATGCTATTCTCTAGGGGGGAGACAACTTATTTTGTTTAGTATGTTTAGTTTAGTTTAGTAAGTTTAGTATGTAGAAAACCTTATTTAAACTGCTGTTCCCTGTGGTTTTGGAAAGGTGAAGTGATTTAATATTACGTGGAAAATGATTTACATTTATTATTAACACAGATGCTATTGGTGTCTTAAGGGTGAAGCAAACAGTGCTGCCTTTTCTGCTGTGGAGTCCATCTGTCCTGTTGTCACATGTACTTTCCCTGACAGTTTTCAATAATAACAAAATGGAGAAACAAAGCAAACAGCATATGCATTCCAAGCCCTGGCAAGGCTTCCATAATGAAACATTCAAGTGCATTTTTTAGAATGAAGTGAGCGAGAAAGCAACATGGTTCCTTTTATGCAATTTTCCACAGAAAGCTTTATCCGTTAGAAAAACACTCAAGGTTGTTACATTTCAAATGGGCTTGGACCACTGTGCAAAAATATGTGACAGCATTTGCATACAAAAAGTCAACATAATTTCTACCCGGCGAGTAATCAGAGTGTTTCTAATGAGGGGATAGAAAAACAAACGAGAGCACATTGCCTGTAATTAAGCCAAAGCAATTGAATGAGACGATTGAGGGAGGGGGTTTGAAAACGAAACGCGTGAAAGTCACGGCGCCTCAAGATACGCAATCACAAGAAACGAGTTCCGTTCGCAAGAGATCACAATCTCATCTGCCGGTAGAGTACCAGCCTCCACGGCGATAAGAAATTATGGCCTAGGCGTGTATGTGTTCATTATTTCTCGCGAATCGAAGAAAGATACTACACTAAAGACGGATGGATTCTGCGATTATTCTGATTCACAAAGCTCAGCTGTGCAGCTTGAGGTACAGTATTACAGTTCAGCGTGTGTTTCTTTAACTCGCTGAAGAGCAGGTTTCTTTGGAATGTTTTTTTTTCCCTCCAAAATTATAAGTCAGTGTTACCAGTTGTGATTGTTACATTAACATTAGAATGTTCAGTCAAGAACATTCTAATCGCACATCCGTGATCTTACACCTTAAACCGTTAATCGTTAAGCTCTCACATGTCCCAGAACGCATCTTTGTGGGCACATTATTATTCAGAAAGCAAGAGCTGAATACTCAGAGGGAAAACATGTGACCTTCTTTTTTTCGTAATTATGTTATTATGGCTCATGAGTAGGCTAGGTCAGAGTGAAAACAGTAATAAAATAATTGGCCAATTAAGGAAAAAGAAAGAAACCTCTGGAAAGGACATCTATTTTTAACGGAGGTCTTCACCTATTGTGTGAAGTGGCAATTAGGAACAGTGTTGACAGAGGGAGACGTATGTACTCCTTCGCTGTCCTGTGCACGAGCCCCTCTGCTCCAAGACATGGAGGCGGCGCGAAAAGCCACAGAGGTACCCCCGTGTGGCCGAGTTTCGGGGGAGGGGGGGGACACCATAGCCTTCCATTAATCTCCTCAGCAGTGTAAACCATCCTTCACGGCCACCACAAGACCACTGGGATTAGAGGTGTCAGTGAAAGGGGAGTGATGGAGTAATAGGATTTCTCCCTCTGAAAGCTTCTCTCTGAGCCACTCTCTGAAATTAGCCAAATCCTCCTCCAAAAAAAAAAACATCCTCCACAAGAACTGGGATTCAACAGAGGGCAGCAGGGCACGGTACAGCTTCCATGCTTTCACTTGGGTAATGTGATGTTTACTTTCCAGATTTCATTGTTCAATGAAAATGGAGCCTGGTTGGAAGGACGCGAGTGAGACAAAATCACTATCAGCTGCGTGCGCAGCGTTGCCAAGAGGAGTGTCAGTGATCAACAGTGGCACCGTGCACGAGCAGAGCGCGGGGAGAGGGGCTTGTGTGGAATCTGTGTGGTCTCAGCTGGAACACGGTGGAACGCAGTGTTCCGCTCACAGTCAGGCAGGCTCCGTGCCCCAGACGCTAGAAGAGTCACGCGACGCCGCCACGGCTGCTCCGGCTGCTCCGGCTGGTAATTGAGCTCAAGCTTGAACCCCTACTGATGCAGCCTCCAGCAGCCGCTACAACTCGCTATCCGAGACCGGCTGACCCCCTGAAGATGAAACCGGAAGGGGGGGGGGGGGGGGGGGGGGTATAGAGTGTAACCATGGATACAGATGTTAACAACATTTGTATCTGCGGATTTGAAAAGCAAGAGATCTGGGCACCATGCTGCACGGCCAGAGGAGGAAAAAGGAAGTCAGCCAGGAAAGCATCACCATATTACATTAAGCACTCTGAAAAACGATGTGTTAATATCCAACATACTTTGTGTGTTACTACTTTTGTGTTACAAATATACAATTTATGTGTTACAATGGGGGACTTCATAAGACAGCTGTGTTGAAAGTAACACTAAATGTGTTGTCCTTAACACACATGCAGGTGTGTTAAAAAATGACACGTTATGTGTTTTTTTTTTTTTTTTTTTTTTTTGAAACATATCGTTTTTGGAGAGTGAAGGATCATGCATGATCTCCACGGCAAACTCATCCAAGTGAGGAAGGCATCAAATAGATCCAGAGGACAGCTGGTCTCTATCGTACCTGAGACTGCTCCTCCCCGACTTTCTGATTGCTCACAGCAGTGCTCTCGCTCTGTGTGTGTGTGTGTGTGTGTGTGGGAGGCAGGCTAGCGTTAGATCTGGAATCAATACGGATAAACACTTCCAGTGCTCCAAATTCAGAGAGCCCTTTGTCAAACATCGCCTTTTTCTCCCTCCAAGGGAAGCGAGGCACACCATGTACCGCTTATCAAAAGCCAGCAATATAATATCAGGAAATGGATCTGATTTCCATCTCCCCCCTTCCCTGGGTAAGAAAAAAAAAAAGTGTAAAGGAGGAATTGCTACTCCTCTAAACATTATCTGTGTCCCTCCCCTCCGACAAAAAAAAAAAAAGAAAAGAAAAAAGAGAGAGAGACGGGACAGCATTGCTGTAGAAAGCGGAAGGGGTGCATTAATGTTTGTTAATTAGTCCCTAAGGACTGTCCATTTATAGCACGAATTTACCTCTCTGAGCTTTCAGCTTTCAAGGACAAGAGGCAAATGAGCCTGTGACAGAGTGGCTTCGACGAGGAGGACATCGTCTCATCTCAGCACCGTCTGGCAGCGGGAACAAAAAACTAATTAGGACGAAAGAATTCGACTGCATCACCTTTAAACAAGAAACGTTTGGGGGGGGGGGGGACCGGAAAATGGATTTTGATACAATTAAATAAAATTTCAAGAAAGTCTGTAGTGAAAAGTTGTCAAGAGCAGTATTCATCCAAAGAAGGAAGGGACAGGGTCTGTTCCGTCAGTTTTTGGAGCCCAGACCCCTGCCTCTCTCCCTGGTCCCGAACTCCACTCATTTTACTCAATTAGAGACACATTTGTACAGAGGAGCGAATGTGACACAGATAGAATCTAATAGAAAGTATTGCTCCCATGGCCAATCTGAAGTTTCAAACCCGATTCATGGACAGCATAAGGGCGCTAATAGAAATTAAACAACTGATGGCGTGCCTCTCTGGCGGAGGTGTAACATTAAATTACAGGCACCACTGGGAGTTTCCAGAACTGTAGGACATCCCGTTGGTATGAATCTCTGCATCAGCACCGCAGCTTCCGCAGAGAGGCATCTGTGGTAGAACTGCGGAGCCCTATGATTATGAGTGACAGACAGAGACACAGACAGGCATACAGACAATATATAGCCAGTACCTGTGGCAGCTATGCATGTCAAAACCATAACACCCACATCACCATGTTTCATAGATGGGAGGGGGGGGGGGGTGCTTCGGATCTTGGGGAGTTCCTTTTGGCCTCCACACTTTGCTCTTGCCATCACTCTGATACGAGTCAATCTTGGTCTTATCTGTCCTTTTCTTAGAACTCTGAATGAGTGTTTCTACATGGTGAAAAACATTTATAATGCAAAAAAGCCCCAGCCGTGGATTTGCAAATTGAACATTTAGAAGCACAGATCATAGACAGTTATTAACCTGACTACTATACCAACGGCAGCACTGACAATGTGGCCTGTAAAGCAGTGTTTCTCAACCCTGGTCCTGGGGACCCACTGCCCTGCAAGTTTTAGGCTAGATGTTTCCCTGCTCCAACACACCTGATTCAAATGAATGGGTCGTCATCAAGCCCCGCAGAAGCCTGATAACGACCCATTCATTTGAATCAGGTGTGTTGGAGCAGGGCAGTGGGTCCCCAGTGGGGAGCAGGGTTGAGAAACACTGCCGTAAAGAATGCCTTCTTAAGGAACCGAGGATGCAGGAGACACAACCCACAGCCTAACCCTGCAGCAAGCATAACCCACAGCCTAGCCCTGCAGCAAGCATAGCCCACAGCCTAACCCTGCAGCAAGCATAGCCCACAGCCTAACCCTGCAGCAAGCATAGCCCACAGCCTAACCCTGCAGCAAGCATAGCCCACAGCCTAACCCTGCAGCAAGCGTAACCCACAGCCTAACCCTGCAGCAAGCACAACCCACAGCCTAACCCTGCAGCAAGCATAGCCCACAGCCTAACCCTGCAGCAAGCACAACCCACAGCCTAACCCTGCAGCAAGCATAGCCCACAGCCTAACCCTGCAGCAAGCATAGCCCACAGCCTAACCCTGCAGCAAGCATAGCCCACAGCCTAACCCTGCAGCAAGCATAGCCCACAGCCTAACCCTGCAGCAAGCATAACCCACAGCCTAACCCTGCAGCAAGCATAGCCCACAGCCTAACCCTGCAGCAAGCATAGCCCACAGCCTAACCCTGCAGCAAGCACAACCCACAGCCTAACCCTGCAGCAAGCACAACCCACAGCCTAACCCTGCAGCAAGCACAACCCACAGCCTAACCCTGCAGCAAGCATAGCCCACAGCCTAACCCTGCAGCAAGCATAGCCCACAGCCTAACCCTGCAGCAAGCAAGCCCACACAGCCTAACCCTGCAGCAAGCATAGCCCACAGCCTAACCCTGCAGCAAGCATAGCCCACAGCCTAACCCTGCAGCAAGCATAGCCCACAGCCTAACCCTGCAGCAAGCATAGCCCACAGCCTAACCCTGCAGCAAGCATAGCCCACAGCCTAACCCTGCAGCAAGCACAACCCACAGCCTAACCCTGCAGCAAGCACAACCCACAGTCTAACCCTGCAGCAAGCATAGCCCACAGCCTAACCCTGCAGCAAGCATAGCCCACAGCCTAACCCTGCAGCAAGCATAGCCCACAGCCTAACCCTGCAGCAAGCACAACCCATAGCCTAACACTGCAGCAAGCATAACCCACAGCCTAACCCTGCAGCAAGCATAACCCACAGCCTAACCCTGCAGCAAGCATAACCCACAGCCTAACCCTGCAGCAAGCATAGCCCACAGCCTAACCCTGCAGCAAGCATAGCCCACAGCGACCCGGCTCACACTGAAGGGCGGACGGCGTTTCAGGCGGCCGGTAAATCAGATCCATCTCCTCTCATTCGGCTCTGCTGTTCCCACGAGCCTGTGTGTGGATGACCTGCACAGTCCCCCCCCCCACCCCCGCCTCCAAAGCCCGGGACGTAGCCTGGCGTATAATGCGTCAGACGGACTGCATTCCGGCTGTCAGCTCTGCTTACGGCTGAGGCGCCGACCCATCGCCCCGGCAGGTAATAGAGGTGGACCCGGAGAGGGGAGAGGGTGCAGGAGCTGGCTCTGCAGCAACGCATGGGAACGTTTCCAATCATATGCCAAAGTCTCCTCTCAAACTAACACCCCCCCCACATGCCCCCCCCTGCCCCCCCACCCACCCGGAATGACATAACATCCCCATGGCACCGTGCCCAATCGAGACGTAACCGATGCAAATTTGAAACAGTGCGTTGCTACTGTACGAAGGAGGAGAGAAGCCTCGCAATAAGGCTGAATCTCCGTGCAGCGGCGCGACCCTGCGGGGGGGAGTACACATGGAATGTTAACCTGAGTAAGTGAGTCAGATTCGGCTGGTTTATTTTAAACACTCGGAATGGCAGACAGCACCCTGAGAGCTAAAAGCAACGGTGTCGACATTCTATGGCTTAACACGACTGCCTTTCTAATTATCGCAATTATAATTCAATATAGCTACTTTTACAGTCGAGACGATGATGGAGACAATGGGGATGTTTGCCAAAAGGATTTTCTTCCCAAAAAAACATTGGATAAGCTTGCCTTTTTGATGATGATTGAGCTATAAATTGCCAATCATGCATCCACTCATCACAAGCAACTTGATCCACTGGCCAGGTTATGGCTGTGCACCGCCTCGAATACACATATTTTCATTCATTCAGTTATAATAAATAATCATGGCTTTTCAATGCGCAATAAATCATGTACATAAAAAAAATGAGTCACACTCTCAAAACATAATATCGCAACAGAGTCCACCTCAGTGGGTAAAAAAGAAGTGTTGCCCAATTTGTTAAATGTCAGTGTTTAGTTTTCATTTCATGCCTTCAATTTTAGTGCACAGTGCTAACAGCCAATGACAAATCAAGCATATCCCATTCATTGCTGTAAATGTCAGATACCACTTTACCCACGTATAGCACACATTCAAAGCTTATGGGGTCAAAATACTCAGTGTAATATTTGGAGGATGAAGCTGAGTGAACCTCATACACTCGTTACCGCACCCAGAAACCTTCTCTTCGGGACAGTCAAAAACCTGACACACCCCAGCTGTGTCAGGATGATCTAAGGGAAGAAATGGAAGATTACAAGGCGACAGGCTGCTTGCACTAAGACTGTGTGCATTGACTGCTTCGGCAATTTTACTTTGACTCATTACGGAACACATGAAGAAGCTATGAAAAAAAAGAACTTCTTTGATGTCTGAGTCCTTTAAGAACTTGCAAAGTTTTAATTGAGTATTTTCATTGGCAGAGAGGCAAAATCAAAGGTGCAATACACAGAACATCAAGTTTCAGAGAACTGGATCACAGTTTTGCAGGCAGTTTGAAACGTGCTGCACAGTTATCTGAATCCAAACCTCTTTGCAAGCCAGTGCTATGCTCTTGGATCAGTTGAATGAAAAGGAGATAATTACCAATAAATGAATGGAAGCTTCGTTGGAAGCCCAGCGGGACCCCACCAGGGGAGCTGTCCATGCTTTCCACACAAAAAAACATAGACAACAGGCCATTTTGAGTGAATGGTAGTACTGTGTTGACATCAAGTATCTGTATTAGATTTTACAGCAAGCAGGTCATTACAGTGTCAGAAGGATTGAAGAGCTTCATACAGTAAAGGCTATGCCCCTTGGCCCATGTACTGTAATCTGGGCTATGATGTCTCAATTTTCATAATTTTACAAGCTTGTCATCACCATCAAGTATCGTGCAGTGTGTTCTGGGTGCAAGTCTACAGGTTGATATACTATCCTTCGCATGTTCTGAAGTGCAGTAAGATGAACAGGCAGTAAATAAAGTCATTTCTTCTCTTCTCATGATGAATAGTGCAGGTAATCTTAATTAAGACTTGGACTAACATGCATTTACCGAGTTTATTTGCCTGTTTTTTTTTTAGGTTTTGTATAATTCATGTATTTTTGTTTTTCGGCATCATGAGTAATGATTGCACTGCAATCAAAGACAAGCATGATATATACTGCTTTATGTCTGCATATATGAAATATGCAGGAGAGCTTAATTGAGACTTTGATTAAGGTGCGCTCACTAAAGGTATTAACTGGCTTGTTTTCCTCTTTTATGGGCTTTATATAATTCAATTTATGTTTAATTATGCATAACAGCAAAGCACTTTGCGAAGCAGGGGTGGAGACAAGCTGAAGTTTGCACACTGCCTCATCTCGAACGCCGACGTCGCCACCGCTTGAAGATGTGCGAGAACCCGCGGCAATTATCTTGAGTGCGGTTCACAACACGATCCCGACGCCCACGCGACACTCCGCGAACGCGGGCGCCCGGGCCCGTTCGTTTTTAACCTTTCTCTTCCCGCCGTGCGCGGCTGTGCCCGCGCGCCCCCCCCCCTGGCCCGATGCGCACGGCGGCGGAACATTCACTATAAGGGACGCATGCATTATTCATCGCCGGCCGCCGACGCGGGCGAATGCTAATTCCCCCGCATTGCAAAGCGGCCCCCATCAAGGCTGATTGCCGCACCCGAGGTCGTTAACTTCACGGGTGGCGGCGCGCCCGTAATTACGAGCGGTCAGCGCGGACTGCTGACGCCAAGGTTACCCCCGACGCCGCCGTCGGCGGGCCGGCCGCCCGCCCGTCCCGCGGCCAGCCGAGCTGAAACGGGAAGAAGGGCCGGAAATTGCATTCCGGAGTTCAAACTGTTTTTTTTTTTCTGCGTCAGGCCTGCACCCTTTGCTCTTCGCCAAAGGGAGGGGCGGCGGGGTGAGGATGAGCGGGCGATGCTGACTTACAAACGCATTTAAGAGCTCAAGAAACAAGCCCCTGGATGTTGAGTGACGTGCTTTGTTTCGCCGCCGCATTAGCCTGCACTCTGCCGTTAGCCTGCGCACCAGGCAGCGCTGCGGTTTCCCAGCAGATGCTAAACTGTGTCTTTGAAAAGAGGCGCTCAGCTCTCTGCGCGCTACCTCTGTGTGGCAGGATCTACTGTTGTGTAATGTGATCTGTATGAGGGGAGAGAAATGGGATAATGTTTAAAGGGGAATGTGCAAGGACACGCACTTCTCTGTACATCGCAAGCCGGCGTGGACCGGCACACCTTGATCTGTGGATCTTCCTTAAACCAGCTGTTTTTATGTCGATTTTCATTGCGCCGTTGAGACAGTTTGTAATGCAACTGTAAAACGGTTTGCTGCCGCATCTCGACGGAAGCGTATAAGCCATTTTTAAAATCCTGTCCTGAATGAATCTGAGCTCTTATCCTCTTGCACAACCGTGCCACGCTGAATTATTAATATCTCCTAGATCTGTATGCTGTACCGTGTCTTGTCCATGAGGGTTTAAATGTAACTTAACGCCCCCAGAATGTGTCCTTTATTAATTTAGGGTTTCAAAGTCATTTGTATGCTGCTGGTCGTGCTGCATTGTTCATTTGACACGACAAATATTGCGCCTTCCTTGAAAAATAGTTCTTCTTATCTAACAAATGATACATTTACAAAAGAATGTGAAAAAAATAAACCTCTCCTTGGTGTTCATCTGACAGTATTGAGGCACCAGTCAATCAGCAGGGATACATTTGCAATTTAAATGTTGAAATAGTGCAAAACACAATTCACCACAAGGCCAGAACATGATATGACTAAGCATGCTGACACACAGATTATGAATACTGATTTGAAATTACTTGGTTCAATAGCAGAAAAGGCAGAGTATTTATACTTTGACAGACAAACCAGCAAAACATAACGACTGCAGTCTTTCTATAGATTACTAGGGGAAAAAATCTATGTTCTGCTGCTACTGTGAAACACTTTTTAAAAACAGAAACACAACATTTCCTCATATTGGGTAGCATCTGCAGTTTATTGACCGTATCCACAACACATATTCAGTGTTAAGATGAGGGTCAACCTTGATGCAGACACAAACTCAAAAAGTACTTGAAAGATTTACGTTAGGTAGCCCCGACACCCGAAAAAACAGTATTACTGCTTATCATGGATATATTAAATGATTTAAAGTGATATATCATTGATGAACCCGTGGCAGCTTAGCAAGATATCTCTTTTTCCCTGATATGGAGTTATTGATGTGACGGGATCCAGAGAGATGAGATGTGAAGATCTGAGTTGCCTATGTGGAATGAGATATGAACAGAGCAGGAGTGAGTGGACAGAAGCGTCTGGTCTGCGTGTGGCTAAAGAGCCTTCACGTCTCTCATCATGACGCCAGATGTGTTGACGCCGCACAGAAGGCCCGTGGGCCGTCGCTCGCTCCGCACGGCGCCGCGTCAACCGCGCGGGCGGTCCGGGGCGAGGGGGCTCGAAGGACGCCGCGCGCGGTTCCCCTCCTGGAAGGTCGTGCTCAAAACCCCATAATCCGATAAACAAATACGCCACTCGGAGGGTTTACGGGCTGCGCGGAGGCCTGCCAGATGCCAGCCATTGTCACCTTCACGCCGTACGGCTCAATATAACCCGTGGCCCGGGGACGGCGAGGGGAACAGATTTATTAGGGGGATAAAAGAGATGGGAAAAGGCCCCCCGTTCCCCTCTAGCCCCGCCGCCGACGGGACAGGGAGCAGGCTGCTGCCGCTGACATCTGTTTGGCCACGCCAGGAGCTGGATTTCCAGCCCTCCACATTATCCAAGGCTATTAAGTGGTCTGCTGGAGCGAAATGGCTTTACTGTTCCCAGGGTGGAACAATTGGCTGGCCTGCTCCTGCCCGCTGTTATCACGGAGCGCTGCGGCGGCCAAGCTAATTTCTCCCAGCGCCGGGGCCGGGACTAACAATGAATAAAAAATAAAGCGGGAATCCGAGGTTCCTGCGAGGGCCTTGCCCACCACACGGGGGGCCTTTGCATTGTTACATGCGATGTGTACAGTTCAGCTCGGCGTTTGATCGTTATTATTCCGAGCAACAAAACAACACTGGCTCAGAGGGAATACGTGCATTCAACAGACAAATCCAACATAAATAAACAAATAAATAAATAAATAAATAAAGTTTATGGGCTTGAAAATGAATTTCCTGTGGGAGAGGAGGGGTTTTGGCGAAGTGGATTTTCCTTTAAGGCAAACTCCGGCGGCGGTAAAGGCGGGGGGTGCGGCATTGATCCCTCGCCAGCCTCTTGACCCGCGGGCCATTCCCCCGTCCTTCCGCAGAGCCGCGTAACACCCCCAGCCGTCAGAGAGCCGCGCGAGCTAACAGACGCTCGAGCTCCTTTCAGCTTTCCTTTGTTTACCGGGGTGTTCGTTAGCCCGCTGCTTTCTCCCCTCCGGTAAGCGGGGGGCTCTAATGGGCATCCACTGCCGGGCGAAAAGCTACATTTCACACTTAATCCGGTTTCACGAAAGGCGAGGGGGGAGGTTCGTTCGTTATCCACGCACATGATATTAGCCCCGAGCTCCCGAGCGCCCGCTAGCCCGACCCGGTGAACGTTCTGCTGGAGAACAAAACAAAACAAAACAAAAAACGAAAAACGGAAAAAGAAAAGGAATAAAGCGCTGAACTCGAGTGGTCTTTCGCGCTGAAGCCGCAGCCGAGGTTTTTCGCGCGCGGCGCATGGAGCTCGCGGCGGTTACAGTATGACGCGGCGTCGCTCAGCCTACGTTCTCCCGCCAGGCTGGGGTACGCTTCCGGAAGCCACGCGCGGAGAGTGGAGAGGGATGACGCTAACAGCTTAGGAGCTCTTTTCCGCTTCGTTGAATTTACCGTTTCCCGTTTTTTTTTTTTTTTTTTTTCTAGTCTTACCCGCCTGCCTTTTGGGCGATGAAATGAAACAGCCTGTGGTTGCCTTGACCAAGTTGTATATATAAATATATATATATATATATATATATATATGATCAGCAGTATCAGTTTCCCACAGGACCATAAACTACTGGCACAGAACCACATTAATCTTCCATAAGACTGAGACTGGACTAACGCCGCTGAGCCAGCTGCCACAGCACAGCCAGTCCTCCTGGCCTGGATCCCCTGGCTCTTACATACAGTGCCCTCCAACATTATTGGCCCCCTCCATAAAGATGAGCAAAATAGGTTGCGTAGGATACACAACACAAGATAGTAAGTTGCTTTGTATGCTAAAAAATGGGGAGCTTTTATACTAATACAATTGCTCAGAGTAGAGGTTTTTAACAATATTGTTTTCCGTAGGTGTCAAAAACCATTGGCTAAAGGATGCGATTTCTTACAGCTTATAAATACAAGACACCTTTAGATGAAGACAGCACAGCATTCAGGTTATATGATCTTTGCCATCACAGATCAGATGCAACAGCAGACAGGTTTGAGTGAAAACAGTTTGTCAGTACTGCAAATCCCAGAACAGCAAAGCTTCTTCCGCAAATATGTGTGACAAATGACATTTTCTTTGGCATTTCATGTGCCACCCAGCAAAGTTTCAGCGAAAACAAACCGATGTAAAGTTTGGCAAACATGAAGAAAGGTGACTTGTATCTCATCTCGAGTGGAGAGAAACATGGTGATGTCACCGTGTTTTTTTTTGTTTTTTCTTCATTCGCTGTGTTGTGAATGGGGGGCCAGGCTAAAAGGCGCTGTCTGCGAGCCTTATCTCGCTGTGGAGGGTGATCAGCCACACTGTCTCTATTGGCAGGATGATGGAGAGGAAGCCTGCCTCCCCAGATAAACAGCCCCCCCCCCCCCCCCCCCCCCCCCCCCCCCCCCCCCCGAGTGGAGCGCCACGCGGTCCTCCTGTTCGCCGCCGGACCGGAGGATCCGTTCCCGTGGCGATTAACACCCGCTGCTTCTCCGGGGGCGGGCTGTCTGCCCTGTCTGAGACAGGCACGGGGGCGCGGGGGGGGGGGGGGGGGGGGGGGGGTCACGCGGCCATCTGATACCGGTCAGCTCACCCCTGGAATTTTACATTTCTGGAGGCCCGGGGGGAGAAAAAAAAAGTCTCATCACGCTGCAGTCCACCCCTGCTATAGCCTGCTGGACCGGGTCAAGATTGACCGCGGTTTTATGAACCGGGACCTAACCAAGCGCCTCTCAATCGATTCTGCCCTCTGCTCAGAATTTCCTCCCGAATCGACAGCTAATCTCCCCCTGTACAGCACACACACACACACACACAGGCTCATTCATTCCCTGGTAATAGCTTTGCCTTTCTCCTCCGATGGCCTGTATACTGGAAGCCCGATGCACAATTTAATGCAGCACATACCGGTGCAGGAAGTTTATATTGCAAACATCCATCCTACCTGGGGCTCTTTGGTGGGAATGGTCACTCTGATACAAATATTTATAAAACAATATTCCAGTAAGCTCACAATATCCACAGTGGTCAGCATTTTAAAAGCAGACTGCACAATAGCCTAGTCAATAGGGCAGCGCAAGAAAACATCTGACAAAGGAGATCATTTTTCAGCTGTCAATTTTTCATTACACCACACAACAGGCCTTTATGAAGGAACATTAAATTCAAGAGAGAGAACATTTCAATCTGACAAAACCTTCATTCGGTATGGTTTTTTGCATTTTGCTGCTCGCAGGTAAATTTCACTTCTGTGGTGGGGGTGGGGTAAGTATCCCAATACTGCTGCCCAGTTTAAAATCAGGTTTGGTGGTGGGGGGGTCTGGGGAGTGTGTCTGGAGATAAATAGCATGGAAAAACACCACAGGACAAGCAGACCGGACCTCTCGAGTAGCCCATTAATCAGCAGGCCAGAGCAGGGCCTACGAGGGGACCCCCTCCTCACTGTGGAACCCCCTATCTTGGTGCAGGGACAAGAGGAGGCGCAGGGACAGGAAGAGGTACAAGGACAGGAGGAGGTGCAGGGATGGGAGGAGGTGCAAGAACATGAGGAGGTGCGGGGACAGGAGGAGGCGCAGAGACAGGAAGAGGTACAGGGAAAGGAGGAGGCGCAGGGACGGGAGGAGGCGCAAGAACAGTCAGTCAACCTTTGCTCTGGGCTCCGATGGGGGAGCTGAGTCTGCAGATCGGAGCACCTGCCTCCAACGCTTCTGCCGTCCTATTTATACCCAGGACAATAAATTACTGACAGAGAGAGAGAGCTGGCAAACAGGCCAGGGGAGGGGGCTGATGCAAAACCCAGCCTTCAAAGAAGGAAAAACAAAATTACGATAATCAGGTTTTACGTGCTGGTTCGCCCTTCGTTCCTTTCCATTAGTCAGGACATTTCAGGACCAGCCTAAACGCCTGCAGCACAGCCCATATTCTCACAGACTTGACCCCCCCGCGGTCCACTTTCCCAGAAATCTCAACCACAGCAACCCCCCGCACATGTACAAAAGGCACGCCCGCATGGACAGGCATTCGGTAATGGACGGTAGGGGGTCTCAGTCATGTGCCAATGACTCGCCCGGAGGTTCAGACCCAGATCAACTGCACCACAGCATGCGACACGGCAACGTCTGAGTTTTAACATCCACTCATACAGACTTACGTTCTGTAGTCTGGAGCATTGTTTTGTATCTTGGTTACTTTAAGGATGTTTTAAAAAGTAATTAATTTTTTTTTACCATACAGTAAAATTATGTGACAAAGAGCATTCACGGCATTTACTCTGATACTCTGAGTATTTACGAGTTGAATTTGAGTAAAAGGACACTAAACATTTTGGGGAATTTCGGTATATATGGCCTTTGTGAATATGACATGAAGGCTCCTTTCCTTCACCCTAATTCTCTGTTAAGTACCACCACCAGGCAAGACTGCTCCAAACGTCTGAACAATGAATCTCATGTCCTAACGGAGTGTCTCAGTCACGTATAACACAAAAAATATTCCTGAGAGATGGATGATTTCAATTTGTTTATTTTCAGTTCTTTGTGGGGATAGGAAACTTTCACTTACTTCTTCATTCTTGAAAGCCTGTACAGGAATTTGACATGCATTATAGATGAAGCTCCCCTGATAACCAAAAACATGACTTATCTAAAAGAACATCACGTAAACACAGACTTTGAAAGAGCCGCTTTCGTATGGCTTCTTGTAAGAGGATCCTCATCTTTATCACAAAAAAGTAAAAAACAAAAAATCCAGGAGTGGCAGTATGTTTGGCAGTCTGAATCTGTTGCATCTTTAAAGAAACTATTTCCTTTACTGCATGGAAACAGTGGGGAGGAATTGATTCAGGAACAGTTGACTTGAAATCAGTGGAAATTACCAAGGCTATTTCATGTTCCAAAGCTTCAAACCAAAAAAAGTACATTCTTTCTTATATATAGGCAACATTACATAAAACAGCAGTTTTCATTGAAAACACAGAAGGCTAAATTGAAACAAAAATGACTCTATAACAAAAGCCTGTGTGTAGAGGTTGCATTAAGTAGAGAGCCGCTCTCCAACATGCCTATTTGTACATTATCCAAGACCTCCTATATGACAAGTACACTTGGTATCAATCCCAGTAGTTCTTTAGCATTCGTGCAACAATTAAGTCTTATTAATAGAATATTTTGTTCTCTGTCACGGCTTAGAAACCTCATCCTACTTCTACATCTGACTGGCTGCACAATCCTTCCAACCAGCGTTAATTCCGGTCATCGATGCAAAAGACACTTGAGTTCTCGGTTGACCTTCCTGGATGAATAAAGTGGGGGAAAAAAGGACCATTGTCAAATTTCATTGGCTGAAACTCTCACAGTTCACTGTCCTTGGTAGACAGTCCACTCACTGCACTGCAGAATGTACCAGTGGGGAAAAGGAAGCGAGGGAGCTATTCAGAAGGACCCAACAAAGAGAAATGCGGAGGTGACAGGCCCAGCAAATTACACGGGCTCTCGTGGAATAGGTTTCACCTTGAAACATTAAGGTGAGCAGAGTAGCGGAGCAGAGGAGGTCTATTTTAATGCACGAGCCCCCCCCCGGTTCGGCCGGCCGAGCCCAGTGGGAGTCTGGCCATCGCTGGGCACCCAGGGTGCTCGTAAATAAGGAGGTCCAGGAGGCCGGGGACAGTCGGGGAGGGCCAGGGAGCACGGTCTTGAGCCCTGGGAGCAGGTGGAGGCGTCAGATCCGAGCTGGTCCTGGCACACGCTGAGGAGTGCGAAGGAGAGGAGTATTTGGAGCCGCAGGGGAGGCTCGCTACTAATGTTTTGCACCCAGGCACTTGCCAGGTTTTTTTTTTTTTTTGTGCCCCCCCCCCCCCCCCCCCCCCCCCCACTGGGGACTTGACACTGTCTTTGATCCGTTCCCCCCTGGGCCGAGCTGCAGCTTTGGGACAGCTCTCCGCAGCTTCGACACAGGCAAGGTGTGTCCCCCGTCAGTCACTCTCCGAAAAGAAAGTGTCGCCTGAGTGGCAAGTTTATTTGCGGTTCCCCTGGTAAGACCAGCCCCGGTGAAAACTGGCCAATAACACCAGGCTCTAATTGAAATAGAAACTTCTGGTTGAGCAGTACCAAGCTAATAACTGAAGTCAGGGCAGGAATATTGGATTTTGGGCAGCAAGACAGCAGAGCTCATGCTTGAAAAGGTATTACTGTGGTGGGGAAGGAATCCCCTGCACCCCCCCCCCCCCCCCCCCCCCCCATCCACCCCCGCATCCCACGAGGGGCCACAGGTAGAGATGAAATCTTAAGGTCTCATTCATTTTTCATCCGGACCCCTAATCTCCAGGTGTCGCATTCTTAGACCAATTTCCCATGTTGGAATGTAAAACCCGATTTGTGTGCTTCACACCTCCACATTCATTCACACCCAACTTTCTCAGTGAACACCTGCCCCACTTTAAGCCTTGCGTGTCTGCCATAACGGGACATGTAATGAGTAGAATGCACAGGCCGCTAATTCGGAATGAAATATGCGCGGCGATATTCATATCAGCGGCTAAAATAAACTCATTTTGCTCTACGCCGGTGAGTGCGGTTGAGTATTTCGCTTAATGAGCTTATTACTTCCACGTCAGGTTTGGCAACGGAAGCAATAATTAGCGTGGCTCAGACCTTGAGTAACTGGGTCTGAGTAAACAAGCGACTCATTTCCAGTTGGCGGTCACCCGCTCTCAGATACTCCGGTCGAAGGGCAGGAAGAAAAATTATTAGCTGCAGTCAGCAGCAGCGGTCGTTAAAAATGACTGAAATTTAATACGATTTTTCAGGCCTGCCAGAACACATAAAAAATACAATAAACATGCAATGATTGTCAACCCACAAGCCCTTGCCCTCGGAGTAGGAAATCTTTCATTGTATTTTTTTTCTGTAATCTACTGAATCAATCGCTCTACATCATCACCCACAGTCACAAAGCAGGCCGCGGCTGGTGCGTCACAGGGCTGTAATCTACGTCAGCGTTTCCCAACCTTTCTCCTGCCGCTGCGCACTTTCCAAATTTACAGAAGCTCAGGGCACACCACTCAAAAGCGAGTGACATACTGATGTTGATGTGACGTGTCAACAGTAGGCCTAAAATCAAGTTCTTTCGGGGTTTCACTTAATCAACATGCATTTTAATGACATTTATTTTGGCTTTTGTCATTGGGATTTGTTCATTTAGGTTTTTTAAAAATTCACTTAGAAATTTTGATGAGGATTTTTTCACAAGGCACCAGAGAGCCACAGCACACCGGTTTGGGAACGCCTAATATGGAAAGGTGAGTTTTTCATGGACCCCTTCCCTCAGGTGTATACCCCTTCCCTCACGGTGTAGACCCCTTCCCTCACAGTGTAGACCCCTTCCATCACGGTGTAGACCCCTTCCCTCACGGTGTAGACCCCTTCCATCACGGTGTAGACCCCTTCCCTCACGGTGTAGACCCCTTCCCTCACGGTGTAGACCCCTTCCATCACGGTGTAGACCCCTTCCCTCACGGTGTAGACCCCTTCCCTCACGGTGTAGACCCCTTCCATCACGGTGTAGACCCCTTCCATCACGGCGTTGCCGGGCGCTCTCTGCCCGCCGAAGCGCCTGTTTAAGGCAGGGGGGACGTATCGAATCTGTGGTGACGGTAAGTGATGTAAGACAAGCGAAGGGTGGCGGGATAGAATCTGGCGGTAACAGGCAGCAGCACTCAGGGGTCTGTCCCGATGACAAATGCCCCCGCGCGCACGGCCACACAGGCTATTTGCGGCCTGAAATGGAATGCCCGCTGGAGTGAAATGATTTGACCTCTGACCCCCCCCCCCCCAACACACTTCCGAGAGGAAGTGAAAATACACTTTGCTGTGCATAGTTTGGCTTAAAATTATTTCTGATATTGATAAAGATTGAAACTTCAGTATCGTTATACATAAAAGTGCATTACTCCCTCGTTTTTATTATTCCAGGTTTCAATTAATCATTATCAGGTTGGTTTGTCAAAATTTATAATTTGGGTGTACTTTGAATGTTTGAATATTTATTTTTTCAAAATAATTGACAAAAGTTTGGCAGACAGCCCATTAATCCTAATTAGTATTATCATTCATTTACTTCAAACATGTGTATACAGCTTTATAATATATATACAGATTAAATACCATACTCAAGGTGCACCAGCCATCAACCTTCTGGTTACAAGTCAAGTTCTGCAACCAACTGATTAATATGTTTTTGGGTTTGGATAATCTTATTCTAGATTTTCACTGCTTTCCTTCAGTGCATCAACAATTCACCACAAACTCAGTGCTCCAGCACACAGTTCCATCCAATTTGGTTTTGAGATCAGTTTGTTTACTGAGGCAGCCAATAAGCTGGAATTGTTAAGGAAAGCTACCTGGCAAGCCTATTTTAGGGAAAAACAAGAGCTAACCAAGATGTTTTTTGTTTGTGTGTATGGCAGAACATCTTGCTTGTGTCAGTAATGAACAGTTAATTCTCAGTAATTGCTTCACGAGGCAGCTTGGAAGCAATCTGCATCATCTGAGTGGCGAAAAAAACACATTAACTCTAGAGAAACGTCAGCAGCTGGCCTCTGAGACTGGGTCTGCAGCATGGACGATGAGCTCCTGAGACTGGGTCTGGAGCATGGATGATCAGCTCCTCTGAGACTGGGTCTGGAGCATGGACGATGAGCTCCTGAGACTGGGTTTGCAGCATGGATGATGAACTCCTGAGACTGGGTCTGGAGCATGGATGATCAGCTCCTGAGACTGGGTCTGGAGCATGGATGATGAGCTCCTGAGACTGGGTCTGGAGCATGGATGATGAGCTCCTGAGACTGGGTCTGGAGCATGGACAATGAGCTCCTGAGACTGGGTCTGGAGCATGGATGATGAACTCCTGAGACTGGGTCTGGAGCATGGATGATCAGCTCCTGAGACTGGGTCTGGAGCATGGATGATGAGCTCCTGAGACTGGGTCTGGAGCATGGATGATGAGCTCCTGAGACTGGGTCTGGAGCATGGATAATGAGCTCCTGAGACTGGGTCTGGAGCATGGACGATGAGCTCCTGAGACTGGGTCTGGAGCATGGATGATGAGCTCCTGAGACTGGGTTTGCAGCATGGATGATGAGCTCCTGAGGCTGGGTCTGGAGCATGGATGATGAGCTCCTGAGACTGGGTCTGCAGCATGGATGATGAGCTCCTGAGACTGGGTCTGGAGCATGGATGATGAGCTCCTGAGACTGGGTTTGCAGCATGGATGATGAGCTCCTGAGGCTGGGTCTGGAGCATGGATGATGACCTCCTGAGGCTGGGTCTGGAGCATGGATGATGAGCTCCTGAGGCTGGGTCTGGAGCATGGACGATGAGCTCCTGAGACTGGGTCTGGAGCATGGATGATGAGCTCCTCTGAGACTGGGTCTGGAGCATGGATGATGAGCTCCTGAGACTGGGTCTGCAGCATGGATGATGAGCTCCTGAGACTGGGTCTGGAGCATGGATGATGAACTCCTGAGACTGGGTCTGGAGCATGGATGATGAGCTCCTGAGACTGGGTCTGGAGCATGGATGATGAACTCCTGAGACTGGGTCTGGAGCATGGATGATGAGCTCCTGAGACTGGGTCTGGAGCATGGATGATGAGCTCCTCTGAGACTGGGTCTGGAGCATGGATGATGAGCTCCTGAGACTGGGTCTGGAGCATGGATGATGAGCTCCTCTGAGACTGGGTCTGGAGCATGGATGATCAGCTCCTGAGACTGGGTCTGGAGCATGGATGATGAGCTCCTGAGACTGGGTCTGCAGCATGGATGATGAGCTCCTGAGACTGGGTCTGGAGCATGGATGATGAGCTCCTCTGAGACTGGGTCTGAAGCATGGATGATGAGCTCCTGAGACTGGGTCTGGAGCATGGATGATGAGCTCCTGAGACTGGGTCTGGAGCATGGATGATGAGCTCCTGAGACTGGGTCTGGAGCATGGATGATGAGCTCCTGAGACTGGGTCTGGAGCATGGATGATGAGCTCCTGAGACTGGGTCTGGAGCATGGATGATGAGCTTCTGAGACTGGGTCTGGAGCATGGATGATGAGCTCCTGAGACTGGGTCTGGAGCATGGATGATGAGCTCCTGAGACTGGGTCTGGAGCATGGATGATGAGCTCCTGAGACATTTTGATGTAAATACAAAATGTCATGTAATCTTGTATATTATATTAGATATTTGGCCTTGCAGATGGCACCATACAAAGTGACAGCATTTACAAACCACAAATCACACATTAAGTGGGTGGCTTGTTTAATTGAAGGAGTGCAGGCTAATTTGGGCTATGTACTTTAACTTAAGCATAACACAGAACTGCCTGTACCTGGTGTTCAAATCTGCTGCTTTCTTTGTGTTTGCTCAGTTCTTTTCCCATCAGACACAAAAAACTTAATAAAATTAAAGTCAACGCTGTTCAGCAGCTAACTAATATTATTACTGTAAATACGGGTCAAGTGTTCCAGTATGGGAATACATAATCAAACAGATGCTCAGCAAACATACTTTTCATAATATTTTAAATTACCAAAATGTGTTACAACCCACACACACTCTCTCCTCATTTGTGCTGCTGACATTTCGGGGCTCATTTGAACATATTCATACGCCTGGCGTTCATTAGAAAATAATATTTATGCATTGCAAATTTGCGGGTTTACTTAGCCTAAATCCAATTTCTCCTGAGTGTGATTGTAAAGAACAGATTTTCGTTTCTGAAATGGATTTTTTTTTTTTTTTTGAAACAGCCTAATTACGGCGATGTTGCTGCAGAAGCAAGCTGGCCACACACCTTGTGCCCATTAGACATGCAGCACGCATTGGGCAGCGGTCCGCTCCGCTAATCAGGCTACTTCTGCGCGCGAACGCCACCAAGGTGCACAGCCCTCCCTTCCACAGCATCTTATTAGCTTAATGGCATTCATTCCCCCAAATTGATTTTTTTTTTTTTTTTACCCCCCCCCCCCCCCCCCCCCCCCCCCCTCCTCCTTTTGTAAGAAGTGTCCCGCGCCGCCACGTTGTTCAGCAGGGGCTCTGACGCGGTGCGATCACGAGTTAATTCACTGAAGCAGGGGGGTCGTTTCAGTCCAGCGGATCGCCGGCACAGTTTGCCTCAGAAACGTCAGGCCAAAATTCCGCCCTCTGCGTGCTGATGGTGGAGCAGCTGGAGCTGCTGCCTTTGCTTGTATGGCTGCATGGTGCACCTCAGACCCCGGGCCCACACGGATCAGAGAGTCTCCATCTGAACTGATTTCATTACAGGGCTAAGTCTCCTTTCACTATGTGCGAGCTGTCGAGCTTTCTCCAAAGCACAGAACTCTGTAACTGACAAAGAAATTCAATCAGATTTATCTGTGAGGTAATAAAATAAAAAATCCTTTTTTTTGGCTGGGAATATAAGTCAATATTAATGCTCAACTCAGCGTTATAACTGGAACAATCACTGAATTTATGAGGCACCAGGCACCGGCAATATACAGACAGAAGTCATCATCATCATGTCCTTAGCCAAAAGCTAACTTTGCCCAACTTTTTAGGCATACCATAATGGTATGCCTAAAGAAGGTGAGACCAGAAAAAAAGTGTTTTATAATGCACAACATACGCCGAGATTGCGTAAGTCACATGTCCACTGTGGTGTGGTGTGATGGGATTGTTTAGTTAATGTGTATTCATTCACTGCTGATTTTCCATTTCATATATGGGCCTCTCAATGGGTTGCACATGGAAATAAGTCCCTTTCTTGGGTCGTTTCCGTGGTTCCACCCTACCGATCGTTTATGATTGTCAGAACGCGCTGGCACCCTGAAAAACGTTCTGGAAAAGCAAATCAAGCAAATCAAATCAAGCAACCATGGGCAGACAATTAAGCACACAAAGAATCAGTAATCAAGGTACATTCATGGATGACTGTTACATGCATGACACTGTATGACTAAACCCATGCAATTCCAGCTTCCATATCACATTAATCATAATTATAGTTATAGTTATAATTATGTTATAACCCTCGATACGTTTCACTGTATTGTGGTACAGATCATATTCTGCTCCCATTATCATTATATTGATTGCATTATGAGAGAGGTGTACTACTTCATTCATACAGCACTTGCACTGCAAGTAAAAGACAGAGAACCTGGTGTGATCATAGCTTCTCTCTAAAGCGAGGTGCGATTCGATTTAAAATCGAAAACTTTATACAGAAATGACACTTCCATAACTGCAGCAAACATGGTTTTATAATCTGACTCAAATTTAAGAAAGGTGGACTTTTTCGATTACTACACAATGACCTTAGCGGTCATTTTAATTTATGGCAAATGTTCTGCAAGAAGAACGAAAATACAAACTCAAGTGCAGGTGCAGGTACGTGACTACAGACAAAACAAATATCACGGGGAGTAAAATCCTTTCCCAGAATTCTCCATTTTGAAAGCAGTAAAGGAATAATTGAAAACACGAGGAGAAACAGAGCGAAACATTACATGCCTTGATATTAAGCTTGGCTAACAGCTTGTGGTAGAACTGCTGTCTCTCAAACTTTGGGTATGAAAAACAAATTATGCTTAATTGCCCAAGGATATAGCAACTGTAAATGAGAAAAATCTATTTCAAAAAAAGGCTTAGTCAAAACAACACGAAACGTGATTTAATTCGAACATCCAATCTCGAAGCAATTTCTCCCCTGCTCTCCATATACACGAATGAGCAACTGGAGCAATTTCTATCATTTTATGCAACAGGCAATGTTTTTTTTTTTTTTTTTTTTTTTTGACGCGCTGTAATTCAGAGGATTTTTCCAGGTTTCACTGGGAAAACGTGGTGTGTTTGGCCCTCAGGAGGCAAATGGAGTGTGTGCAACTTTCATCAGATGCTAACGAGGTACCAGGATACTGTATCAGATAACTAAGCCGCATCGAAAAACACTTAATATAATTTGTTTCGGCTAAGTTAAAACTGCTCGGTCAGGGCCTGAAACATTTTGAACGTAAGTAAGAACTCAGCCACTAATGGCATTCTCCACCCCGGACTGCATTTGGCAACGGCTCAGCCTGCCGGCGCACTAATGGCATTCTCTACCCCGGACCGCATTTGGCAACGGCTCGGCAGAGCATGGTGCAACGGTTCAGTCCCTACAGAAGAGATGCGCGTCACATCCTGCATCAGAGACATCCTGCATCAGGGAGCTGTCACTCCCCAGGCAGAAAGATGAGCTTCCCTGAGAGAGGCACCGGACAACAGGCCAGCAGCCACCAGACCTGGGAGAAACAAGCCATTGGAGGCGAACTCAGAGTTTCATCTGATGACCTCTGGGTTTACAGGCGATGGCAGCCAGAGGGAAAGCGGCAGGGAGTTTAATAAGCCTCCCCCTCTCCCTCCCGAAAGCCTTGCAGGCTCTTAGTATCACTTGCAGCCAGTGTGCACCCAGAAGTGACCTTCCACCGGACTAAAACAGGGAAGACTATCGAATTCAGTCGACACACGCACCCCCTCGTCTCCCCCCGGCGTCACTCCTCAAAATGAACACGCATGGAGTCGACCCAAAATAGTGACTATACAGCCCTGCACACAGGATGGGATCAGTGGTGACAGACCAATGCTAGCATGCGCCGCACACCGCTGACTTCACTACCTCAAACTGCTGCGCACCTTGCTGAGTACTCCCTGTCACACTCACTTTGCAGTATATCAGGTACGGAGCCGCCGGCGCCTGCCTGTGCTTGTGCCAGCGCTGGCTGTGGCCGGCAGCCATGCGGTCTCGGGCAGGCGCGCGAGCGTGCGTCGCTCTAGGCCAGCGCGGGGGGGAGGGTTCCGGGCGCGACAGCGGCCCCTCTGGTCGGCCGGGGGGACTGCAGCCCGCCCGGTACCCGCCGAGCGGCGAGAAGGATGCGCGAACGCGCGGAGCGCGGCGCAGCCGGCGGGCCGCGGAGGGAAGCGTGGCGGCGGATTCGCTCCGGAGGAGAAACACATGCTCGTCTTCGCCCTCCCGGATTGACGGAGGATGTGGCAGCGATGAGACAGGCTCACGATTGGACACGCAACATTGGAAGAGAAGTAAAAAAAAAAAATGGGGGATAAAACTGGTTGGAGAAAAAGCTATAAAAAAAAAAAAGCAAAGGGCCCAGGACCATGTATAAATACAAGAGGGCAGCAATACTTCAAAATAATTTCACGTGTGTTCTGGTTTATTTGCGACGGTGACAGCAAGCTCAGACTGGCCTTTAATACAGCGCTATACGCTCATTTCTACAACAGGCGGCAGGACTTGCATGATTATGACTGGCTGAATCCAAACCAGCTGGGTGTGATAACAGCCATTGCAGAGAGAATATGTTTTATCCTGCATTACAGAATGAAATCACAGGAATGTTATTTAACAGCTCAGATCCATATCATTGGAAATAAATAAAAAAACCTTAAAATAGAAAAGCAGAAATTAAATTTCATGCGTACTGACACGGCTCATGGGCAGGACCTGCATGACCAACGCGATTTTCAAAAATGTTGTGACTACAAGAAAAACACACCAGACAAAGTAAACCACACAAAGGGAAAATAGCCAATTTATCAACGTGATTGAGAACACTATGATAAACAATAAAAAGTAAACATACAAAATGTGCCGCTGTACTAATTTAAGATGGGCCATGGGACTGATTTTCTGGAGAACTGAAAGCCAGCCTCGCTGATGGAGGGAGGGAAGCTGCTTGATATGCAGGCTGCATTTGGACACGGGTTCTGAGGCACGAAGCAATTAAAGCAGGGACCGCGGATACCGTGCGTTCGGTCGGAGGAGAGTGAAATTCCAGTTCCACCTGGCCTGTGAAGCAGCAAGCCCTCCGCCAATACAGCAACTTTCAGAAACACGCACGTAGAAAACATATCGCCTGAACACATATTTTGCAAATATGCACATAAATACATACTGCTCTTAATTAATAACACCCCCCAGCCCCCAGAAAAAAAAACTTCTAATTAATTAGATTTTCCATGTAAGACTTTTATGTAAGTTAAAAATGGCAACAAATGTGTACTTTGACATGTAAGCTGAGGTTCCTGGATCAGCTCCTGCAGACTGTTGGAGAGTTGGTGTTGAGGGGCTCAACGCTACCATTTCATCCAAGCAGCTCATGTGCTCCTATAAGTTGAAAAATTCAGGAAAATAATAATAAATTTAGGAAACTAATGCATCCCAGTCAGTAGATGTTCTCCTAAACTTTGATTCATTTTTTTTCAGTCAGCACGCGTCAATGTTCAGGAGCGAAAGCTCCTAAAATGGGAGCGGCGTAGAGCCCCATTGTCCTGGGAGAGATGGAGACATCACGCAGAGTTCTGAACGTCTGGCTCTGCCAGGTCCGTCCTCCTCTTTCTGACAGCAGGTGCCGTGGATCTCGCACTCCAGATCCGCAACAAAAGAAGCGTTCGTCTACCTCTCACACCGCCTCGCCTCACTGCGTCCCTCGCCCGCGGCCCCCGCCGTCGCGCCGGGGCGCGCCCGAGAACGAAAAGCTTTTAGCCCCTCTCTGTCCCGTCCTCCCGGGACGAGAGGGAACGACGGTGGCGTGGCGACCGGGGGCCACCCTCGCGTTGGCGGTGCTGGCGACCCACCCGCCGGAGAGGCAGGCGGGCCTCAGGTGGCTCCACAAAGCCCGTCCTCTGAAGAGCTCCGCAATTACAGCCGGAGGATGAAGTGCGCCGGCTCCAACGCCAGATAAAATATGCAAAGCTATTACACCAGTTTCAGGAAAAAAAAAAAGAAAAGAAAAAAAAAAAGAGGCCAACGCAAAAACGTATTAAAAAGCATCGCAGAAGAGCCGTAAAGAACGGTTCTGAGGGATTAAAAAGGCGGCCTTATTTGTTTTAATTTTCCTGCCGGTTAGCAAATCGTATTGGAAACCTCCCTAGAGGGGGGGGGGGATACCAGGATTTGTCAGGATAATCTGACAGATATGCAAATCCGGGGGATCTCTGGCTGGGCCCGCGTGATTGGGTCTCGTCCCAGGACTCCATTAGCATGTGGAGCGCGGCGGAAGCTGTCTGTGAACCCGCCCGCCTCCGGATCGTCAAGGCGCTCGTCGGGCCCGAAGGGGATGAGCCGTGTCACGCAGCAGGACCGAGGGCACGTCTCCAGCCGCCCTGTCAGCCTCGGCCCACCCGCCCACCTCTCTGCGCTGCCTGTGTGCGGCTGAGGTGGAAAAATCCAGGGCCAGGAAGCGCAAGTCCCTTCCAGGATTTTGGCCCAATCGCTCCGGACGGCTAATAAGCACCATTCTCGAGCCGGGAGGTAGAACTGATCGGTGAAATCGGCTGGCTGAGCTCACGGGCGGAAGGAACACGCGGCAGGACTCTTACTTTCTGAACCCCTGGCCTTTTCCACCTCCGCCGCGCGGCCCCATCCGCCCAGCTCTCCGGCTAAGGAGGCCAGCTGAGCCGCGCTGCATGAGGAGCCGCGGGGAGTAATGAGAATTAATGGCGGCCCGGGCAGTATCGACGGGAGCGTCCGGGAGGTGTTTTCCGCGGTTTCTTTATCGGCGGGCGAGGCTGCGCGGCGGCGGCGGCGCGGCCCGGCTGGAGCCCTCCGGAGCGCAGCGCATCGATTAGCGCGCCCGCCGAGCTCAGCTCCGGCCCGTTAATCGCCCCCGTCACTCTTCATTCGCACCTCAGCGCCTGTCCGCCCCCCCGCCTGGACAGCGCAGGTGACAGCCAAAAAAAATCAGGGCCCGGGCATTCCTTCCCATGATGCACTGGCACGGGTCCTGGCGCCAGGCCTGGGTCGGTGCCAGCACCCCCTGCACCGCCTCACAAATGAAGGGCATCAGATATATGCTTTTATTAGCAGGCCCGGGTGTGAAAGGGAGGGGACTCGATTCGGTTCCTGCCCTGTCTGCAACCTGTCTGCCAGGATTTAATGGGCTTGTGCACTTGCAGTTAAACGGAGACCGTGCAGCCGCTACAACAACAGGCCCGGGCTGAAACATCTTTGATTAAAGCTGCATCACAAGATGCTCGTCTCTGAGCCAAGATAAGCAGCCGACTGTCCAGCGCTGGAGATTTATGCACAATGCTAGAAAACTTCTGCCGGACTGTGGGGCAGCGTTGCTTTCGTGGATGGAAGCAGCAATACTGGGAGATCTCATGCGAGATGGGTCTGCTGGACAAACCCAGAGAGGTTTAAATCCTCGTGAAGGTTTCAAAGCGGCAGTTAAATTGGTAAGATTGTGTCCGTACACACCCGTTAAGCAGAAATAATTTGAAACACGGTCTCTCGTTAACAAAATAGCTTAAATAGATGAATGCTCCACTTCGGTGTGGGGCGGGGATTCTTCATAACCACTGAAACCACCAAAGCATTTAGTGGCTCTGCGCTGTGTAGTATTCTGCCAATTCATTCATCTACGATTCATTAAGATGGCTCAATCCATCACTCCCAACAATTCACCGATCATAACTGTCATCACATTGTCATAAAATCAATGAATCTGCACCAAATCTAGCACAGCACGGATGAGCGTTCTAATACACTGTCCAATATGTCCGCTATTAACTGCTGTCGTGTTCCCAGCTACCCATTTGCTTGTAATTAAATAGTCACCCACTACATTTCAGTATTTAGGTTCACTTCTCTTCAGATGATTAGCATTAGCTGAGCATGGCAACATCAGCCCTGCCAGCCTGTCTCGTAGGCTTGCCTGTTTCCCCTTGACTTACTCAATTAAGAGCAATATTTAAAAACATCTGAATATGGCAGCGGCATCTTTTGACGCCTCAAGGGCAAGTTGGATAATTGGTAATCACTACCCTCCTCTGGAAACTCGACTCTCTCTGTGTTAATTACAGATACCTCATCATGATTCAGCGGGAAAAAAACACCTTGGTTTGAAAAAAAACACATAAAGTGTTGATACCCTGAATGCTGAACTACCATCTGCATGTGAGTGAAGACTGCGTTGTATATGCCAGCATATTAATAGCCACTTCTTTTTTCTGTCTGAATTGCCTCTACAGTAGAGGACAAATTATTCACAACAAAGGTAAAATGTGGATTACACCATGCGGGAAATGGAGGCAAAGTATAGTGGATGTTTCTAAAGGCTGCGCTACTTTGATCTGCCTAAGTAACATGTGCCGGGGAAGTGGCGTGGCAGAAGAAAATAACTTATCAGCGAGACCCGATAATCAATTCATTAATTACATTTTATTTTGCAGAGGCTTTTATCCAAAGGGATGTACACTAAGTGAATGCCGAAGGTCGCTGGAACAACTACAGAACACAGGTCCGCTAAGGTACAATACTCATGAAGTATCCGTGTTTTTTTTAAATCCATTATTTAAGCAGGGAAGGTCCATTAAGAACATGTTTTTATTTTTCAGTGATGCCCTGGGAGAAAGATCAGAGAGAACACTTGCAAGAGGGTAGCGAAAGAGAGACAGAGAGAGAGAGAGAGAGAGAGAGAGAGTGGACAGGGGGAAAAACCCTCTGGAGCAGTTGGTTGGGTTGAGGGCCTTGCTCAAGGGCCCAAAGGCAGAGTTCTTTCTTGAGAACCAACCTCATATCTCCAGATACAAGCCAAGGATGCAAGTGGCATAAGAGTGATCCCAGATTGGGGGTAACCCTGCGGAGGAGTCGTGTTAGAGCTGGGGAAGACCGAATGAGGCCCACAGAAGCAGTGAACCACCCCCGCCACGGGGCTGCCCCAGATGACCAAATCAAGAGGACCAGAGTCCCCAAAACTGGCTGCTGATCATCATGTGACCCCCCCTGTGCCAACCCATTCATTTCAGCGCTGCTACTGACCCAGCGGAGAGGGCCTCTGGGGCCTCCTCGTGCAGGCCCAGGTGCACCATTGTGAATATGAGGATTCTACTGTGCGGTGCTCGAGGGTTTAGCATTCCCCCTTCGGTTCCTGTTCCTGGAACACTGCCACGGCATCGGCATCCGAGAGTGACAGAGATAACGCACAGCATAGCAGCTTTATTTTAGACGCGCACGCACACACCGGCACTGCCAGTTCACTCCTGCCAACGGATTCTGCATTTCGTGCTTTAGGTAACATGAAGTGAATAGAAATGACCTCCTGTTCTTAATTAGTTAATTAATAAATAATGAAAGGCATTAATAAGTAAAGCATAAATAAGCACAGTAAGAAATGGTAACAAGTAAACAAGGTCATACAATGCAAATATCAGGAATAAACAGAAATAGTAAGTAAAAAGGTGAGTTATTAATGGAAATTAATATAAAGCCATATATGACGCTTAGATACTCTTTGACAGAACATTCCATAATTTGGTGGCCTGTACAAAGAACGCCAAATCACCCGTTTTTAAAGCAGGTTGTACGCAGCACACAAATATATAAGGGACAATGAATTAAAAGAGATTTTTGTGAAGTTCAGATGGAAACTTTCAAATTCCACTGATTAATGACAAATTAATGTTCCCGATGTCCATAGCTCATCTAGCCGCTGAAGCACCAATTATATCATGTTAATGTGCTCCAGGCGCCCGACAGGGCCGGCTGGACAATGAGATGCGTGAGAACGGCGGCCGCGCCACAAAGAGCCTCGCCTGTAGAGTGTAATTACGCTGTTGATCTTTAGCCGGCCGCTTGTGTCCCCGAAATTCCGACTCCCGAACCCGACCCCCGGCCTTCTCAAGCTGTGCCAGGGGCGTCGGGCCAGCGAACCGCGAACAATGCGCTCGTTTCATTCCCGCGCACACCCCCGCGTT